>JAECUM010000016.1:0-351167 GCA_016617855.1 Megalonaias nervosa
ACCTTCTGCCATTGGGAGACAAACTGTTGTTTTGTATCAGGTCTTCGAAGGTAGGTCTGGTAATCTTTCCTGCAAACAAATCAAATATGCATTAGGTATGTGTTCAAATGAACAATAACCAATACAAGTCCTTATAAACTTCACACTTTTAAAAAACAAAGAGTATCATCTGATCATTTCTGCAATCATTGTTGATATTTTAGTTAACATGAATGTTAATCATTACTGAAGAATGAATCAATGTATCTGTCTGTTTACTGGTATGTCCGTCCATCACCCTATCAAAGGAGAACAGTATTACCCGAATACCAGATTACTGTGGCATTTTTTTTTTGGGTGATATGTACCATGGTACTTTTCCACTGTACAGATACTTTAGTCAGTTCCATCAGTAAGGAAGGACTGTATGAAATTCCTGAATAACCTTTTTTATTAATTTCTTTTATACTAACAGCATGTTTTTATTTGTCATGATAAAATAATTCAAAAAAGTATTATTATTATTATTTTACAAAACAGTTGTACTTGTCACAAATTAATTTTGAATGTTACAAATATAATTATCCTTTAATCATATATTTGACAAGTGTCACATATGTCATTATGGTGGTCAAATGGGATGTTTTGCAAGGTTTTCAGGCATATCCAACTTTTTGGATTAAAACAAACAAAACAAAAAACATGACATTTTTTTTGAGTTTTTACAAGTATATGTGTTCATGTGTTAATTACATGTATTCCTTTTTAAGACGGCGCATCATCCTAAGATCTTTTCTGTATGAAGTTTACAGAATTTCTTAAGTCAACTAAATATTTTCACATTTGGTGAGTAAGTGCATCTTATATTACTGGTCCTCTCTGATAAATATCTTGCCTGGGTGTTGGCATCCCACTCAAAGTTTCCCTGCCTATTATATTAACAGAGTGGCTAGTAAATTGTAGGCTTCAGCGGCAACACCTCCTATTTTTATCAACAAGCTCTCTATTGTCAGCACAGTGTCTTCTTCAGGGTGTTAGCCATAGTGTAAGTTTAATAATCCCATTTTAGTTACAGCTTTTAGAATAAAACTTATACAACAATTAACATACACATAGCAAATCAGTTACTATAAGGTACTGTTTAATTTTCTGGGGTGGGGAGGGGCCTGGCGTGTGATATTCTTTTGAGCTATTTTCTTTTATCTTAATATAATTTTCTTTTTTTCTTTCAAATAATATAATGGATATTATTATGGTGTTAGTTTGCTATAAACAAGAGCAAGATAATTTTCCAGCTATTTACTGACAGAAATTTTCATCAACAACAAAAAAAAATGTCCGGCCCCTGCCCCAGAAGATTAAGTTCTTTGTCCCAAATATAAATGGGGTATAACATGTCATGTATCATGGTATGTTCAGAAACACTGTGGTACAAAATGTTTCTTGGTAACCAGTTCTACTACCTATATATGTATCTATCTGTCTTTCTGTCCCATCTACCTATCTGTTTGTCTGTCTTTCTATATATTTATATATCTGTCTGTTTGTCCATCTATCTATCAATCTATATATTTATCTGATGTTACCATCTACAGTAAAACTTTGATTATCCGGCACCCAATTAACTGTCAGCCTTTGTTAACCATCAGGGCATTGTATGTCAAAATAGTAAAAAAAACAGGTACATGTACATATGTAGATATTATGATGTTTTTATGACCTGCATATAATTGTATTGTATAATACTTTTAATGTACATATTCTATTATCTGCCTATTCTCATATCCGTCATGGTCTACTGTATTATTCATTATTATAACCTACCTATATATTCACTGTTACAGTCTATCTACCTATCTATATATTCACTGTAACAATCTATCTACCTGTCTATCTGTATATTTGCTGTTACAATTTATCTATATATTCACTGTTACAATTTATTTATATATTCACTGTTACAATCTATCAACCTACCTATATATGCTGTTACAATCTACTATCTATATATTCACTGTCACAATCTATCTATTGATAATTTCAGTGTAATCTATCTATTGATATTTTCACTGTTACAATCTACCTATCTACATTTGCTATTGCAATCTATCAGTATATTCAATGTTTCAATCTATCTATATATTTGCTGTTGCAATCTATCTATCTACCTATCTATTTATATATTTGCTGTTACAATCTATCTACCTATCTATATATTTGCTATTACAATCTATCTACCTGATCTGGAAGAAATATCTGTAAATCTTTTCCCTCTCTTCTCTCAATTTTCTGAAGGTAAATTTACTGTTCTTCACATAAGTGTTCTCCACAGTCTCCCAGTGCTGGGATAAAATTTTAGCCAGGTCCTAATCATGATAAAAAAAACGGGGAAAATATTCAGATGAATAATTTTAATTGATTCATAAATCAATCAAGACAAACATAATGGCTCACCTATTAAATATCAAAGTTAGGCTGACAATACAAAACATTATGAAATGATTATGTTTGTCAATTTAGGAAATAATAAGAATTCATTTTTGTTGGGTCTAAGGAAAATATTACCAACACAGTGAAGTGAAATTATTTTAAATTGAAAAAAATACATAACATTTTACTATATATATATATATATATATATATATATATATATAGATATATATACTAAGCAAAAGCCACTGAAATTCATACTTCTAACAAAATTTTCAGGAATAGATCATTACATAGTACTGCATCTCAATGCATTTTCCATATTTTGTGTCATCAGAAACTAGTGCAGCGACCTTGCTTATGCAGGCTTTTCTATTTATTACACATTTTGCATGCATTTGTACTTAATTGGTACAATCAAGATCAGATCAAATAGGGCTACATAATCTTCTACACAAAGTAGCATAGCACTAGTTGCCCTCTTAATGTCCTCTTAATGTTAGGATGTTGTTGAGTAGACAGGAACATGTACATGAGTTCACATCAATATTTAATTTCAACCCACAAATTCAATAAACTGGTCTACAAATTCCCACTCTTCTGATCCTGGAATGGGTGGGGGTGGTCCCTCTGGCTCCTTTGGCACTGGCTCTGGTTCGGGTTCAGGGGTCTTCTTCTTCCCAGATCCTTTTTTGGACTTGGGCGAGGCACCTGCATAGTATGAGACAAGTCTAATGTAAGAAATGCAAATGTTGCATGTACAAAGACAAAAGTTAAGAAATTGCTTAAATCAAACAAGAGAGAAATTTGGGTTATCAAAAGTTGTTTATCAATATACACCATAAAATTTAAGCAGCATCATAATCATTCAACTTAAATGCAGAAACAAAATTCTCAAACATTCTATTTTGCCAAATATTAAATTCAACATAATATGAAACAATTTTCAGCAGATATACCCATTACAAACTTAAAGACCTAATAATGTTTCCTACCTTAAATATTTTCAGCATGTTTTATGTTTTCTAATTTCATGGTGTTTGTTTTTTGTAATCAAATCATTATATATGTTTTTTAAGTGTTGTCTAATGCTGTAAAGTGCTTAGAGCTTCTAAAGATTAGGTGCTATACAAAGTCCTCATTATTATTATTAATAGTTTTCCTTAGAAATGATGGCCTATTAGTTTTCCTTAGAAATTATGGCCCATTAGTTTTCTTAAGAAATTATGACCCATTAGTTTTCCTTAGAAATGCTAGAACAAATCATAAGTTATGGAAGGGGCCAAACAAAATGTCAAATTTATTAAGCATATCAGAGTCATGGAAATGTCTTATTCCACCATTTAATTTATCCTCATAACAATTATTGTTAAACTCCTAGGAATGATCAAGTATCATACATTAATTCTCAATTTTGAAGTACCTACAATTTCCGAGAATTAACATGATTTTATATGGTTTTATGGCGTATCAAAACTTAAATCAGTACAATAAATACAGACATTACTTTAATATATACACTGCCAAAATACACACTAATACACACTGCAATTTATTTTTGCAAATTTGACTACTTAATAAATTTTAACAGTGAAAAATTTATTATGAAAAACAGTTTACCTAAACATCCTTTTCCATCACATTTATTTTTTTTCCAAATAATGCTGATGTGGGTGAGAACAAGGAGGGAAGAATGATGCATGTTTGTAACTACAATCTCAATGTTTTTGCACAAAATACATGAAACATAAATGTACACATATATAATCAAACATAAAAAGTTTCAGCATTTTAGAAAGAAAAGTGGAAGCACATTCTTCTGCAATCATAAACTATTATGAAGCCATATATCTGATACTTAATTATGTCAATGGCAATAGTCATGCATGCTTATAACAGATACAAATTTTTCAAACAGAATATCGATGGTAAACAAATTCAATTCCTTTTAAAACAGATGTCATTTATTTTCAGACACATAAAATACATTTGACAGCTTTATTTTTCAGGTAAATGTTACACACATAACAGACATTTTTTATTTTGTTTTCTACCTCTACTCCCTTTTTTGGCACTGCCACCATCGGACTTCTTGCCACTGCCCCTTTTAGGTGATCCACTTTTGTCTCTTTTCTTGTCAGCATCTTTATTCTTATCCTTTGGTGATTTGCTTCTGGATTCTTTGGATGATGGTCTGGACGTTTTCTTACCAGAACCTGTGAAATAATAAATAACTGACAAGCAACATGATTTTCAAAATCACAAGTTCTATTCCTGAATCAGGTGGGTAAAGCTTAACTTTGAGATAAATTACAGAGCAAATCTTTAAAAAATGTTCCATTTAAACATACACAGAACCCAGGGAGGGCAGTTTTTTTTAACACATATGCCAGGGTACTCTGGTAACTTGCAGAGTTCATAAGAAAATACAAATTCCTAAATTGCATCTATGAGTGACTATTCCAGACTGAGTGCCTTCCCTGGGTCCCAAGTATGTATCATTGGAACAGCCCTAACATTTACTTCAAGTGACTATCTGAAATTTACTGTTAGAATAAATGAAAAGTTTGCTAGTAGAAAATTACTGACTACATTAACCCCCTGGCACCCCCAACTAGCTACTAATATTGATTGTATGGTAATTTAAAAATAAATGAGGGATTCTGTCCAGTATGTGGTCAAACTTTGTGATTAACAGCATAAAAATAGGTTATTGATCTCCTTTTGCAAATTTCTAAATGATGAAATATGCAGAAAGTATATATATTCAAATTATACTGTGTTCAACAGTGAAGTATTATGAACAACTTCCCCAGTACTCCCTACTGTTCATTCCAATAATTCAAAGGATATTACAAGTAATTAAATCATAATAAATCCCTCTTAATGTTGAACAAGGGGCTCAAGTGGGCCTGATATCATTCAACTGGCTAACATAATAACAGTTGATCATTTCATTAAGCAGGCTTATGTAGCATTGTAAGAACACCAATCTTCGTATACTTTGTCCCAAGCTTTACAGCATCTTCATTTTAACCTATTTCACTATATCCTGATAAAATTATTTTTAAAACTAACAGCATGAGTTATATGCATATTATCTTGCTCATAATCAAAGTCATCCAGGATCTTGGAAACCTATTCACTAAGTTTTAAAGAAATTTGATGAGAAATATAGTTTCATGAGCCAGTGCAACAACAAGCTCAGCCAATCAGATGCAAGGCATCTCATTCCTATGCACAGATTTTACTTAGCATAGAACATGTTTATGAAAATGATAATGCCAGCTTATTTACCAAGGTTGGGCATCCCATGGGAATTTGGTCTCCAGAATGTCAAGAAACCAATCAGATACAAGATGATTATCTCATCAATATGTGTAGATCTTACTCCTGATCACACTCATCCAATACCTTGATAATATCAGACTATTTAACAAGTTTTATCAACTTCTGATCAGAAATACAGTTCCTCAAGCATTGACAAGCTCAGCCAACCAAATGCAAGGTGATGTCATTACCATGTATGAATACCACTCATAATTAGCTTAGCCAATCAAATGCAAGGTCATGTCATTAACATGTATGAATATCACTCATAGTCATACTCAACCAAGATTATGATGATATAGGCCTATTCACCTAGTTTGATCAATTCACATGTGCCCAGATCTATATGTGCATTATGCAGTTGGACCCAACTTATAAGCAAGTATATATGCTAGCATAAATTGGTCTCATATGAGAAGTTTCATAAAAAAAACCTCAACCAATCAGATGTAAGATCACCTCATAGATAGGCAAAGGTCTTGCTCATAATAAAAGCCATCCAACATCTTTAAGATATTAGTCTACTTACCAAATCTGATTAAAACTGAGTCAAAAATAAAGTTACTTCAGTAGCAAGAATCTCAGCCAATCACATGCAAGATGACCTCATTAACATGCAAAAATCTAGCTCAGAATAAAACACATTATATCTCTTGATGATATTAGCCTATTTACCAAGTTTGACAAATATATTACCAGAACTACAGTCACTGAAGTGTTGACAAGCTCAGCCAAACTGATGCAAAAAATCCCCTGATTAATATGCATGAATATTGCTCATTATCGTACTCATCCAAAATCTTCGTGATTTAAGCTGGTTTACCATGTTTAATCGAAATGGATCAGAAATACAACCTCTAGAGTGGTAACAATCTCAGCCAATCACATACAAGCTCATCCCATTATTATGTGTGGATGCCATGCATTATTAAATTCATGTGAGATCTTGATCATTTAAACCTATATTTGAAGGTTGATCAAAATCAGATATAGCTACCAGTGTGGTAACAAGATCAGCCAATCAGATGCAAGATCACCACATCAATATGCATCAGTCTTGCTCATCATAAAACTTATTCATGATCTTGATGACATATGCATATATTCCAAGCCTGATCAAAAGTGGATCAGAAATATAACCTCTAGAGTGTAATAAGCTCAGCAAATCAAATTCAAGATAACCTCATTTGCTTTCACTGGTCTTTTTCACTGACTTGTCAAAGTTCTTGATGATATAAGAATATATTCCAAGTTTTTGATCAAAACTGGATCAGAAATTTAGCCTACAGACTAGTAACAAGGTCAGCCAATGCATGTATCTTGCTCATTATTGAAACCATCGAAGCCCTTATATCAAGTTTAATCAAACTGGATCAGAACTATGGACTCCACAGTGGTGACAGGCTTAGTAAATTAGATGCCAGACCACCTCATTAATATGTGCATATTTTGCTCATTATTGAACTTGTCCAAGATTTAATGAGATAAGCATAAATTCCAAGTCTGATCAAAATCAGATCAGAAATCTGGCCTCCTGAGTGGTAACAAGCGCAGCCAAACAGATGGAAAACCACCTCATTAGCAAGCATCTTACTCATTATCAAATTATTTGAGATCTTAATGAAATAAGTAAATGTTATAAGTATGATCCAAATATTATCAGATATATGGCCTCCAGAGTGTCAACCAGGTAAGCCAATCAGATGCAAGATCAACTCATTAATATAAAGGGATCTCACTCATTTTTAAACTTGTCTAAATTTTTATGATATAAACCCATATTCCATATTTGATTGAAACTGGATCTGAAATACAGACTCCAGAATAATAATAATAATAATAATAATAATAATAATAATAAAGATTGTAATAACTACTTTATATAATGAGAGCTACACAATCAGTTACATGGAACTATTCCTCTTTGTGGCCCTCTATTATTTGCATAGTAAAAAAGCTGCACACAGAGTTAAAAAAATGGCACAGAATATTTGATGGATGGATGGATGATAGGTGAACAATGGACACAGGGTTGTACAAAAAGCTCACTTGGTCTTATGACCAAGTGAGCAAAAAAATGACTGATGCATCATTTAGGCAACTTCTAAGAGAAAGTGAGAGTGAGTGAATGAGCAAGAGAGAGGTAGATAGAAAAAAAGAGGAATATTTAAAAACTAAGTTGGCCACTTTCATAGGAAACAGAAATTTGAATTGTAAAAATATATCTTCATGATCCTTTGCTTTATATACTTATAATGATGAAACAAGAACAACAAATGTCAAATAGAACATGGTGAATTATTATGTAAAGAGAAAAACAGTTACAGTTAAAGGAGGCAGAGCTTATAATGCACTATTTAAAAGAGGTACAGTTTAGTTTTTAAGAGTTACTCTCAATAATTTTGACTCAAATAGGGATCTGGTGTAATTATTTTCTCAGTGTGTCTTATATAATATACAAGTTAGAAAATACACTGATATCATGCTTCTGTATGCACAGTATTTTGTTATGTATATTTAATTTAATTGTTTGTCTGTTAGTTTTAAAAAATTTTTTAAAATCCATTACATCTTGTTGTAATGTAACATTGTTTACTGGACTAGACCTTGTCCAGAATTGAGTTCAGTTCAGTTTGACCAGAATGACTTTTTATTTCACTGATGTAAACAACTAATAATAGCTTCATTGTCCTTTATGGGTATGAGTTCATTGACCAAATTATTATGCAGGTAAACATGTTGATTTGGGTCAGGGTTTTGGGGGATTCCAAAGTGAATTTTTTAGGGTATTATGTTTTAAATAAACAAGGCTCATTAAATCATGCTAGAAAGTTATTTTCCATTAGGTAATGGTTGTTTTTAGAAAATGCTAATTTGTGACCTGAGGTCAAACAGTGAACTATATTATCTTGTGACTGTCAGAATGTTGCCAGTTGTGCTTTAACATCTGGCACTTTAAATTGTATTATGTTTTGTCAAGTTTGGGCTGAATTTTACTTTCTTCAAATTATTGATTTCAAGTGATTATTTTCTCTGGAAATACAAAAGTGCTCTGACAAAATTATTGGATAAAGACATTCATTGGAATTTATACTGAATTCAAACCTGGAATAATATTTCTGTGATTCAACAAGAGACTGTTGACACATCAGTACAATGCAGGCCGTAACAAACATGTCATCGCCTTCAATTTTAAATCTCTTTGAGACTTGAACTGAATTTTATTCAGGATCTTTTATTACTAAGACTGGTGTACTTAATTCTTGGATTATTTTTGGATTTAATTCGCAAAACCGTAAGTTCTTTTTTTTTATATCATTTTTCACTTTGTATTCTAGGGAAATAAATTATTTGTTAAATTTTACAAAGCTTGTTATCTTCACTCTTTTTTGTTACTTTTTGTAAAAGCATCGACTCGTAACAATTTTCACAATTGTTTCCAATAATTTTCATTTGTTGTTTTTTATTTTGATCTACTGATGAGCTGCTTCTACTGTCTGAATCACTTTGTCGTCTATAAACCACCGTTAGTTTCTTTGTTTTCTTGATTACGTGTCTGTTTGTGTACCGGTTTGTTAAGTGTACCATACCTTTTCTGGAGCCAGACCTTGACCCTGCCCTTTCTTCAGGAGGGGGAGTTTTTGGAGGTTCAGCTGGGGGAGGAGGTGGTGGAGGCTAAAAAAGGAGGAAATATGATGCTTTCTAGTTTTTAAAAACAGAACTATACACCCATATATGAATAAGTCAATGAGGAGAAATACTATATATACTCACTTAAAAGACTGCAAACTGTGCAGACCTGGATCTTTGCTGACATATCTGGGTCTGTGCAATTTGTTAGAAGTAATCAGTAGAACAAACAGCATAGACCCTGGTCTGCAGGCACATTATGTGAGAGCAGATCTGGATCTTTGTTGTTTACAGTTTGATTCAACTTATAAGCAAGCAAGTATACACAGTAAGTAAACAACCTGCCCATGCTGTTAATGCTAACAATATGCTATATTGTTAATGAACTTAAATTTAACATTAAAGTAACACTATTAAAGTGAGACATGCATATAGCCAAGGTAGGTGGGTAGTTAGAATTGCAACCCTTTAATTTTTTGGAATAGATATTAATAATCCATGAAAGTAATTTTACTGCTAGATGAGATCTAACATAAATATATTTCTTTATTATTGCCCACAGAATTTAAAGTTTGATTTTTTAAAAATAAAAAATAGCTGGCTGCCACTGAAAAGGGAATACATACATATTTTCACTTTACTGCACCCCAGTTGTAGTATATCTCATTGTGCTTTACGGGAATCATACTTTTTGGCATGAAAAATGTCTGCAGTTTGAATATTTTCATTAATTTTATTGATTTCTTGCTAAACAATTTGGGAAGAATTTCAAATTTACCACATCACTAGTTATATAAACTACTCTGATGATGAACTTTCATATAACAAGCATAGAAAGGATTGAGGTGTTTTCAATCTTCTGGCAGCCATTGGTTAGAAAATATTTCCTATCAATATTTTAAAATTTGGGGATTAATAACAAATCATGTATTGCATGTACTACAGCACAATTTTTCACCATGATAAGCCTAGCAACAACATATGGAAAAAAAACCCAGCAAGAGACACTAGAGGGCATGATGTCACTCACCTGACTTACATATCTTAACAGTTGATCACTTAATTAATATGCATGGATTTTGCTAATTAACAAACCTGTCTGATATTTTGCTGATAAAACCATATTCCAAGTTTGATTGAAATCAGATCAGAAATATGCACTCCAGAGTCATAAGAAGCAACTGTTGATAGATTGACAACAATGCACGACAGACAATGCACAACAGGTGCAGGGCCATTCCATAAACTCCTTTGGCCTTATGATTAGATGAACAAGAAATTCTAAAATAGAAATATGCCAATGTTTGGTAATAGAGTGGGAATCTGCTTATCATTAGAGAATTATGGTATATTTTGCAAAAGAAATAGAAAGAAAAGCATCTTCAGAACTCATGCTGCAATTCAGATGGGTAGCAAATTCACAGCTCATGGAAACATTTTTTCAAAAGTTAATCTAACTGGATACAAAAACAAACAATCATTACTAATTTCTTCATTCCAAAAGTAAATACACACAGTGACATTTCTGTCTGACCATTTTCACAGCCATCTTAGACACTGCTTAAACAACTCTGCTTTCCAATCAAAAAGATATCTTAAAATGAATGGCTCCTGTGTTCCTCAATTAATTCCTCAGAACAAAGTTAGCCCAGTCAGAAACTGATCACTTGGCCAGTCATGAGTGGTCAATCAAATATTACATACCTGAAATTCCAACAGAATTCTAACTAATCCAGCTATATGTTAATCATTATATAATCACATCCGGAAGTACATGGGGAGTTAGACAAGAGCAATGAATGGTACACTTAGCATGTACCATATAACAATTTTATATGAATAAAACTACAACATTTTTCATACACTGTCATGAAATTTTCACAACATACTTAAAAAGTCAAGTATATTTTAGGAAGGTACTTTTCAAGAGACAAATGCTGATATTATAGGAATCGTTATGCTAATGAATAGGCAGAGTCATTCACCATGTATTTGGAGGGAAGATTTGATTGCATGCACCATGACCACTTTCTGAATTGATTTTATACCCCATTACCTCTACTTTCTTCTCTTCTACCCTGGGGGTCTCTGTTGGTTCTGCAGGGGATGACTCCTTGTCCTTGCCTTGAAGCTGCAATGTGTAAGAAGAAATGCTACAATTGCTGACCATGCTCACAGACTTTTCCACATATTGCAGCATTTAGCTGCTTTTCAGGTTTTCATTTAAAATAAAAACTTTCTTTGAACCTTTTCAAAAACTATGGACATAGATTACGGTTTGCTCCACAAGTATAGAATGTTTCAGTGTTCAAAAACTTGATATCCTGAAATTCTGGGCCCCTTCAGTTTTAGATTGAAGCCCTCCTGGATTCTAAAAACAGTTGCCCATTAGACTTGAAAACATCCACCAAATTTCAAAACTAGATCTACCCTGCTGATCTAATCTGACTGATATATACTTGAGTGACAAAACACAACTTATTTATTTTAATCTTCCCCAAAAAAACCCCACATATGCTGATTAATATTTAGTCCCCTGCTGGGGACCTTATTCATAGGTCCACCTGTTCTTTATTATTCATAAAGGACAAATTTATATCTTGCTTAGAAGCCATGTAGCTCAGTTGGTAGAATATCAGACTCTTAATCCAGTGGTTATGGGTTCAATACCTGCCCAGGCCAGGCTGAGTCAGCTTGTATATCCTTAATAAAGGCACTTAGCTCCCATTTCCTTTGCATGATATACCCCAATGAGTTAAAAGTTCTGTTAAAATATACCTGTAATACATGACTGGTTCAATGGATGTGTACTGGTTCCTGTGTGACAGGTACATTAACTGAGGGGATTAGTGTCTTATCAGGGCACTCATGACCATGATTTACAATCAAAATGAAATTGATCAATAATTTAATTCAGTTAGTTCATGTAAGTTCTGGTCACTGTCTCCACCAATGGATGCCATGGGTAGGTCCCTGTCAGCTTTGATTCTTACAGGTCCACTGTACTGTGACATTAGTAAACATAAAGATTCAACTTTCAAAAGACAAAATTAGTTCAGATGGAAATTTACTAAAAAAAACAACATATGAACCATGATTTTTGTAATTAAAGCTTCAATTGAACAATATGTGAAGATTTCTTATGCATTCATGTTGACAGTTGGACAAGGAAACTACTGGTATTCAAGTCCCTGAGTACAGGGTAAAGAGATGAGAATGGTATCACAAGTTTGGGAAAGTAATTTTATTAAAGCGATGTGTTCTGAATTTGTGTCTGAAAAAATTCTTTAAGCACTGTGTTTTACTTTGACACCAAAAACAAATTTCATGTAACTTTATCCATCAACAAATTACAAAAAAATATAAAATAGAGATAAAAAGGTCAATTTTTTTCATCTGAAAAGACTTCAAAAAACCTCTCTCATACCATGTGTGGAATGCTGCTTGCCTGCAAAATTGTGAAAAAAGGACATTTTTCCCTACTCTTCATTGGTAACTAAGGCTAAACAACAAGCTCATTCTGTTAACACTTTCCTTTTTATACACTTTGGAGAATGCAAGACAATGATCTGCATAATCATTAACATGGTACATCGTACATTCAGTCATCACCATGGTACATTGTACATTCAGTCATTAATATGGTACATTGTACATTCAGGCATAGATTTGTGTTAAGGAATAATCACACCAATTCAAAACAGTAACAAGCAGTTTTGTATGAATAAAAACATGATTTGGATTTCATCAAAATCCTTAGCTGAAATAATACTGAAATCAACTTAAATTTGTGCTTAATTGCATACAAAAATGAAAATATACCATTCTTTCTGATTTTGATGTAATGCATTTATACAAAACTATGTATTAAATTTAACAGAAATCCTTCAATACAATATAAAGAACATAAAGATTTCCAATAAGTGCCAAGTTACAGAAAAAAATTGTGTTGGCGCAAACAGCATATCATTTTCATTACTTCAAACACACACTATGTACAACAAATGATTATCTCAGGAGCAAAGTAAAAGTAGTTGGCAAACTCAGCAAATCTGAAATTTAGAGATTCATATGGATTCTGATTATTTTCAGGGAGATCAACTCTGGCATTCATCAGCATCCCTGTAATGTACTAGGAAGTTTTCAGAGAGGGAATTATCCTAGTCATACAAAAATGAAAATTGGAGTCATGTTTGTGCATTAGGGCATACCAGGCACTCATTCATCATACTAGGAATACATATGTATCACTCAATTTTGACTTGATAGTAGAATTAGCTAAACTAAAAGACAATCCTTAAAGTTTATAATTTTGATTGAATTCTAACTTAAAATACTTGGACTTTGAGCTTGTCCTTGAGGTTTTTTGCTCAAACAAATTTGAGAATTCAGGCCAGGTTACAACTTTTTATTTACTATATTCTGTAAAAATTTCTATCAACCAATATCAGTATAGTCTCTGCTGTCCCTTGACTCACCATCAGATTCATCTTTTTTCAAAGTTTTAATTACAATTTTGTTTTAAAGCCAGCTAAATTTTTAAGTTATGTTCAACATACTCGTGTATAATTTTTCAAGAAATTGTTAAGGTATTAATTTTTTCCCTTATTTTTGCAAGAGTTCACTAAAAAGCACTTTGGAGGAATTACCAAACAGGTCTTATTAAAAGAAATTTAACAGCACCAGGGCAAGATGTGACTGGCTGCCACCCATGGTAAACCTGTAATGATTTGCATGGGAATGTAGTGCTTCTTCTAGCCACTGCACTAACTGACCTCTTGCAAGTACACGGTTACTGCAACATGAGGTGGGTATTCTTTGTTACTGGCTGTATTCATTCTATATGGACAAGAACTGTGTTGGATGGATATATCAGTGACAATATCAAAGAACAACATTTTTAAAATTAAAAATGTAAAATTTGCAAAATGTACATGCACATGCTTGTACTTAATTTTCAACTCATTTTAAAAATGTTAGATTTGTCCTGTAATTTTCATATAGTTTCAATTTTATGGGTGGTTAAGGTGAATCAAACTGATTAGAGATACTCCTGACAATCCATGTTGCGTGCTGAAGTAGGAAAACTGAAGAATCCCTCAAAATATCCATCCTTGATGGGCAACCATTACCCCTTAATGTGTCAAAAAGTCAGGGATCAGTCGTTAGACCATAGAGGTGTGAGGCGAGTGCACATTAAGACCCTCATACTATCAGCAGGAAGGTTAGTTGTCATCAACAAATATATCTAATGCAGAGGTCACTTTCACCTTTGCAAGAGTGTCCTCTAGAATTTTTTCCACCTCCAGGTAGACACTTCTACCCTCCTGGGTTGAGTCAACACGGTGTAATGTGCCAAATTTACTGAACCACTTCTCCAGTTTGGGCCATGAATCCAGGAAGCCAGTTATCCTGTAAGACATGATTGAATATTGACATGAACATTGTGATATTTAACACAATGTGGATTGTATGTTTATGTATGCATGTGTAAATGCAGATAAAATTATTACAATATCATGTCATTATTTTAACTTCATCAGATACTAAAAAAGTTTTTCTAGCTAGTTAGGATATTTAGGAAATGAAGTTTTATCAACAAATTGTATGGCATCAGCACTGTTATTTTCAAGTACATTTTTTTTTATTTAAGGATTAACAACAATGGACAGATACTCACTAGATCAGTGCACAAAAAAATTTACAACCTAAGACAATTATAATTTGGCAATCACATTTTTATCATATCTTCCTAATAAGACAAGAAAAAGGTATTAGGTCACATTTATTTCATATGATACCTCTCATTGGGGAAATGCATTTCAATTGCAGAAAATGCTATTCATCCCAAAAGGTTTTATTGTAAGAATTGAATCTGATATCTGTATTAATGAAAATATTTATTCATATATACCATAACATGATATATTAATATCTCATAATCAATATTCATACAATCTGACTAAATTCTTCAGTATAAAGCATTTTAATATTGCAGAGAGCAGGGAGAAATAATTTTTTTCTTATGAACAAACTTGCAAAATGCTTAACTTGCTGTAAAATATTCAGTACTTTATTTTTCATTTCTATCAAAACATCAGTAGGTGTGTCGTGTATCAACCATAAAGCATGTACTCAACAAAGTACTATATAGACCAGCAACTGAGCATTGGTCAGCCAAGACTGGATTTTAATGTTTTTATTTACATTGACTAAATGGCTGGTCTCTATGCACACCAATATAAATTAGGGCAATTAAATCATGAACAGTTGTTATTCATTTATATCAAGAACATATAATATTTCGGCTAACATTATTTCTGCAGCCATCTCGTGTCAATGATTCAATATGTTGTAAAAGTGGTTGAATATGGGTCTAGTGAGTATGTGTTATTGAGCATTGGTCTGCTATTGAATATTGGTCTAGTGAGTCTTCTATTGAGTGTTGGTTTAATGAATTTGCAATTGTTTTGTTTTTTTTGCTTGCTGTTAATAGGAAAAGTATGTGACAAAATAAATAATTAAAACATATTCACTAGCCAAAGAGAAGGCAACTGCTCAAGATAATAACTTTTCTAATTAAAGATCACTCCTAAATAAGTAAAAGTATCAGTTCCAAGGACCATAAGTTTAAATATTAAAAGCATGCTGTGAAAGGTTAACAGCATTTTACTAGACTCAGCTTTTACATTTACAAAACTGTATAGAATTAGATTTTGATTCACTCACTCAATCGGTACTTCCCCGTTTTGCACTGTATCACTGCATCACAGTCTTTTCAAGGTTATTTTTTAGTAGAATAACTCAGGTGTCAAAAGAAATGGCCAGAAAAGGATGAAGAACTCAAACACATTTACAGAAGATTAAACAGTACCATTCCTGAAGCAATATACTGAGATAATTATTACTATTTCTCCAGTTTTTTAACCTTTCAAAGATACAGTAATGAACTTTCAATTTGCTACAAATTTACATTAGTCAATGAAGCTACAATGAATACTTCTATGATGCATGACATCCTCATGATGTAATTTGATAAGCCAACACATATGCATTTCCAGCAGTGGATTCTGTATTATATACAAGGTGTTTTTCCATTCAATGGTCAAAAAGCATTTGTCTGTTAGGACCAAACCAAAATGCTCACATGCAAATCACAGGGAGCATAAAAATGTTCAAAATGGAAAATTCTAACTAGTGAAAGGTACTTATCACATGCCAGGAAATGGGGAGTGGGTGGGGTGTAAAAGTAAAGCAGAATGAGATTATTAATGTACCTGTGTTGAATCTGTTCCTGGTCATAAGATGGGTCTTCCACAGGTACAACTTTCTCTACTTTACCAACACCTGTAACACTGCCCTCTGGTGGTGGGTTAAACTCTTCCTGATACTCCTTTTCTGACTG
The DNA here is from genome assembly GCA_016617855.1 of Megalonaias nervosa. NCBI lineage: Eukaryota > Metazoa > Mollusca > Bivalvia > Unionida > Unionidae > Megalonaias > Megalonaias nervosa. Next base: position 16,775 of record JAECUM010000016.1, read on the forward strand.
TATGGCTTCTGTTTATATCATAATCATCATTATTCATCATCATTACTATCACTGCCATCATCATCATCATCACCACCACCCACACCATCATCATGTACACATTTACTTGTCTCAAAAAGTTGTATCATAATTTTCGTAATTTTATTATATGCCAATAGATAACTTAATACTTAGGAAAACAACCAAGAAAGGTCATTTACATCATTTTTATTAGACACAGAATGTATAAAACTAGTTGAAAATAATGTAACTGATGTAATAGCTTCGGCATATACTAGCATTATCTGTGAATCTGTCACATAGCAAAGGAAGACTAATATAAGATCTGGCTTTAATAAAAAAATGGCAATAAATTGCAAGAAAATGGTGTAGGTTTGGGGAAGCAACCTTGGACAGCATGAGTGAATACAATGGATAACTAATATATGGTCGGTCTACCAAATAAAATAATGACTGTTGATTAGTCAAAGATTTTCAACTATAATGTGCATACTGTTTATACTCACATATAAGTTGTGTGCAATTGCAGACAACATAGACCTTGATCCACTGTTGCATCATGCACAGGCAGAGGTCTATGCTGTTGGTTTTACTGATTACTCCTAACAAATGGCACAGACCCAGATCTGCTAGTGTATTATGTGATAGCAGATCTCAGTCTGGGCAGTTGCAGTTGGACTAAACTTGTACATGAGTATATATGGTATGAAATTCAGCTGCATTGACCACAATACCAAATTAAAGCAAATTTAAAGTGACCAGGTTGTAAAAGCAAGAATTTGTAAGAGTCACAATATTTTAGAATTATTTTATATTGGTCTGTATCTTTATAAACAAGCTTGATTTCAACAATGCTGAAAAATTCTAAAGAGAATTTATGATTTTCCTGGTTTTGAATCTAAATTCAATCTTGCATATTCAGTGTTTGTCTTACTATGGGCCTGACTTGATACTGAGTTTTTACACATTTCTCAATATCCCATATTTCTCTGATGATAAGCCTGTTTTGCATGTGTGCATGATTTCACAAAATATTTACTAAGTATGTCATTGTCTAATAATAAGCCCACTCCCTAGTTTTTGACAAACTCATTATGCTGACCCCCTGGTCTACCATGGAAGAAATATGGCAATTTTGGAGAAACAGAAAGAAAAATAAACTTGTTTGTATCCCATCACAGATAGATGGAAATTTATAGGTGTAAAGATGTATATTTGGCAGGACATTGTTTCCATTAAAAAATAGAAAAATAATTCACTGGCATTCCATATCTTCCATGTAAAATGCAAATGGAATACCTCATAAAAGTTTAATTCAAATTTTACCTGCATCAGCCCTATATAGCAATACCTTGGATTTAGTATGGCAATGGTACAGAAAAACATTGGTTATGCATACCCATCTAGAGATAAAATTTTGTCTGGATAACTGATACATTTGTTCACAATAAAATGTCTGCAAGGGATACTACATTGATCTTATGGTCGTTAAGTTAGGATAATGTCATCTGATGTTTATTATATTCTTCAATGTATGGCTATTCAATATATCCATTTTAAAATGTGGAAGCCAATTAGTACTGTGGTAGTGCTGAGGCTCTGACCAGCGACTGTGACTCTAGTTTCTATTCCTAGTTCATTAAATAAAAGGCCTTTGTACAACTTACTGGTCCTTCCTGCTGCTCTTCTCAAACAAAGATCATCTGGAATATCAAACACAATTGCCACATCTATTCCACTGGCTGGCTCTAGGGGTGGGGGAGGGGGACGGGGGTCAGGCACTAGTCCAGATTTCTTTTGCTTCAGACCCTTTTTAGCTGCATCCTTTTCTGCAGCATCAAAACCACTGAGAGCCTTTTCCAGGACTTTTGATTGGTTGTAGTTGGCAGGAAAGCCATCGAGTATCCACCCTGTTCCCTTGGGAACCCTGCGAATGGCTTCCACAACAACATCCACAATCACTTGATCATCTACAGGCTGCCCCTTTTTCAGGAATTTCAGTGCCTTCATGCCCAGCTTGGCTCTTGGTGTTGGCTATAATAATAATAATATTATTATTAATAATAATAATAATAATAATAATTATAATAAAGAAACGAGGAATATCCCTAAGGCCAGACCTACTAATGAAAGTGGCACTCACTGGAACAGCAGAGACATTGCAGAAGGTTCATTAGATTTAAGGCTGTGGCAAGTGTCCTATCTCAGATAAAATACAACAATCAAACGAATATCGTAATGAGGTTGTGGAAAAGAGAAATAATAATAATTACATTTATTATCTTCATCACATTATCCATTACCCATTTAATGAAATCCATTAAGTGTTTATAATGTAGCATTTAATTCACAATCTTAATGTACTTGATCTTTCTGCCAGTAGCACATTACCACATTTAAAAGAAATTTTATTTGCTTTATTGGGAACCTGTAAACAACATAAAGCAAACCTGAGGTTTACGAGCCTCCTTGGCTTTAGTTTTCTTGACAGGACTCTCTGTTTCCTTTGTAGCCCCTTCTGACTCAGTGTGTAAAGGTCCTGGTAGAGAATTAGCAATAATTACATTAATTAGTTAAATTAAAGAGAAAACTATTATAGAGAGGCTGGTTAATTACATACAAACCATGTCAATGAAAACCTGTCCACTGACCATTTGTACAGCAGGACCAATTAATAAAAAGCAGATACTGATACCAGTGAATATGTGAATATTGTAAATTACCAGTGCTGATGATGCTTCTTATTATAGTAAACTCTTATTATTTATCATCAATTTAATTACTTATCATCTATCACCATTTTAATTAATTAAGACTTATCACCATTTTAATTAAGTTCTCTATATAATAAAGACTTATCCATTGTTTCAAGTGTTTCATTATTACCAGGTTTCACTGTACAATATGGGCAAATTAAGAAAACAGTTAATAAAAAAATGATCCAGCATGACAAATCTGATATTCTATGATGAAGGACATGATTTGTTTTCCTAAAGTTTGAAAAAGGATCAAATGTTCATTCTGTTTCTCATTAGGTAATGATCTGAGGTTTTTAAATATCTATGGTGCTTAAATGAGCGATGATCAGCGATGTTTATGCAATGAAACACATTAGATTTTGATTAAAACTGTTGTCACTGTTGACTGTAAAACCTGCAATCTAATGTGCTTTTTCTGAAATTTACACTGTCATTCATAAATAGTTTGGACCATATAGAAAAATCTTAATTTAAACAAAATTGATGACAGAAAACATGATACAATATAGTGCATCAATTATTAACTCATTGATTTTTTATGCTGTAAGCATGCTGAGTTAACTAGATTTATAGACATTTCAGGTTGCTAATCTTGTTATGGCTTACAAGATTTATTTCAATGCAAAATACAAAATTCTATCAACACAAGACAACTGATTATAATGGCTTGTACCACAGTTGGAAATGTAGCATTCTGTATATGCTTGCTTATAAGTCGAGTTCAACTGCAAACTGCACAGACTCAGATCTGCCATCATATAATGCACAGACAGATCTGGGTCAATGTAGTTTGTAAAGAGTAATCAGTAGAACAAACGACACAGACCCTGATCTGCCAGCAAATTATGCGATAACAGACCAGGGTCTATGTTTTTTTGCAGTTGGATTTGACTTATAAGCAAGTACAAATTGTACATGTATATTTGTGTACAGTAAAACATCACTATTCAGACTACTCATCATGTAATGTGGATTTGGGAGGAAAAATTAATTGTGTAAATTATGCATTGTACATGGTTTTCTTCCAGTTTTCCAATTTACTTGCACCTGTATCACTGAGAATGCTTTGTATAAATAGTGAGAACTTGAAAAACCTATTTAAAATAAATGCATTTAAAATTATGAATAATTTGAACATGATAAGCAAAGTGTAATTCAGACTGGGAGGTAGTCTATGGGGTGATTAAAAGGTAATCAGTTGATAATCAATTTTCTACTGTATTTAAACAATGTGATATATCAGGGTTTAAAGAAAAAGTTCTAGCACAAGTGCAATATCTTCTCAACAAAGCAACCCAACATCATAAACTTTAACCTGTCTATAATAGAAAATGTCCCAATTTGGGACATGACATAATTTTTAAGTTGATGACATTACAGGCTCAGTGACATCATCTTTTTCTAAGTTATATATGTGGATATCGTGGTAAAATGAAAGATCCGTTCTTTTTAAGAGAGAATGATTATAACATTTTGTATATCACTATCCCAACCCTCTGATGAAATCACATGTTATACCAACCATGGCCAGCATTCAATGCACATTCTTAGCCACATGCGTACCAGTCTGACAATTTGGCATTCAATACTATTGTGATGGCTATCTTGTCACAAGCAAACTTGGTGAATTTATGTCCCTTCCTCACAGGTTGAAGACCTTTGACCTTTATCTTGTGAGTATAATACCAAATACAGAACTCAACTTATTTATTGATAGTGATGGTTATATAAGTACCAAGTTTCATGTATGTACCTAAAATGTTTTTAGAATTTTAAAGCTTAATGAAGCAAGTGTACCAAGAATTGGTACACTATCTGCATGTCTTGTTTTCTATGGGGATAGTTGACTCTGGAGATTTCTAATCAGTGGGTCACAATGACCTCAACCTTTGGTCAAACTATGTCTTGCAATAAACTTAATGTATAGAAACCATAATTTTCTTATTAAACTTTCCATGACCATGATCTCTGACCTTTAGCCTCCAGGATCTAATGTGTCTTTATTACATTAAGTACAAACCATCCACAAAGTTTTGTCAATGAACTTACTCTATGAGCAAAGTTGTTCTGCAAAATCAGTGCCTATTCTATGATGTATGATTCTGGGCGTCACATTAACTTCTAAAACATCAGGTGAAAGAATCAACTAATAGCATGAAAATCACATATTTTCAAACCCTACCTTTGTCACTTTATTACATTTTCACTATATTTAGAAAATAGCCACCCTTTTTGACAAAATAGGAGGTGGGGGTATAGATTTCCCCCTAAAATGTTCAGTTCTAGAACAGACCCTGAACAAAATTTTCCTTGCGCCCCAATGACCTATTGACCCCAAAATCAACAGGCATGTTCCATACCTTAAGCACTCCAAAAATGTTGGTCAAAGTTTGTGGTCTATAACTAAGTTAATATGCTAAAAACATGTTTCTTTTATCAGTAGTATTGACCTTGGCTACTGACCTTTGACCTCATAAACAATAGGTTTCTTTCCTACCCAATATGGAAGTGATCCACAGACCTTTCTGGTGAAGGTACATGGTCAATAACTGAAAACTCTGTGCAGAATGTTTTTCTTTTGTAGTCAAAGTGAAAAATGACTTTTGACTCTTTGACCCCAAAATCAGTATCTTTATTCTTTACCCCAAGTGCAAGCCATCCATAATGTTTGTTCATGGTTTGTGATGTAGAGCTAATGTTATTATATGGAAACCTTTGTTCTTTTTTCAGTCAATGACCTTCACCTTTGACTTTTTGACCCCAAAATCAAGATGCTTCTTACCAACTGAAACACAAGCCATGCACAAAGGCTGGTGCAGGTATGTGATGTAGAACTAATGTTATTATGCAGAAATCATTTTTATTCTTTGCAGAAATCATTTTTATTCTTTCAGTCACAACCCTAACCCTAACCTTTCACCTTTTGACTCCAAAGCCAATAGGGTTATTAATTACCAGCAGCAGATCTTCTTAGATTGTGTCCAAAAACATAAATTGTAGAAAAAATTATAGTGGAGCAATGTCCGAAAAATTACAAGGCATTTAAATATTATATTTGCCCCAAAAAAACGGTGTCTGAAAACAAACAATGTCCGAAAACATGCAGTAAATAAAGAATTTAATATGTATTTGGACAACAAAAAAAGTAATTATTTTTTGCCGTCAGAAAACATGCAGTAAATACGGTACTGCTGCTTTTAGATTAGGAAAAAAAATTGTATTTGGAAATATGGAATGAAATTTGGTTTTTGAGCATTCACTTTTTGTTATTTTAGCCTAAATATATGGATGACAAGGATTAAAGAATAGTTTGTTTGGATACTGAGGAGCCATTTTCATTTCTGAGATAAAGTGATGTTTCATTTGCCCCAACACAGTGGTTCCTCCAAAGGAAAGTTTCACATGGTTCCCTGACAAAATCCAAGTCCCTGATGAAGCATATGCAGGAAAGACCTGCAAGCTGATCCATACACAAATGAGCCATAGTCAAGTTTTGTATGTTACTAAAGACTTGTAGAATTGGAGTATGACTTTTTGGTCTGCTCCCTGGTCTGTGTTTGCCATAACTCTTATATTAAATCTGGTCTTTTTGACATATCTTCCTTAAATAATATGCAGAATGAAAGTTAGCTGATGGTGAAAAAAGCCCTAAAAATTGAATCTCCTCCACAAAGGGACAAGAAAACTGTCAAGAAAGAGTTTGGGGTTATCATAAATTCTCTGTAAACAGAAGAAGTGCATGAAAACAAGTTTCACATTTTCTTTTCACCATTTCTGAACTCTAAAACTCTGGGCATATTTATTGTTGATGTTCAACATCATGCATACTATATGATCTATACCAGATCAAAAACTTTTTGACATATAATAAGCAGTCAATTCCTAATTAAAACATTTCTATCTGGTATTATTGCTGATAATAAAAAGGATTACGGACAATATGCTGCCCTGTGGTATACCCAATTCTGTAAATTATCTTTCAGCAAGGGCAGTAACTCTAAGATTTCTATCATTCAAAAAATAGAATATAAAAATAGATAGGCATTCCCTTAGGCCTAGGTCCAATAGGTCATTCAGTATGAAGTACTTCGAAAGCCTTTTCCAAAATTCCAAAACATGGCTACTTTATGTTCTATATTTATGAAATCTTATCTAGTAAATGTTTCAAGTTTGATTAGACAGTCAATTGTGTTTCTCTTGCATTTGAAAACATGCCAAAAGTCTGATAGCCATTTGTTGGATTCATGATACCATACATTTTTTCATTTGTTACGTGACTTTGCAAGTACAGCTGGTTATTGAAATAGGATGATATATGGTAGGGTCCGTAAGGTCATTTCTAGGCTTAGATACACCTGGTAATACTATTGCCTCTTGCAATGATGGTGAGAAGTCACCAGTTTTCCACATTTTATTCACAATGAAGGAAATTTTAGGAAGAAAAGTATCGATAAACTAAAAAATTGGAATATATACAGTATATACTTGCTTACAAGTTGGTTCCAACTGAAAACAACAAAGACCCTGATCTGCTGTCACATAATGCACTTTCAAATCAGGATCTATCTATATTGTATGTTTTACTGATTACTCCTAACAAGCTGCATAGACCCAGATTTGCCTGCAGGTCTGGATGTGTGCAGTTTGCAGTTGGATTTTACTTATAAGCAAGTATATACGCTATCTATATAATCTTTAACATTTAGAATTCAGTGATAACTGCAGTAGAAAACATCTCCATATAATCTGACACTTGCTCATAAAGGAAAGATTGATATATCTGAATCCCTTTCTTCATTTATCTATCATATTCAGCCTCTACATAAAGGACACCTCTCCATACAAACAAACATTTATCAAAACTTAGCTGTTTTCTGTGCCTCTGAGTTGAGTTTTATCTGTGATTTAAATGTTAACAATTTAAATTCAATTATCTGAAAGTTCATTGCTTTTGTGCATACTGTGAGACTAGGATCACTACTATACAAGAAAACTAGAACAAGATCAAGCCAAATCTACTGGGCAAACAAATACAAGAATTGTGAAAATGGTTACATGTCTAATATATTACAAACATTCAACCTTATTATATACCATACTTACTCACCTATAAGTCAAGTCAAATTGCAAACAACATAGATCCTGATCTGCCATAACATAATGCACCTGCAGATCAAAGTCTATGTTCTCTGTTCTACTGATTACTCCTATAGTAAAAGTCACATTGGTCATGTATGTGCATTAACTCATTTTAAATTAAATATAAATTGTTCTTTAAAATTGTAACACTAATGTTCTTTTACCAAAGTCTGCTCAATCCTGACTGTTGAATGCTCCACACCTTAACTGTCATCAAGAAATTTCCTGATGAAAATTATCGATCTATATGGTCTTTTACAATGGTGGCCATGTACTAAATTTGGGTCAAGAAAAGAGCACTTTGAGTGGACTCATCACAATTAAGTGTAGTACGAATTTGTTTACCAATATGCATAGCTTTCATTGTGACATCATAGTGCACAACATTCAATCTGGATTGTACTGGATCACACCTTTAGGTTCATTTCATCCAAAAATGTCTACGTACTTTAACATTGATTTTGCCATATGCATTTCTTGGGCATCTAAAAAATAACCTACCAGAGGAGTGTAGATCTATAAGAATCCAAATGAAGTCAATAATTGCAACTTAAAGGTCTGTAGAATCAAATTCTAACAAATGACACACATTACTGAAATAGTTGGTGTTGAATGCCTACATGATATGTATAACTTTTACTATAACAAACTGCACAGATCAAGATCTGTCAGCACATAATGCAATGGCAGACCTGGGTCTGTGCAGTTTGCAGTTGGACTCATCTTATAAGTGAGTATATGCAGCAACTGTCATCAGAATTATTTTAATTCTGTTCTATCAAAGCTGTCCAATTTACATTAAAAATTGTTTCCCAATAAATAAATCAGGCAAGGAATGTTCATTGGACAAGAAATGTTCTTTTTTTTAATGTGAAAATCTGCCTTTCATTACTAGTAGAATGTTCAACTTATAATAAAGATTGTGTATTGGTTTACATATAATGTAAGTTTTCAAAACCGTTAACATAACAAAATAACTTAAATCTAAATGACCTGCTTGAAATGTATCCATACCATTGTCAAGCAAGACAAAAGAACTGACCAAAGAAAAATGAAAACAGCAATTCACACAAAGATGAGAGACATTGCAAAGCAATACACAGGAGTGGAATATTTCAACAAAATCAGGTCACCAGGCACTGACTACAAATTTGAAACAATCTCCACTATACTTGAGGAGCCACTACACACATAAAATCACTCAGATATTGCATTTAGAAAAGAACAGTACCTTGAGTTGTGGGTCTTCCAGTGGATGAAAAACCCAACTCTCCTGTTGGAGCACGGATGCTTATTTGAATTTTTGCTGCTTGGGCTATGCATTACAATAAGCAAATCTCTTGTTATCAAAAACAAAGAAGTTGAGAGCAAAAAGCTGATGCTAATGGACAATTATCACTACTGATAACTATCACTACTTGTCTGTTTATATAAATGTCATATAGGCAATTAAAGATAAAATCAGTCAGAGATGAAAAGTCACCATTCCACAGATTACTTAATTGTTAATTGACTGACAATAGCAATGATGATCCTTTATTTGATTGTCCTTCAGTATTGCTATGGGACAGCCGATTCGGCTAATTTGCAAAGATAAAGTACTTCAGAAGAACAACCCAATTCATCTGACAATAGGTAAATCAGAGATGGGTTTCAAAGAAATGAAAGTTATTACACTTCATTGTCTTGAATAAGAATGTTTAAGCCATTCTTGCTAAAGATTATTAGTCAGTTCATCAGCAGCAGCAAAGTATCCTGAATCAATAGGCATTTTTCTTGCCCAATGTACAAGTCATCCACAAGCCTCTTCAGAAGTTTGATTATAATGATGGTAGGAACAAAAAATGTTTTAGTACAGAAAATGATGTTAATAAAGAACAAAAGGAGTTAATAAATGCTGATGAAGAAAATATTAAATTGATGCAAAAAGCAAAATGGAAAAAAAATTACCATACAACCATGAAGTCCAAAATAGATGAAGCTTGAATTTTTACTAGCCACCATTTATATATGGTACTAACTGAAACTGCACACTGTAGTTTCTGATATGCTGTATCATGAACCATTAAAAAGAGTCATCTTTAATTTGCAAATAATGCCAAACAACCCCTTTTAAAAATAAAATTTTAAACTATTTTCCTGAATATATCTAACATACATTTTATGTTGTTTGATTTGTAATCTGTTAATGCTTTATTGAAATGTTTGTTGTTTTGAGGGAAGAGGGTCGAGTTTAACACCATTTTCCAGCACGTGATAGGCTAGACATAGCAGTCAATATAACTGGTGAAGGAAGCATCAGGGAAAACCATGGTAAGAATCACTGACCTATGTGAAGCTACTGGCAAGCTTTCCCGCATACCCTTATTTGCCAAGCCCAAGACTCATGATGTGGATAGAGGTGAGAAGGCAGTGATCAATAATGTCAAGTGCTTTATACCACTTGGCCACATAACAACAACAACAATAATAATATAACAGCAACAATAATAACATAACAGTAATAATAATAATAATAATAATAATGATAATAATAATAATAATTTATGTATCCACTTATGTGTTTAGGTGACACAACTAAGTAGAAAAGGTAATGTGAAAGATGGGTGGAGAAAAACCCAAATGAAACAGTGATCTTGGCCTTGATCTTGTACATAAGTGAGTCAAATCCCATCAGTTTATCACATAGTTTAAAAGTTAAGTGGCTAAAGGAGTGATGGACAGATACAGGATGAATGGACTTACAGATGAATGAATAGATTTCTGTATCCTCCACTTTTCACTAACAGGTTGGAGAAAATATTAATATCACTTTTTCTAAATAGCTGAAAGAAAATGTTTCTCGAAGAGGTATCATACCAAATGTTTCCAAAAGTATATTGATAATATTTATTGAGGAATTTTCATATAATCTTGGAATTTTGGAAAGTATTGAATATCATGGTGATTACTAAGACAAAACAATGGCTAGTAAAAATACAAATTTGCACACAAGTAAATCATCCATGAAATGAAAAAATTTAAACAGATAAAATAAAACAGATAAGATATATGTAAAAGACAATCTGGCAAAATTAAGACATTTTCCTAAAGCCCCATTTTCCAATAAATTACAAAAGGATTATGGCCAGTTTTTGACCAAATTACCAACTTTTACCTGTTAGTGATGGTTTTTCTGAGCCCTTATTGGGTCTTTGAATATGACCTGGATGTTGTTGCTGTGACTCACTGAGAGAAGAGCTAGTGCTATCTGCTGATTCTGATGAAGAATCTGAGGTATACATATTACACAAATATGACAGAACAAACAAGAATCTGAGGTAAACATATTACACCAATGTCACAGAACAAACAAGAATCTGAGGTATACATATTACACCAATGTCACAGAACAAACAAGAATCTGAGGTATACATATTACATGAATATGACAGAACTAAGAAGAATCCAAGGTATACATATCACACGAATATGACAGAACTAAGAAGAATCCAATGTATACATATTACACCAATATGACAGAACAAACAAGAATCTGAGGTATACATATTACACCAATGTCACAGAACAAACAAGAATCTGAGGTATACATATTACACCAATGTCACAGAACAAACAAGAATCTGAGGTATACATATTACATGAATATGACAGAACTAAGAAGAATCCAAGGTATACATATCACATGAATATGACAGAACTAAGAAGAATCCAAGGTATACATATTACATGAATATGACAGAACTAAGAAGAATCCAAGTATACATATTACATGAACATGACAGAACAAACAAGAATCTGAGGGATACATATTACACGAATGTGACAGAACTAACAAGAGTCTGAGGTATACATATTACACCAATGTGACAGAACAAACAAGAATCTGAGGTATGCATATTACATGAATGTGACAGAACTAACAAGAATCTGAGGTATACATGTTACATGAATGTGACAGAACTAACAAGAACCTGAGGTATACATATTACATGAATGTGACAGAACTAACAAGAATCTGAGGTACACGTTACATGAATGTGACAGAACTAACAAGAATCTGAGGTATACATATTACACAAATATGACAGAACTAAGAATAATTGGAGATATATATATATATATATATATATATATATATATATATATATATATATATATATATATATATATATTACATGAATATGACAGAACTAAGATGAATCCGAGGTGTACATATCACACGAATGTGACAGAACAAACAAGAATCTGAGGTATACATATTACACGACTGTGACAAAACTAACAAGAATCCAAGGTATACATATTACATGAATATGACAGAACTAAGAAGAATTGGAGGTATACATATATTACACGAATATGACAGAACTAAGATGAATCCAAAGTGTACATATTACATGAATGTGACAGAACAAACAAGAATCTGAGGTATATACACTACACAAAAATAACAGAACTAACAAGAATCAGAAGTATACACATCACACAAATATGACAGAACAAACAAGAATCTGAGGTCTCCATATTACACAAATATGACAGAACAGAAACAAAAATCCAAGGTACATATGTTACATTAAATGTGACAGAACTAACAAGAGTCTGAGGTATATGTATTAAACGAATGTGACCGAACAAACAAGTCTGAGGTATACATATAACACAAATGTGACAGAACTAACAAGATCAAACTTCTCATGGTAATCTGCTTTCTCACCTACAAATCAAGCTTTTGATCCACTGTCAAAAACTTTAACACAAAAATGTTATTTTGGTGTTAATGAATAACTGCAGGGACCAGAAAAAATAATACTGATACACTGACAAATAACATTTTTGAAACAATCATTAATGTTTTATGAATCATTAGATCAATACATTGCAACAAACATAATTTAACTATGTGACATAAAAATGAAACACTGGTTATTTTAAAACTTTATTATCAGGAACATTCAGAAGCCATTCTAGTCATTTCAGATATCACTTCGGTAATTTCAGATGTCATTTTGCCTCACAACTTGAAACCATTATAAACCTGCCTTTTCTGTAATTTGTTATGCACTCAATTTTTTAGTGCAAAAAAAACCCATAAAGATAATATTTCTTTTCTGTCCTTTTTATTTGTACAGAACACATTTTCCTTCCCTAAAAGTCTTTCAATTTTTAGATACTTAAGAAATGTATAAATGACTCTTTATACACAAAATTCTTCACATCCTCCTTTAAATTAAAAACATGTGTCAAAATGAGAGACAATACACAGTGGAAAATAAAAAAATTTAACTGGAACCCATCTATAAAGATCTAACCATGGAAATAAACTTTCTTCCATAAAATACAAATTTGTAAGAATCAGAAAGCAACACACATCTGATATTTCAAATAATATTTTAATAAGACAATTAAGGTTTGTTACAGATGAGTTCCCTGTAAAATAACATGCAAAGTCAACAAATGGAAGGGATGAAAAAGCACATCCAAAATTCTATTTCTAACAATAGAATGAAAATATTTACCTCGATCAGTGTCTGTCTCAGGCTCAGTTTCAGATTCCTGTAGAAGATGGAACAAACTTCCTAACTTTTTATTCCACAGAAGATGGTTAAAAATTACTATTACATCCAGTTGTCCCACCACAATGTACAATAAAACTTGTTTAGAGTTATGCAAATCTTTTAAAACATATCTGTCCATAATGAATATACAATAAAGATCTCCAGATAAATGCCCTTTCTGTGAAGAAGATATGTCTCATGTGACCTGAAAAAACTATTTTGTCCCAAGGTTCCCATCTTAATACATATAAATGACATTGAACTTCTTGTCAAAATGATAGCTGTTAATTTTTTTCATAAATATTCACTATGCATACACTGACTTATTTACTAGAAAGATCCACAGTTTTTTTTGACCAAATAAATGAGTTTTTTAATACCCTCCAGCAGGTCATGATTCAAACTTGTGCTGCTTATTTTCTGCAAAGATAACCTTGGGGTGCATATATAAACTGAAAACATTCAGGAGTCTCAATCATAAAATGGACACTTATTGACAATGGACACCAACTGACAATGGACAAATCTGTCATCTCCATTAACTTTCCTTTACAATCAAATCTCAATGTATTTGTCCAACTAAAACACATCTTCAAGACTTAATCCACCAACATGCTTCGTTGAAATATTCAGCTCTGCATATTGGCATGTTGGTCAATATTACATGATTCACTTACTTGTAGCTGGGGGTGGGGTGGGGGGTCATTTATTTGTTCAGACCAAAGATGGGATACTGTTAGTGAGGTAGTGAATTATAAATCTTCAATTATTAATTGCTACTGTCATATAATTCAATAAACAGCATGGCTCATAAAAAATTTCTCAAGTACTCATCCCTGGGACAAGAGTTACTCATCTCTGTCTTCAATATACTCAATACAGTTCATTTCTCCACTACACTCCTTGTGCCTTTACTAAAGAACCATACGTAAGCTTGATACTAAAATGGATCAAGACCATGAAAATATGATAGTCTAATATACGTCTCTTTAGATACATGTATCATAAGAGACAATGGTTGCAAATTGAGAAATTGCAGTTGTACACACAGCTCATGATTTCTTAGTTATATTCACATTTATAGTGAAATCTTTCAGTAATCAAGGTGTCATGATTTTCCTTTTCAACGAGCTATCACACATCTTCATGACTTAGACATGGGAGAAGTTTCATGGGTAGAAAATGTATTTAGATTTATTCTCAAGGTGCTAATCTGCATCAACTTTGCCATGGGACAAGTACCTAGTAAAGTTCTACTTGGCTCAGACAATTTTTGCCTTGTCAGGATGAGAGGATGAGTGGATGCGACTGGAACAGCTAAAAAGGAGGGGTGTTGACTTGATCCCTTTCCCTAGATCAGATGATCAAAACTTGAAGGCCATTTTACATATGGACTGAACAAAAACATGGAGAAAGTGGGGTTATCAAAATGAACATTTCCAAAGACCAGTGTTGGTACATTATCCTCACTGTTTGATGCTTGGAACCCAGCCTCAGTGTTGGGTGGCTGATGACTAAATAAGAGGCAGGTCCCCTAGACTAATCCCTTTATCAATAACTTTAGAAGAATATCAGCTGTGATGCGTGGCAATTTTAAAACTTTTAGGCTTGGGTTTCAAATTTATTATTCAATGTCATCTGTGACCTTTACCAGTATCTGTAACATTTGCAGAGTCTACAGTAAACACTGTTAAAATGACAGTTCAGTACTGTCACTATCTGTCACAGTTTCTAGGTATGACATTTACCAGCATTTGTGGCATTTACTGGCATTATGACATTTAATGGTGACTCTGTATTGGATGCCACCATTTTGTAAGAGACATTTACTAGTGCTGGTGATATTTTCAGACACTACATTGATATCAAACCAATTTCAACAATGAAGTATAAATCATTACCATGGGAGATTTTGCTCAAAAATGTAATTGCCTATACCAGGCATGTGCAACTTCCTCCAGGGCACAGGCTGGATTAGTGACTTTTAAAGCCACAACCTATTATGTAAATAAGTGGATGAAACCAGGTCACAGGCTGGATATGGTTCATTGGCTGTATGCTGCACATGCCTGGACTATTCTGATTTATAATTTCTTCAATAAAGTGTTGATAGGAAGATTTTTAAATATGAATTATAACTTACGGACATCTCCATTGTCTCCATATTTTTATGAGCCTCAATGGCTTCCTTTACAAGCTGATCTGCATTAAGGACCTCAAGCCTATGTTCTGAAAGTGATAAAGACATACACTTGCAATTTGTGCTTAGCATGCATCAAGCTTTGAATAGATACAGCTAATTTTAAAGGAAATATATTAAATGGCTATATTCAAAGTTAAATAAAATTAGAAAAAAGTCCTTTCACAGCAGTAAAACAGAATTTTGATAACAATTTGTTTTTTCCCCCAAGATAAAAGCAGAGTATTTTTTTATAACAAATACTGTGCTTTTATCTCAGGGGAAACAAGTAATTTAAAATTGGATTTTCTCATTTTTCATGTTTATTGATTGATGTTAACTTGAAAATAACAAATACATCATATATAAGGCTCAAAAAATTTTAATTTTCAAATATTTTCCCAGGAGACATTATGCAAAATAGAAACTACTCATAGCATAGATCACATGTTTTGTTTTCAAACACTGCACAAGAAAGGATGGAACCCTAAGTGTTTGAAAATGAACAACTGAAAGAAAAATTAGAAAATTCAAAAATGAGAATGTGAATTTGAAAGATTAACTCAAAAGCACAGCACATCTGGCAAATTAGGCAATGCAGAAATCAAATCAAAATGAACAACACTCTAGAAAAAACAAAATGAAAATATTTAACATGCCAGAGACACAAAATGAAAATTTGAAAACCAAAATGGTTCACTTAGTTAAGGAAGCTATAGGTAAAGACATGGATCAGAGAGACATAATTGCCATCCATAAAATTCCCAGACCAACAGGAGTACCTAAACCAGTAATTGTGAAATTCATTAATTCTGAGGCCAAAATAGCCATCATAAAGGACAAAAGAAAACTGAAAGAGAAATATTCCAAAAGAATGACTGAAGATGTCACCCAACTAAACATGGATCTCATTAACAGGTTCTCTAAGCATTCAAAGATAGAATGTGTCTGGTACTTTGACTGCAGGGTCTATGCCAAGACAAAGTCAGCTAGGAGATAATAAATATATCAAATATAAAACTTAAAAAATTGTAATTTTCAAATATTTTCCTAGGAGACATTTATTTTATGCAAAACAGTAACTACTGATAGCACAGATCACATTTTTTGTTTTTCAAACTTTGCGCACTGTAATAAATGTCAATTACCTTATGTTTTGTAATGCAAACTGAAATGGGTTTTATTTAGTGTCCAAAATTTAAAATTACTGACCATGACTGTCGAAAAACATAGAATGCATTAAAATTTATTCAGATAAAAAAAATTAAAGGTGTCTGCAAACTTAGGGAGT
Source organism: Megalonaias nervosa (assembly GCA_016617855.1). NCBI lineage: Eukaryota > Metazoa > Mollusca > Bivalvia > Unionida > Unionidae > Megalonaias > Megalonaias nervosa. Next base: position 33,704 of record JAECUM010000016.1, read on the forward strand.
CCAAAAACTTAGTTAAAGGCAAGTATTAAGAACAATGAAATAAAAATAAAAATCCAGATTAGCTACAATGAATGTTTGTTTTCTAATAACAAATTAGACTTATTTCCTGATTATGATAGTATAGTATGATAAGCATTACAAAGGGTCATTTATGATTACTTTCTTCAGTTAATATACGTATTAATACATGAGGATATATTTCTACAAAGGCAGCTTTTCAAATGCTATTTGAGAAAAGTTTATCGATAAAGCATAACAGAGACCTAACCTTGCATGCATAGAAAAATTTCTACTGCATTTGAATTAAATTGAAAAATTCATTCCCACCATAAAATTTTGTTCAAATCTTATTTACAAACTGCAATGCTACAACTTGTAAGGACTGGCATTTATGTAAGAATACAATGTGGAAATAATTAACTTAAAAACTGATGTTGAATATGGACTCAAAGTTGAGAAGTTTAACTGACGTGGGGTCAGATCCAAAAGTCTTACTTACCTTTGGCTAGTTTCTTTACACAGGTAGTTTTTCCACTGAAAACTTTTCCCAAGACACAAGCCCTTATAGGAAAGGGAGGGAACTCTGGAGGAGGTGGCAGAGCCTTAAAGTACAAAATGTTTTAAGGGTAAATATTCATTCGTTATTCCTTTTCATGTAGACACATTTATCCACTTATTTACTGCCTACTCATATTTAAAAAAAAACTTGTATTCATTTAAAGGTATTTATATGACAAAATATCTATCAACTTTTGAGCAATTCCTTTATTGTCTCTCATTTTCAAATCAGCCATTCTTTCTTCAGTGCTATCAGTAAGAAATTAAGATAAGAGACTTTATTGCATATGATAATTATAATGTCCTATGAGGAAGCAAATATTTTCATACAACACTTTTCAATATGCTGTGTTTATACTTGCTGACAAGGTAAGTCCAACTTCAAACTGCAGAGACACCTATCTGCCATTGCATAATGCACAAGGATCTAGGTCTATGCATTTTGCAAAGAGTAATAAGTAGCAGAAACAATATGGATCCTGATCTGCCAGTGTATAATGCATTGGCAAATCAGGGTCTATGCTGTCTGCATTTGGACTTGACTTGTAAGTGAGTACATTATCGTATCCACAAATATCAATACTTTGCATGAAGAAATTTGTCTGACATAAGAATCTTATGTCTGACATTCAATATTTTAATTGTGATTGAGAGTTTATGCATTTATAACAATCAGTTGTAGTTAAATGGTATAGTCTAGACACACGATACATCAATTTTCTATAGCACAGTATGAGACATCAAATCTTGATAAATTATTACTTGATTCTTTTGATCTCACCCCAGTACTAGTCCAACTAGGTCACTTCAGTCTAGACTAAATGTTTGAGTTTCTAGCTAAGTCAAGTGATGGAGTTAAAAGTGCCACAATCACAACAAATTTATATTAAATTATAGACACTTTCACTGACTTTGCTCAAGGTTTCAAAGCATTTTAATAATATTTGCTTAGTTGCATGATTCGGCTTTGGAAACATACAATTGTCTGGTTTATGATCAATAATGTCCCCTTTAAGCTGGCTAGATAACCAAGATTTTCCATGTGACATTTGACCACATAGTGACAACATATCTGGAAATCCTGAAATATTATTCTCCGCAATGTAAACCACAGTCAAGATAAAAAAACAACTGACACAAGAAATATAAGGATTCTACTAAAGAGTGCAGTTAAGTATAGCCGTCCAATTTTGTAATACAGTTGTTGGGTCCATAACTGCTAAAAATGTTTTGTACTAAAACTGTGCAGCAAGAATGAGTGAAAATATGAAGATTGTGTGCATACCTGTGTGTGTGAAACAAACTGCTAATCAAACGCACAGGAATAATACAGTAGATGTGACCCATAAGTGCTGACTATGAGTGCATAACGTAAGAAAATGTGATTTAGCAAGAATAATAAAAAATCCGATAATTGCATGTATATGTGTCAAGGATCTGGGAAACTAAATAACAGTCAAACATATAGTAATAATTTTAGTTGATGTAAATTAAAGATATTTTTCACTCACAGTGTTTGTACATTTAATTTTATCAAAAAATAAAGTTTACAAAAGGAAATGAAGAAAGATATAATACTAAGCTTCATGTTGTTTCCTGTCAACCAATATTTTCTTACAGCTGATAGAGCAATTCATGTACAGTGGTTTAATTCTTAATCTACTAGTGCTTCTCTGGTGATTTACTGCTCTGCCTAGTTACTGGGGTCACTCCTATAGCTGATTTGGGGGATGACTGCCAGATCCTGATGTTGCTGCAGTCATACTAAAACCTTGAACATACAAATGTTGTAACTACATTTTGTCTGTCATTCTTTTATCTCACCTTCCACAAGACTGATAAATAAATCCATTAAATAAACAAAGCACACAACATTTGTTACAAGAAAATTTGTCTGTAATATTTTTATACAAACTTATATATGTCAAATTTGGATGCATAGTTATGCACATGTTTAATTGGCCATTATTTTACTAGTACTGTGGTTGCTGTTGGTGACATACAAATATCACCAAGAGCAGTTATGTTTTACACAAAGATGAACATCACACTGTTTGCACATTATGGACACCTCATGCTATCTTTTTTCTTTCAAACATTATTGGGTGAGAATTTCATAAATTTAGCTGCAAAGTTGTTAGTTTAGCCACAATTCTTTCATTTAATACCAGGGGAAAACATTCAAAAGAAATCTATCTCTGTTTTCACCCTCATCCAAAACAAAAGTAGGACTGATGGTTTCAGTAAACTTTGACTTGCGAAGCACACAGCTCACTTGTCTACACTGCACTGTCTGCCTGCATCATTGGATTCTATGTCAATTTCTGACAGACTGTACAAAGACAATAATTCAATGTCACTGCCAACATTTCCTAAATCAATATCAATTTTGTCCTCTGAAAAACCTGAAAAATCCAACTCCGAATTGCATTAAAAGCCATTGTTTAAACTGTCAACAACTGTATGTATTGACTATTATGCAGTGCAAAGTTTCAGATAATCACTGTATTTATTAGTCACATTTAGTATATGAAATCTTTCATATCAAGAACCATCTTTTGTTAATTCTATTTTGATTAGTTAAATGTCCTAGTAAGATCATTTGTAACATGAACAAACAGAGCTGTTCTGTCCTTCACTGAGGTGGATATATCTGCTATAATGGCAGATAGCAGTGCTATTTACAAGCAGATACTTACAGATGGTGGATGAACCATATTAAATAATCTTTGTATGATATGCCCTAGGACAGCATTGGCTTTGGGTGGCCCAGTGAATTCACATCCTTCAGGTGGCTGCCATTCTCCCATCATTGTCTGTAAGTACAAATAAGTCCAGTCAAAGAACTTTGGTCCTTTATGCCATAAGAATGGTTGGTTTGGGCATGTTGTGGCTATGGAGTCTCCATGACTCTCAATTCTGACAATCCCATACATGCCATATTGTTCATTAGCAAAATGCGGGAGATTAAGCAAAAATGCTGTAGATATTTTCATATCAAGTCCATTCATTTTTGAAGATTAAAGTCTACAAATTATGATCAAGTATATGAAATACGGTTTCACATAACATTATCTGCTACATGCTATCTAATACTGGGGATCTTGTTTCCCTCAGGAGTGCTGAAGATTGGGAAAAAATAGATAAAAAAAATGCTGGAATTTCCAGGAAATGTTGAAAAAAAAAATGCCAGTGACTCCAGAAAATGCTGGTAATATAAGACACATGATGTCCTTCCTAACTGTGCTGATCTTTATAATGGTAAATCTCTTTGTATGAGACAGAATGCTATAGTAGTAGTTCACAAAATTAAACCCCAATTCTTCCTGAGATTTGATGATAATGACATGTTTCACTGTTTAACAGAATATCTGAATATTTCTGAAAAATATCTACCATAGAAACTTTTAATCCAAAGTGTATGAATTTTTATGGAGAGGTTTAATGCATTATATTGTCTCTCTAACTTAAAGAAGTCTTGTGTCTGTCACATGGGTGGAATTTTCTTATCTTACACTGATGCCTATGCCAGACTGTATTACTCTGTTGGTCATCTGTTAAGCACTTTCTTCCTGAGTTGTGACTGAATTGTGAAACATATTTGCTATCAGTTTTCTGTCAGCATGCAAAATCAGCTGAAGTGATTAAAATTTTCACAAGATATCACACTACTGCATATGACAATGAAACTGCCTGTCACATGGTGTACTATATTACATGTATGAACCAATAAGTCATATGGATCCTGAATATAATTCTTTTTTATTATGAGGAAGTTGTTTATATACCTTGTATTCTGTAAAGTCTCCCTCATCTAAAAGTTGCTGTCTCTCCTCTTCTAACACCTGTTCTGGTGTGGGTTCTGTTGTCATTACAGGTGGCACCGGCTCACACAACAGATGACCCTCCACAAAGAGTGAACGCCATTCCCTCATCAACTTGGATGGCACAAGGCTGGAATATTTTGCAGTTCATTATGGATTAAATGCTAAGTTGGGCACACAATTTGAGCTCAAACTTCATATGTTTAAATATGATTTTAATATTTTTACTAAGTGGAACGGTGCCATCTGTGTATTTGCTTATAAGTTGAGTCCAATTACAAACAACATAGACCCTGATCTGCCATCGCATTCTGTACTGCCAGATATCAGAGTCTATGTTGTCTGTTCTACTGATTACTCCAAAACAAACTGCATAGACCTAGATCTGCTGGCACTTGATGTGATAGCAGATGTGGGTCTGTGCAGTTTGAAGTTGGACAGGACTTAAAAGCAAGTACTTATGGTAGAATTCCAAAACTTCAGAATTAGGTTAGATATAGAACTATTTGCCAAACATATTTGCATATTAACTATGTCAAAAGAACTCTAAATATGATTTATAATTTTGGAGTTTTGAGTCTTACTTCAATTTTAGTGGAGTTTCTCAGATTAAAAACTTTTCTGAGCAAGAAACATAACTTCAGCTCAAGTTATAAACTTTCTACATTTTAAAACTTTATCACAAATTATAACCTTAAAACTCTAAAATTGTTTCCTTGCCTACCTAATTTTGATGAAGTGTAATCCATGTGGCATATCTGAATTGCGGTTTTTAAACTCAAGTTTTCATTTCAAAACTGTTATCATACGTAGTCAGGTGAAATCAAGCATCAGAAACAGCTTCCTTGTATCAATATATAAGCAGAAGGGGTTATCTGAATCATTCAGTCATTCACACTGCTTTTGAGGAAAGAAAACATTTCTTACTTGTTTGTGAGTTCTCTATATTCTCCAACTTTGCATGTGAAGTCAACAATCTGGTTCATGATTTCCATGCACATATCATAATGCTTGCGATACTTAGTCTCTGCTCTCTCTGCTGCTATCTTATCATGGAGCTCTCGATCTTTCCTGGTTTGTTCTTCATAGTCCTTCTTGGCCTGCTGTGCAAGCTCCTAAATGGACAAGATTATTCAAAATATTATTGTGAAAAATAATGATTCAGAAACATCTTTAAGCAAAGGTTGAGCTGTGTGCTTATTAGGTGCTGGGTTCTTTTTATGGCACAGTAACATATTAAAGTTATATCATGCCAAGACTAGTAAAGTGCCTTGTCCAGGGATATACGATGGTAGCTGACCAAGGCTGATCTAATGGCAGGATTCAAACCCCAAACCTTTTTGGTCACAACACCAGTACACTAACCACTGAGCTGCTGCAGCTCCCACAAAGGTTGATTACAAATGCATAGTGATATGTGGTACACCATATTTCAGTGAAGTGGCACTCATTCAAGAGACCAAATCTAACCATAAACCTATCCTCCCATTCCTATTCAAACTAGAAATATATTGCGCACAAAGGGCAAAATTCTAAGTCAAACAGGGGTCATAACTAATCAATTTTGTTGGAAAATGCTGGACATCTAACTCGGTTTAGGCATTCTCAATGTAAAGTGACACCTACAGAATTGGATTTCAATTAACGAAAAATCTTCAAAAATTACTGAGTGGAAACATGGTTTAGGTGTTCTCAATGTAAAGCGCCTCATACCAAATTTGATTTCAGTTAATGAAGATCTTCAAACATTGCTGAGTGGAAACAAAACTAACAATGGATACAAGTCTGCACCAGTACATGCAATCTTGTGCTTTTAGCCACTGAGTATGTAGGCCAAGGTTGAACTCTTTAAGCTCCTGCTCCACAATGCAAAGCCACTTTCTCCTCAGTCTTCCCATTTTGCACTTCCAACAGAGTGCTGGTTTGCCAATTGCAGCTTTCAGTGCACAACTGTGATCCATATAAAAATAAAGCTCTGGCAATGTGGCCAAAGACCTGTTAGTGTCTAGACCTGATGATGCCTGTGACTGGTGGTTGTTTCATTCTGCATGGGCAACACTATGTCTCTCTCCATATATATAGCAAGGAGTATAGTAACTTATTGGGCTGGTTCTCTGCTGGTCTTATAACTGGGTAAATGTAGTAGGTAGATTTACTGAAAGACATGATATATATTTTTTCTAACTATTGGTTTAGTATCCTAATTAAAGTTTCTATGTTATTTTTAAATATTATTTTTACTTCAAATTATAATTAATAATGAAGGATATTAAATTACTATCAGAGAAAATATACCAATATCATCTGCTCTCTGTCATTGATGAAACTTCACATCAAACTGCACGGTGATTTTAACACAAATCATAATAACCTTGCATTAGATAAAACATTAAACTGAACTATCAATCTTTCATAACAAATGTATGAACTGATGACAAAAATGTCTTATTCTCAAGGTTAATATCTTCTTCAAAATTAAGAAAGCTATATAAGGATGTTAATGCATTTTTGGGGTGATTTTGTCAAAGACTCTCACAAATAGCAGCCACTTAAAACATTTTAAGCTGAATCTACAAAAAATGGATTTTATTTAATGGGATTTGAATTGCACAAAATTTTCAGTCTCATTTTTTATATTGAGTACTGCTGTCTAGTGGTTACAAAGGCAGTGGAAGTAGTGTTGGTAGTAGTATGAGAAGAAGGACTGGGAGGAAGAGGAAGGAAGGAGGAGGAGTCAATGAGATAATTAGGCTCACAGCCTCTCTGTTCAGAGCATCTTCAAAGTCTCGGAAACGTCTCTCTTCATACTGTTTCTCATGTATAATTCTGTTCCTCCTGATAATTTCCTTTTCGTGCCTAGCCTGTAAAAGCTGCACGGCAATCCTTCGCTCCTGTTGTGATTGTCGCATCAAGCGATTGACTAACATTTCTTCACGGCGAGCCTCCTGCAGAGGAAAAAAACAACAAATATTAAAGTTTTCTCTCTATGGTAGTTTCAACAAATGTGACTTAAATACAGTAGAACCCTTCTGTGATGAACCCAAAGGGACCAATTAAACATTTTTGTTAAAATAAAAATTCACTGACACATGATTCAGATGAAAAATAGAACAAAAATACATCTGAAAATGTGCTTAAGTACATTTCTCTGAGTTTTCTATGATTATTATATTGCAAAAATTTAGGACCTAAGTAATGAGGTTTCCAATTATCTCTTTTTCTTAATACCACAAAAACTTCCTTGCCTCTTGTGCTTCATGGGCCTTCATTTGATCCACCAGAACTTTTCTCCGTCGTTTTTCTCTTTCTGATCTTGCAGATGCATCTTCCTCCAACCTTTTCCTGATTTTTCCAATGTATTCATCATTTGATGCTGGCTTGATCAAGTCCACTGAATCCAAAGCTGATTTTTCTTCATCCCTTCCTATAATATATTCCATGTCAATCCCCTCACTGAAATAAAAAGTAAATATCAATCAACTAGAAAAGAAACACTCATGAGTAAAAATGCATTTTTTGTCTAGTCTTCATCTAGGTGGTGCTTGAGTCACGCGACTAAAGCTCCCCGGTCATGTGAGAAAATTTCTTTGTATTTCAAATGTAGGTAATAAACACACTTTCTGCTTAGTATCAAAAAGTCTGACTTAGAAGGCACCTTGTCTAGTTAACTATCATATTCGCAGAGTCAGGGAATAATAATATTCAGTGAAAGGAAACAATTTTCATCATGAGACACTTTTGACTTTAAGCATGCAAAGTTTGGATGATTGTAACTTAAAACTATCTGAAACAAAATAATGACTAAGAAACATTGGGCTTAAAAATGCTTTAATCATATACACTGCTCAAAATTTTGAGTATACATCAAAGATTTTCATTACATTTGTAAAAATCTTATTTCCCAATTCATCTAAACTCTGAAGAAGAAAAACAAGATAAATGTCCAAAAGGTATGATTTTATGTCTACTTAACACAGCTTAAGAAGCTGAAGATTCAAAAGCAGTCTTCAACCAGTGAAGATGAAAACTAAAATTATTTTCATCACTTACCATGACAAATCAAGTCACTTTTTATTAAATTTACCTGTCCATCCCCAAACTTCACCCAACCTAAACCCTCTTCTGGATCATAACCCAGAAGTCATAACCAAAAATTTGTTAGATATTTTTATGTTCCCTCCTGCATGTGTAAAGTTTGGTAAAGAAAATGTGAATGTAATTACAATATCTATAGATCTGACCTTTGACCCCTTCCCAGGGTTCCCAGGGGAGGGACCTGAAAATCATACCAGTCACAGTCATCATATGGGCAACTTATATGCCAAATTTGGAACCTTCCACCACTTTATTTGTGGGGAGACAGAGTTATGGATAGAGAGCAGGATATATCAACAGGTGAAACTGATCAAAATATCATTGCAAGTTTTTAGAAATATGTGGATAACAATCACATTGGAAAACAAAATGTAAATCATTTTACAATATATTTTTTCAATCACACCTCTCAGATGATAAATAATAAAAAATGGACTTACTCATCATCTTTTGATGGAGGAACAATGGACATCATTTTGTCCTCGAAACTGGAAATAGCATTCATTGTTTCCTGAAGAAAAAAAATTAAGAATTTACAAACAAGCAAAATGTAATAAAGTTTTACCCGACCCACTGTATATTTATACTGTGTTTAATTTGGTCTATGATTGAAGACTGTAACAATCATGTGTAAACAACATATTACAGAGCTAATTTTTGTCCATGACAGTATATTATATTTTAAGATAATGATGCTATAAATAGTTAATTTACTTGGATTCTAGTTCTAAACCCAATCTTGATGATGAACTTGTTTACAGTGTGGGGTAATTTTCCATTGGTGTAACTAAGTACTGCAATAAAGTCAGGTGGGGAGGTATTGCAACATAGATAAAACTGGAATGTATTGTGCTATAGAGTTGTAACAGAGTCATGGGGATTTATATAAAGAGGAAGAAATAAATAATTTTTTTAAAATTTCTATTTCTATTCCTGTTCTTATTTTATTCTCAGTCTGCAGAAGTATTTAATGTTGTATTTAGATTTAATCTGAGAGGAATCATTTATTTAAATTATTTACTGGAATTACAAAAAGCTCATTTGACTGTTTGGAGTAAATGCTATTTGGAGATTATTGTGAATTCATTCAAAGGCATTTTGGACAATGCCATTGTGATACATGAAGACTAATGGAACTTCTGCATATTCAAGGCTACTGGTATGTCAGCACATTCAAGACCTGGAATTCATTCAGAACACTCTTTTTCTTTTGAACTTCTGATAGAACTTTTAGGATTATTTGGGATTTAATTCACAATACGGTAAGCTCCTCTTAAATTTTTATTTTATAGCTTTAGGAATTTAATTAGTTGTTAAGTTTCACACAACTTTTTGGTTTTGCTTCTCTGTGTTACATAGTTTAAGGCCATATAGTCATAACAGTATACAGTGAAGAAATCTGACCGTGACCCTTATGACAGAACTGCAAGAGTGACCAGGAGGATACGTAAGTTTACCTTGCTTCAGATCAAAGGGCATTAGACTCAACATGCAGTGAAGGGGCAGAAACTTATTAGAGACCTTGAAGATAATTAACTAAAAAAATGTGAAATGCAACACATCTAGTGACAATGTACAAGTGTACAAAATATCATTGATTTACTGTAAACAAGTCAAAAGTTACAGCACAGTGGGAAAATGCTACTGCACCTAAAATGTTAGCCAGTGACCTTGATCTTAAAGACATTAATATTTCAGTTATTTCTGATTTCAGATTATCTTTTTCTTTATTCGTCTGCTTCCATCAGCTTATTAATGTACTCGTCAAGGATTAGGTAGTAACTGGATCATTAGATTAGGTAACAACTCATTTTCTTTCTTCAGATTTTACCTTCAAATTTCAAAGCTGTTCAGCAAGCTTTCAGTCGTGTATAATTTTTGTTAACATAAATACTTGTTTTTCTGGTGTTCTTTAAATAACCTGAGATTCTCCTGCCTTTATTTGTGCAATTTCTTGTTGTAGTACTTCCCTCATAAGGACTGTTATGCTCTTATCACTGCTTTTATCAATCCCTGTCAGTACTGAAGCATTTTCCGATTTGACTTCCGACTGAGTACAGTTTTGTATTGTGGTAGTGGAGCAATTACTTAGCATCATGTCTAGTTATTCCTGCAATCTTCTGACCACTGATTAGCTTAGATTCCAGGGCACCTTGACTGGCTACTTTCTTTTTTCTTCTGGTGATGGGATTTCTGGGCAGATTTCCCCAAGACTGATTTGGTTTAGTAACACTAATTTCCATGTGTGAGTTCCCAATGGGGGTTAAGTTCTATTTGATTTCCAGTTAATTGTACATTAATAATACTGGATGCAATGGAAAACTGGTTTGTTTTGATAAAGACCTGCAAAATACCTTAAATGTTGCCATGGTTACTATCATTGTGTTTAAAGTAAATTTATTGAACAATGAGTTGACCTTCAGTGTTAGTCCATTGTTTATAATTAGGATGCTCAATAAGCAGAGAGTCTGTTGAATTCAAATTGGTCACATTAACTTTATAAGGTTGCAGACTGTCTGATTAATATATTTGAAATTTTAACAATGATACAATTATGGCTATGATCAATTCCTTGTCATTATCAAAAGCTTAGTTTGATCTTCCTATCAGCTATGCATTTTACATGAAAAACAGTTGAAGACTTTGATGTTGTACTTCAAACTAAAATAATCTTTATCAGCACATGTGGGAATTGTTTGATCAGAGTAGCAAAGGTATTATCTAGATCACTTTTTTGAAAACCCTGCAAAACTGCTGCCCTCAAGTGAACATTCATAACTTAGGTACAAAAGATCGATAGAATTTTCCACAGTTAAACATGATGAAAATTTTCTCCTACATGTGATTATGTTTTAACAGAAGTAAAGTATCCAACTGACCAGACAGATTGAGATAGCCAGCATATTTTGAATATGATCCTATCTAAATGAGTAAAGAATGATAGGTAAGAAACTGATTCTAGAACAATCAAAGCTTCATGGCAATTAAATTTCAAATTCATAAATAACTCACATTCTGGGGTAACATGAATTATTTGGCAGTTTAAAAACAATAGATAATGTCAATACATAAACATCCTGTTTTTAAATCATGATTAAAAAGTCTGTGGAAATTTATTACAATGTGATCTTGAATTCCAAAGGACCATGATGGATGCTGCTACTGGTGATTTAGAAGAAATTGTCACCTGAAAAAGTAACCCTTCAAAAACTTTTAAGAAGTAAGATAATGTTGCACATTATTAATCTGGGGCTTGATTAAGCATCCTACTATAAATGAACTCCTTGAATGATAAATTAAACATGTATAAATGAAGGGATCTTGTATATTCCAAGCATTTTATTCCAAATGAAGATGTCTGAGCCAAAACGTAAAACTGTAGGTTAAATATATAAGTTTATGAAGATTGGTTATAATGGTTTTTGTTTTTGTTGGTTTTAATGGCATTTTTAACACATTATTGACTATATCATGCCAAGGAAATGTGAGATAAATACCTTTCTCAAGGACACACCAAGACAACTGACCTTGGCTGGCCAAGGTGGGTATCAAACCTGCAACATTAGATTACAAGTCGGATGTTCTACCAATTAGACTACCATGGGTTGCCTGGATAAAGTGAGGTAGACCATATAGCTGGCTAATATTCTTATGATATGACGAAATAAATATAACCTTTGACATATTTTACTTCAACTTCTATCTCAATATTAAATAGTGCCTTCTTCATTGGCATTGTGTCCATTTACATCAACAACATTAAAGGATCTAAATCCCCCAAAAGAAAATTAGGAAATATATAGGTAGTGACCTTTGAGAAGATACATCAATCTGTTTTCAAATATCATACTTCCTAGCTATATCATCCACAGTGTTGATATACAGCATTTCACAATAATAGTTCTTTCTAAATCCATGTTAAATGTCAACAAAAATGTTATTCAAATCCTCAGGTGTTTCATTATCAGGCTCCATGTATTTATCAGGAATACATATCAGAGAGATGGGTCTGTAGTTAGATTAATGATTTATTTACTCCATTTTTAAAGACAGCAATGACTTATGCATCTTTAAGAACAGATGACACTTGTACAATTGTCAGTCTGACACTACACTGAGAAAATGTCACAATCTGTGCTGATGCAATGAAAAATGTTCAAAACCTTTAGTTAAATTTCGATTCTCTAGTGGTTTAAAGTTCACTCTTCCTTATCAGAAGAAACAAAGCTGGGAACAAATACTCATAAAAATATTCAAAGGATATCCATGCCCAACTTACTGTAGCTTCTCTTTTCATCCGATTAGTATGCCTCATTTGCAGTGTTTTCTTGGTTTTTTCATCAGGGGGTACTGGTATGTTAACTGTGGCAGCTCTGCAAAGAGAGACAAGCTTCAAATAATCACTGCTTGTTATCACATATACTTAGCAAATCTAAGGTCCTGGCCCCAGTTTCACAAAAACTCTCAAAATGTCTATCCAAACTGAAATGAGACAAATATCTTTCTCACTGCTTGGTTAAAAAACCATGGACAAAATACCATCATAATACACTGCATTCTCCTGAAATTACTAAATTTTCCCTGAGGTAAAACTAAATTTCTCAAAATTTCCTCAGATTGAAATTCAAACATGCAAATTTAGTTTCATCTCCATGAAAAATTGGTAATTTCTGCATGATGCAGGGTAACAGGATATTAATTCCTCCAATCTGAGAAATTCCTCAACTTGTTCATTAAATTAGAAGGACTCTCAGCTGTAAAGTTTAAAAACCAAGAGTTATTTTCATGTTTTTCTACCATATCTACGTCTTCTAAAATCTCAATATTGTCATAAAAGCAACAGTATAAAATTAGGTAATGACAGTCTTGTATCTAAAGTGCTGATGGTGGTTTTACTGTTGCAATTTCAATTTTATTCCTTAACTGTATAGTGAAGCCAATAAACTGGGTATTTTTGACAGTCAAACCATCAATAATGTCCTGAAACACACAACTGTTATTTCCATTCTAACACACTTTTGAAATTCTATTTTAAATAAATAGCAGAAAATATAATTCTTTTTGGCACCACATCCCAAGGAGCATCAGGACATCACAACTGTGTCAAAATTTCCAACAGTATATTGTGGATTCTACTGCTGCAAATTTGGATATCTGACCAAACATGAAAGGGCATTACATTTAGATATTGCTAGCATCTCAATATGTGGAAACATTTTAGAAACTGGAGCTTGGGCTCAGATATAACTCAAAGGTTTTCTTTGTCTTCTACCTTAATGGTCAAAATAAGCCACAATCTAGGCAATTGAGGGTTCATGATAAAGGATGCTAAAGTTTTGTGCATATAATGTTGGACAACTAGGGTCAATTTTAATTCCTGTAATTAAACATATAGAGAGAGGCTTGCCTTGACTAAATTATAGCCACAGATTTGGCAAAGAGACTAGCCATCCAATACCACTACATGTAATACCTTAACAGACAAAAGACTTTTAGAACGTCTCAGAATGGTGAGGTATATATACTGTACTTCCATTTATTACATATACTGAAGGATGATGATGGACAAGGGAAATGGACCCAGAGGTAATGAAATACATTGTAGTTTTAATCTTTTTGTTACATTGTTTATAGGCATAATTAAATTGGAATTACTGGACCTAATGATGACTTACTGTAATTTGGCCACCATTTCACTCTGCTTGAGCCGCATTTCCCGAGATCTTTCCAGAAGCTTTTGTCGTTGAGATTGCTGCTGTTGCCGAATCTTTTCCTGCTCCAAGAACCTCTCTCTGAATGCTGTCTTCTCCATCTCAATTTGTTTTTCATGGTAGTGTTCTACTAAGTTGTTGAGATCCAGATCTGTTTGTCTTGGTGTTAAATGCTTCAGTCTCTGTATGCAAAAATGAAGAAGAAAAACAAAAATCAACAGGCTTCTTTATTATCCATATGTCAGTAATCCAAACACTTTGGTAAAGGTACATGGTCAAGAATTGACATTTCTGAGCAGAAATCATGTTTCTTCTTTCAGTCACAGTGACCTTCGCTTCTTGACATGTTCATCCCAAAATTGTCAGGCCTCTTCCTTACCAAGATGCAAACCTTCCACAAAGTCTGGTTCTGGTCTGTGTTATGCTGGCCCTATGGTGCTGCTTAAATGGAAAGTTCTTAAAAATGTAAAATAAAAGAACTGAACAAACTTTAACAAGATAAACTCTTCCAAAAAATATGAACAAAAAGTACAAGATAAAAGATCGTATGTAAAGAAGTATAAAAAGATTAAGGATTTAAAATATACAAAAATCTGCAAAATATTATCATGTAGAGCTGATGTTATTGTGTGGAAACCATTTTCCAGTCAGTGTCCTTGACCTCTAAACTTCTGACCCCAAAACTGATAGACAGATGGACAGATAGACAGGGTCATAGCATAATATGCTTTGCCAAAAGGTAAGTTATCTGATTGTAAGTACAAGTTTAATAAAAATGCCATATGATTAAAGAAAACATCCACATCAAAAATATTCCTATATGGGTAAAAGTAAAAAGATTTTCATATCATGACACTAGCTCTAATCAAGGACTTCCCACTACTTGATTATCCATATATGCTACCATATTATTACTCTTTGAAAAATTTAATTCTAGATTTTCTACACAAGTCCAATATTACTGACTAAAATAAAAAGGAAAAAAATTTACATTTGTATATACACTTACATCTTTATATATTCCACTTTCAACTGCATTTAGCTTAGCTGGAGCAGCTGGTCTCATTGTTTCCATGGCAACACCTGTAAGATTGGCCTTCTTTTTGTTGTTCAGAGCCACATACAGTTGGTACATAAGGCGAGTGGCCACACCATGTTTCTCTGTCATAACATCTCGGGCTAGATTGATATCAAATGGAATTCCCAACAGATGTAATGTGGGCTCAAGCAGCATAAAATTGTTGAGCTTCGAGTCAGCGGTTCTGTGGACGATTATGATTTTTATAAGATCTGAAGAAATCATTCTCATACATCAGAGAAAGTAATGCATTTTCTAATATTTTAAATGTCAAACTTTGTGGCAGAAAAATCCATTATTAGGTGTCTGAAATCTTAATGCTACCTTTGACATGGCATCATGCAAAATGTAATTTTCAACAACTTTTGCACAATTTTATGGTACAAAGTATTAGAACTGGTGTAGCAATATTGTATTTTAAGATCTGTATCTCTTTGATCTGTAAAATATATGATGCACAATTCTGTGGAGAAGTTATAGTTTGCTTCCTGACAATGCATGTCCAGAATCCTTAACTCTTCAATCTTCCATCAACACTGTTTTGAAAACCAAAAACACTGACAGACTCATTAAATCTATGCTCAAGCATGTAAAGATTGTCTTCATTGTAAAAAATTGTGATGAACATGATCTAACATTTTGCTCAAAATGTCCAGCTTATTTCTCGATTTCTATGGATCCCCTAATGTGGAACCTTTTCAAAAGTTAATAAATTGTGGTATGTGATATTCCAGTTATTTCAGATATTTTTTCTTCAGCTAAAATCTTCCTTACTCATTGAATTACTGTCTGCTTCTGACTATCAGCTATTTCCTTACTCTGATTTGCCATGGTTTTGTTTACATCATCGCAGAAGTCTAAAAAAACAACTTGCTACAAACAATATTTTGCTAAATGACTTTAACTTTTCTTACTCAGGTGGCTTCTCACTTTTGACCTGGCATTCTACCTACCTTCCAGCACATTCCCATATAATGTAAATACTTTCTTGTATGTATTTCTCATTGTGGCATTTATATGGGATGTAAAGATGAAAGCAAATAATAATGCATATCTGTAGATTGTGCCATGTGAAACAAGATCTTTCTTTAGTCAAAAATCTAGATAGTTTCTCTTCTTTGTGCTAAGATGTAAATATTTGCTTTTCTACACTCTTTGTGTGTCTCTCTGCATGTATTGTATTCTCTCATGAGGAAGACCTTTGCATAATTTTGGTTTCAAACACTGGGAAATTTTTATTTTCTTTGCGCTGTTATAAAATACACATGCTCACACAGTGTTAAACCTGTATGAACAACACCTTTATTATAATAATAATAAAAATAATAATAATAATAATAATAATAATAATAATAATAATAATAATAATAATAATGATTACCTGGTCTCAATAACCATTATAATTTTAATTTTCATTTCCCAACATCAAATTTCCTATGTAATAGACATGTATGTAGTAGTCACCTGTTTTCTGTGATCAGCAGACAGAGTATATGTGTGTGTGTGTGTTTGGTTTGGATTTTGTAACATAGCTTAAACAATTTTTCAGTCATAATGCTACAATGCCTACAGTGTGGCAGTTTATAGAGATGTCTAGCACTGGGGCATTATGCCACAGACATGTAGCATCATGTCTCACCCAATCACATTACCCTGACACCAGTCCAACCAGTCCTAACACTAACCTCTTAATGCTGAGCGCCTAGCGAGGCAGCTGTTAGTACCATTTTTATAAGTCTTTGGTATGAGTTGGCCGGGGTTTGAAACTGCAACATCCTGCATCCGAGGTGGATGCTCTAACCACTAGGCCACTGGAGCGGTTTGATCAGCAGACAGAAGTTTCCAAAGGTAATAATGGTTTCTCACTGCTACAAGTGGCCACTGGAGCATACTGACAGTGTCTGCAACTAGACCTTTGTTTCATGTGGAAGGCATTGTTCAGACAAAGCCATATAATATAAGTCAATGTGTAAACATTTCTTATTTGCTTGTACTCACCATACTCTAGTCACACTGTCAGTGCAACTCAAAGGTGTCAATGTGTCATATCTGCTAAGAGATTCTTCACAAAAGGTGGCAATGATTTAATTCATAGGATGGATTAAGGTGAACAGGATCAAGTGATTATGTGTGGAATATAAGTTTAGGAGAGAACAATATATACAAGTATTATAAGATATAGTTAAATAGTGCACTAAACTAAATGTGTTGATAACTTAATAATAACAATATTCATAGTATATGCAATAATAATAATAATAATAATAATAATAATAATAGCACCCACTTCTAGCAAACCAGTTTGTGCATTGCAACTTTGGTGTAAGTTTGTAGCAAACATTTTGCTTCTACAAGGGATGGCTATACAGTGCATTCATTTTCTGCAAATTTTTTTAAGCAAGGTTACTTCAAGGTGACAGGTAAATCACCTCCTTGTAATTCTGAGTGAAGTTTGACACCTCAAGGTGACTTTTAGCCTTAGTCATCCCCAGGTTGGTCCCTGAATTTAACACTTGTAAATTTTGAAATTCACTTACTTGCTTTGTGAAAACTGGTCAAAATCATTTTGCAGACCATGCTTGTGCAGAACCTCTCCAATGAGATAACCTGAAGAAAAATCTTTCGGAAAAGTAGTTTGCTCTGAAAAATAAAATAATATTTGTAATAGGTTCTCTAAGGCAACTGAAATGCAATAAAATAATTTATATTAGAGAACGTATAAAAAAAAGTCCAAATCAACCCTTAATTGTGTTAGAAAGCAAGTTAGCAGTTGCAAAGATCAGAGCTGTCATCAGACCACATACCATAATCAGGACAGGGTGCATGCAGGTTGCCTTTGACACATCACACTAAAGCCTATGATTGGGGGCAACCTCTGTATGAGAGGGCATTGTTATGCACGCTACATGCATTTAAGATAATATCTACACTGCAAGTGAACAAAATAGTGGTTAATGATATTACATTGAATGCCTGAAATATACATGTTGAATACTACCAATTATGCCCAGTATTAAATCTTTAGAGATTTAAGACATGCATGTGACCTAGGCATCCCCCAAGGAGGACAGGGTGCCCTTCAGTAGCCAAGGGTAATGGCTCTACTTTATTTCATATCAACTCTTGGCTTATGTATAACTAATTCACAAAACAGTTTCTGAAAAAGTGACCTCTTGAGGATGAAAGATTTACTACCGAGTAACTACCAATCAAAATCAAGTGGCTAAAAAAAGAACTCTATATAATCAATATGGCAACTTCCATGATGTTGACATACTTCAACTAAATGAAAGACTTGTGTGTGAAAGGTTAAATTGGAAAAGCACACATTGGATATGCAACCCTGTCTAAGAAAGGCTGTTATGATATATTCACAATTATCTTCCTGAGTAAATGTAATGAGTAATCTGACTCTATCACACTTTAACAGCAGCATCCAATCAGATAACAGAGTGGGAGATACTGTCTAGGCAACCAGGTTTAAGTTACATGTACTAGGGGCTGATGTGGAATGAAGTGGATCAACATCCCTTGGCTAGTAAACATAGGTGCACCCCAGTGAAGGCTCAGGACACCACCAAAAGGCAGGTATGGTGAATCTCCCTTCTAAAACAGTTGTGAACATACTGGTACAATGTTATAACCACATGCTCAAAGTTTGCATAATTTATATTTTGAGTTCTAGTGTCCCAATCCCAACCCTAAGAAAATGTCTCCAATCAAATCGCAGCTGATGTCAAATACAGAAATGTGGCAATTATTCAAACTAAAAGTACATTCAGCATTTTTCCTCCTGCTGATCTATGGAATGTTTTCTAGATCCAGTACATGGTGTTTTATAGTCTTCAATGATAGTGAGTATGGCCACCATACATTTGATACAGGTGGCCCTAAGAGCCCATTCTCTCAAAAAGCTTAAAGCATAAAAGCATTAACAATCTTAGGAAAACACCTCAAGATACACATCAAAATCTTCAGCATTGAACTTAACTTGGATTTTCACTAAAGTTTAATCAGAACTTTTATATTTAGGACTTCTGTCTGTAATTCTAGGATTATTTTGGGATTAAGTTAACAATACTGTAAGTTCTTTTTTTTATTTTCACTTTGTAATCTAGGGAAATAAATTATTTAACTTAATTTCCCCTTTAAAGTGCTCAACAGATTTCAGTAATGTAAAGTGTGTACATCTGCCTATGTGTGTATGCCTTCAAAGTGAGAGACACTCAAGATTCTAAAAGCACACGATATAATTACTAGAGACCATCCACATTTTCTTCAAACTGTGCTTTGTGTGAAGAAGTCAACACTGTTGAGATGTACTGATTTCTTGGAGGAAATGATTCGTATTGTTTACATATCCTGCAAAAATGGCCTAGTAGAAATCTGCATGCATATATCTAGGAAATGCCTTATGTTCAGACTGATATTTACAAATTCTTTTTCTTTCCTTTAGCAAGGATTGGAATTTGCTAGCAGATAATAATCACAGTTGCTGATTATCCCAAAACTGCATTAATGCTTTCTCAACATTGGTAACATCAAGTAAATGCTAATATTGTATTTACTGTTTCTTTTCATTTTCCAACACCAACATTCTTTTCCTGAAACCTATGTGACTGTTTGATAATTAAACTGAGCTATGGGATTAGCCACATATAAAAGCCCTCAAAGCAATATTTTTCACCCTAAAGAAAATGTGATCATTACATTACATTTAAATCCATTTTGTTAAAAAAGTTGCTAACTGCTGATTTTATTGATACAGTGTTTTTTGTAACAGTGACACATCCACAGGACTATCATATGTATAAATGACCAACCTGAACCTACCGTTTCTGCTATATTAATTAGGGCTATCTGGTATCCTCAACTGCTGCTGGTGCCTCACAAATATTTATTTTGAAATATCCCACTGACATTTAGTAAATCTTGCTTGACAGAACTGTCCCTCATTCAATTCATATCTCTTACATGTGTTAATAGATCAGAACTGTAACTATACCTTCTTCATTACCATAAGTCACCTTAACCACATAAAAGCTTTGCTTTGAAGCTCATTTAATCATAATAAGTCTGTGTGCAAGCTAGGCAGTAATATGAGGATGAAATTACCTTCCAGCCAAAATTGGCAAAGTTGGTGAAAATTATAGGAAGAGGTGGGTTTAAAAATTTTCAAAATAGTAACTTTAGACTAATGATTTTGCACATTTTAATGCCAAATTATTAATTTAATGATGATGAAAAATTATTTAAAGTTTATAGAAAATTATTGCAACATTTCTTATTTCACTTCACCACAGTTGCTGTATGACCAAAATGGCGACCTCGAAAATAGGTTACAGTTGAAAATCAGCAACATTTCCCATGTCTTCTTTTCCTATGTTTATATAAGGAAATATCGGATAAAATGATTAATTTTATTAGTAATGGACCTAGATATGTCTTCTGAGCCATAATGTTCTTCAGATTAGGCGATAAAAATTCAACTGTTTTTCAAGGTTCCTGTGTGAATTTAGCAATGGAATTTCTGATATTTATGATCATCATCATATTACACCACTCCCTTGGTAACTTGCACCCTGATAACTCGCGAACCCGCTTATAACATGGGGTCAGGCATGAATCCCATTTTTTTAAACCAGAAAATACCCCCCCCACCAACTGATCCCTATTTACCGAACTTGAAGAAAATCATGTTCGAAATTGCTAATTGAAACATTGATATATCACTCGTTTTATGGTCAAAAACGGTAGAGAGGACCTGGAAATTTTAATCAACATTTTGAAATTATCAGCTTTTCGTAAGGAGTCATATAAATGGTTACATTTTCTTTCCAAATGAAAATTCTTAGTACATCATAATTAAAGATATTCAAGGACATTTTGATCAATGAAATTGTTACATCTAGTGTAGGCAGTACATTAATATTTAAATGCCAATTAAATAATTTTTATTAAGTGAAATTTGTGTTTTAATTCTATCTTTTAGTTCCTGAGCTTAAGTGTAATCATCATAAATGCAATGTATATTTCAATGTAAAATGTGTCACTTATGTCCGCAGGCGTTTCCCTGAGAACCCAATTAAGTCCCGACCGTTTTTTGATAACTAACTTGCGTAAGTATTGGTTGTATTGTTGCACTGAATTAAAAGCTGGCCTCCTTTGTATTATCATGTCAATTATTTCTTTTGAATCAAATAAAGGAGGTGGAATAAAAGAAAAGTTAAAAGGCATGCAAATCACTCCTACTTAAAATCTAGCGGTCCCGGCTGTATGTTGGTTGAACTCACTTCAGTTGATCAATTGAACACTGTTATAAATGTTATTGTATATGTAATATAAACTACCTTAATTTAACCGACTCATTCATAATTATGATCAAAGATAGCAAGGCAAACAAGCAAAATGAATACTTCGCAAAATAAAGAGCTTGGTTTCACAGATATGGACCATTGTGCGTAAGCGAGTTTCAGAGAATTCCTGAACTGGCACTTAGAGATATCATCATTGATGATAAGAAGTTTTACTATTACTTCCAATGAAATCACGACATCAATACTGTACTAACTGAACAACACAAAATTTGAGTTTCGACGTAGACAATTGTCTCACCAAATAAATGTCGCTAGTTTTTGAAAGAATGGAATCTTGTTTGGTGGTGTATCAACAGTTAGTCTAGTTCCCTGCTACTCTGACTCCTGACTTGGCAGTGTATTAAATACCACTCCAGGTACCAAACTAATCAACAAAACAAAAAGCAGTGACGTAATACACAGATGTTTTCGCATACATGTGTTGATTGTTGAAACCAGTTGGAACAATCTTTCACATGTTGGACATTTTGAAAATAAATGTTATCTATACAGAATAATGAACAACTTCATTAGAAAAAACGCGTTATTAACAATTATTATCGATTATCAACGTGATTGTAAAATGAGGATTCAGTCATTAACAGCCCAGTTCCCTCATCCCCCCCTGAGGTTTTCTCGAAGTATAGCTAAGAGGATTTTTTTCAATTTTTGGCGGTCCCTTGGTAACTCGCACCCTCGCTTACAATGCGGTCTATGTTTGTGGACCCCATTGTATGCGAGTTATCGAGGGAGAGGTGTAGCACCAAAATTGACTACAGAACACTTCTTTTTCTGTTTTTCACCTTTGTCTTTAAATGGAAAATAATAGATTACACTTCACTTTAATTAATAATGCATCTTGAAACAAAATGGGGTGGGGTTAATGTCACAAAATAAATGCAAGGTAAAATTACAGACTCTGGTGATTAGTTGACCTGAACCACCCCCTAGCATGGACCCTGTATATACCAAATTCTCCAACATATTAACAGCTGGCAAGTAAGCAGGCAGCTCTGCATTTCCATAGCAAAAGAGATATATTCCTTCTATAATTAGAAAATGTTTGTTGATGTGCTGTTTGGATTGTTAACAATACATATTAGTAATGGTAGATACACATATGTTGTGCTCCAAACTGCTTATATTCAACACATGGC
Source organism: Megalonaias nervosa (assembly GCA_016617855.1). Lineage (NCBI taxonomy): Eukaryota > Metazoa > Mollusca > Bivalvia > Unionida > Unionidae > Megalonaias > Megalonaias nervosa. The sequence goes on from JAECUM010000016.1 coordinate 56,483, forward strand.
CAGAGATTCATCTGACATAGTATGCTTGGTCTAGTGTGAAACTCTGAATGAATTTTTGACTACAGTACTTCTAAAGAACCAAATCATGTTTTTAGGATATTATATTTCATGCTTATTTACTGAAAATGAAATATAGTTTTAAATACTCTTCAATATTCTAGTTTGCTGACTTGTGTCTGCTTGGTAAATATGCTGCAAAGATTCCCATCCTGTAAAACAGAGAACTTTAATTTGATGAAATTAAAAAATAGTGTCATATGATCAAAGGATACTTTATTCCAATAACACCTTTAAGAAACCAACAGAATTATAATAATGCAGTCTTAATTTATAATATCTTAGATAAAAAAAATTAATAAATTTGTTTCTACAACCACTACTATTAAAAAAAGCAACTTCTCCACAAAACAGGAACAAAGTTATATAACTACTGTTAAAGTTTGGTATATAATATATTACGTTTCATATTTGATATAAAGGGACATCTAAAATTAAATGGCAAAAAACAAAAATTGAGTGATGAGGTTCAGGAGATTATAAACCATCAGCCTACATGATAAATTTTCCCATAAATATTCGTTTCATGATGAAAAATTCCCAACTCTAGAGATGGGGGCCCTGAAGTTTTACTGTTAGAATCATCCATGCAATATCATCTTTACAATTTCTTTTCATATTTAAAGTACAGTTATTCAACATTATGTTAAAATAATAGCAAAAACTTAGCACTCGTTTGGACATGGAATAGGAGTCAGGCAAGGTGGAATTTGATTCACAGCTTGTGACTTTTTTTTAAGTCATTAGCATTGAGTTTGTGTCTGAAAATTTATTCTCTGAGCACTCATTTTATTACAAAACAAACAAAAATTAACAAAAACAAGAATAAAGCCAAAATATTAAAGCTAATAGAACCCTTAATTTTCCACTTGCCATTTTAATATTCGCACAGGGTTAAATGTCAAATAAAAAGTGAAGTGATGGCATTTGACCTATGGGATCATATGTTGTTGAAAAAAGAACCCATGCATTTATATGTTTGTGTGAATCAGTTTTATTTAAATATTGAAAGTGAACCACATGATGCAGGTATCTAGCTTATTATGACTGTAAACACTGCATTCAAATGAGAAACTATATGGTCAGATTGAAACAACAATTTTAAAAAACAACAATGTGCACCAAATTGTTTAGATGAAATTAAAAACAGTTTAACTTTTCTTTAAATTTCATCTAGTATAAGGCAAATTAAGCAATTTAAACCTCCATATGAACATTTATGCTCGAAAAATTATTAATTGAAAAAGTTTTTGTTTAAAAGACTTAATCTCACACTGGTACCATACGTGTCAGGAAATGAAATTTTGTGAGAACTGTGGAGTATAAACTCTGTTATTAATACTTTACTCTGGCTGACCCACTCTCCTGCTGGAATGTAACTATTTGCTGCTGTAACAATTGGGAAAATTCTGATAAATCTTCTTATTAACAAACTTTGAGAAGAGTCTTAACTATATTTGTATCATCTGACAACTTATTTGATGCAGTTTCATAAACACACAGTTCTTGAGAGAGCACATCTCTCTCTCAATGACATCAAAACCACAACATTTGTTTACACAGATTAACACTGAGTTATGCAGACAGAAAATTTTTTCAAAAATCCTTTCATTATCATTTGTGAAATGAAACAAGATGCATATCATGAAAAAAACCATTTCACTAATTCTATATTTTTCAATCAGAAAGTCCTCATAAAAACCCTTACCAACTGTTTTGACAAATAATCTTCCTGCCATAATAGGCATCCAGTCTGCTGCTCAAAATGTTTTAGCCATGTGACTCAATTAACTGCATCAGTAACACTATTTAGAATTGTGTACAGCATCATAAATGTTTTATGTGGATCTGTCATTACCAACATTCAAAGTTGGTTCTTTGTTATTATAATTTGCGGAAGTTACAAGAAACACATACTTTTATTACATATTTCATAATTAAATCAGAATTCTCAACATCTTTGCTTACTTAAATAAAAGTAGTAGGAATTTCTATCTAATAAATAAGCAATTTTACTTTAACAGTAAATTTTCAATATCAACCTTTAAGAGAATCTTGTTATTTCACTTATTTTGAACAATTTACTTTTTTTTAAAAATTGTTTGATAATGGTAAGGATTACAATAAATGAAAATAAAACCTTCTCCTGTAACATTATCTTCTGTCCCTGATTATTTGCGCTTCTAGAGAACCAAGTTATGAAGGGATGCGAAACACTTTTGAAGCTCCAAAAACAGCACATTCAAAGATTAAGGTTCTACATATTCATGCTGCCAATTGGATCCCTGGGTGGCCAAGTTGTCTAAAGTGATCACCTTTACCAATCAATGCTATCTCACCTCTGTCCACGTGGTATTAAATCTCAGGCTCGGACAGTGTGGATATGTGATAAAGTTGCCAGTAGTTTTCCATGGGTCAGTGATTCTTACTGGGGTTTTCCCAGGTTCTTCCTCCACCACTTATACTGGCTGCTATATAAAACCTATCTTGCACTGAGAAATGGTGTTAAACCCCAAAACAACAACAACAACAACAACAACAACAACAATGACAATTAAGGAATGGTAAAAGGTCATACACTAACTCTAATATTTTATTATAATAAGTAAACAATTTTATTTCTATACCATCATAATTTTTCCCAAACTGATTATGTTAGATTTTGTAACTACTAGGTTTCGTTGTACAAGATCGTTGTTCTTTCGTTTATTTTCGAACAATGAATACACTATTGCTTCATTTGCTTTTGGAAAGAATGAAAAACGGTAGTATATTTTAAAGATACATCGTTGCACAGGGCAACAATGTTACTGTGATGTAGACAGCACCAAGTCCTATAACGTTACTGTAAATCTGGAGTCACAAAACCCACAATCGCTAAAATGATACTAAAATAATTTTGATAATTTCTTCTAATACACACCTATTTTCTGTGAAACTGAAAGTTCATCATTGAGCCAGCGACATAGAATTTCCGTCATTTCTAGTAGTTAAACGAGGATTCACAGTTTATGGGCTTCAAACTACATAAATGTAACAAACGTCCTCCATATTGCTAGTACCAGTAACCAAGACTACAATTTCCTATCAATATATGTTCGATAATTTGATTCGCTTCTTGAATTTGTGACAAAGCGTTTCATTGGTTCATTATTTAGCGTTCTGGTTGGGTTTACATTTTAAAATCGTGTTAAATATTTTATGTCTCGATCTAAATTTGAGTTAAGATTATATAAAAATCAAATCTGCATTGCGTATATCGTTCTGTTGGTAACATAAAATTAGAACATTTAATGAGTCGTGCCCGCGAATAAGACCCGTACTCGGTAAGCTTAGGTCCATAATTTCCGGTTTTTCATTGCGACAACTGAAACCCAGAAATGTTCAAGAAACCATTTCAAGTGAAAACGCAGACCCTAATGAAAGGGTCTGATAGGTAAACGCAGATAAACGGCACAATTTCCGAAGTAGAAATTCTTATTTCTTTTCATGAATACCCTTGTTAAGTTATCCCCAATTGAAGGTTTTCCTCTTATACTGTATTATATCCATTTATCTATTTCATTTTTTGGGGTCGGGACCCGAGATTTTCTTCCTAGCCAGGATATTTTTTTTAAAAAAAAACAAAATTGAAGAATGGATATAATAGTGTTCTTTTCATCAATCAGAGCAAGAATATATTTTCAAGTTATTTAAAGTCCAGTAATTTGTTTTTAAAACTCGATACCTCACCTAAAATAGATAATTGACACATCAATAGTAATGTTGCTTTTTTAGGCATTGAAGAGCTGAATAAGTCAGAGGTCATTTGGAATAAGCATTTCTCCAGGAATTTTGATAGTTACATGTGTTACAACTATATGGTCTTAAACTAAGTAACAGAAATGAATGAAAACCAACAAGTTTTGTAAATTTCAACAAGTAATTTATTTCCCTTGAATATAAAATGAAAATTTGAAAAGAACTTACAGTATTGTGAATTAAATGATTCTAAATTGCCCTAAAAGTTTTTTCACAAGACCAAATGTAAAAACTTTGAACTGAATTACAAGGTATTCCAAATAAGTTCCAATACTGAATGCTTTGATATGCCCATAGGCTCGAACGTTGTAATATTCTTGGATTGTGGCATTGTGCTAAGAATCTTTTGATGCATAACAATAATGTAATCCAAAAGTGTCCTTGTCTAAATTCACTGTAATTCCAAATGAATGTCTCCAATCCAAGAAAATTACTGATGAAAACTTTGTATTTCCAGTAAATAATAATTTGAATGAATAATTCTACCCAAACGAAAAACTGAACACAACAATAAAAAAGTCTGATTCTGCTCCAAGATGTTAAAGCAAGGATGAGTAATTTTCAAGTAAACAACATTATATGAAAAACTAAGACACACAAATAGAACTGGGATGAGGGTCAAACATTAATTTCTAGAACATTCCCAGATGTCAACAAGGTAAGGTATATTACTAAAATGATAATAAAGGACATGTGAACACCAGGTATGCCAGGTTTTTCCATGGGGGTTATACCAATGTCCTAGACTCCGATTACAATAAACATGTTTACCTCCATTGATAATGATCCTAATATGTAGCTTATACTCACTGAGAAATATTAGCTATGTATTGTTGTTTACAAAGTCAATGTCCCTAGTCAGGTACACATTGAACTTGGAGAAAAAAAGCCAACAAACAAATAATGTAGATTTTAGGTATGTTAGATAGAAGTTTTATGACTAATTTGAGACCAAATAGATGTGCAGATTTTACTTAAATAAGTTTTATGACAAATATGTCAACAGTTACATATATTTGGGTCATATTTTAAAATCTAATTGATCAGATGATGAAGATATTATGAGACATTACATATAATTGTGTACTTGAACAAACATGCTTTGCATAAATTTAGAAATTGTTCTTTGAATTTAAAAGGTAGATTATTCTGATCCTATTGATGTACAGTGTGCTGCCTTCCTCTGTTTACAAGCTTTACTGAATGTACAAAAAGAAAACTTGTTATTTGTTATAATAATAGTCTTTGTTTTCCATTAAGCCTTCCATGGTGGAACAGTCCCTCAACCCAGTTTGTAAACCATAATGTATTCAGTTATGAAAAGTTAATGAGAAAGTATGTGCTTTCAATGATGACAAGAATTTCTAAATGTAAGAACCGTATCTTGAAATTTTTGTGGAACTATGATATTTATTTAAATTCTTAGATTATAGATAGATGGAACAAATTACTCTTAAACATCTTACATAATTTTATTCTTAACAATGCCAGACACATTTTGTAGTTGAAGATATATCTGTATATTTAAACATACGTACCTATGATCTATGTTTAAAATACTTTTATATATTTTAATTTAGATGTATGGACTATGCAGTCTGAAATAAAGAATTCTTATCTTATATGAATGAGCACTCAATTAAGCATAATGTATTTTCTGCCCAGAATGACCTCTGATTTATGCAAAGGGACATCTCTTGTAGAAAGTTTCATTTGGTCTGTCTGTCCCCTAAATTCATGGGTCAGGTATTAACATGACATGCATGAAGAAAAAAAATGTTTAGAATAACTAATTGTTGGATAAATTACTGTGAAAATATTTATCTAGGAAGTGAGTGCAGTCATGGGGATGTAGACTCTTTGGGTGACCTGCTTTGGGATTTCGTCCAAGCACAAAGAACATATTCAGCTATTTTCTTGCTAGTTTCTGAGTGACCTTTCCCTTACGCCTCAAGTTGATCTCAGAACAAAAAAACATGGCAGATGAATGCTCTGTAGGTTCCACAATCCTTGTCATTGTCTTCTCCCCCTCCAGAGGTGGTTCCTAGATTTACTGGAACAAAGGGAATTACCAGAACAAAAAGGTAAGAGACTAAATATGTAGTAGTATTGCCTATGTGGAAGAATTTTTTAAAAATTATGATTCATTACTTGTGCAAAGAAATCTTAATTTGTGAAAGAAAGTCAGAAATTACATCCAATTGCAGGTATTTCTGTTATGGTGCATTATATATTCTCTTCGTTATTGTTACAAGTCTATGCACTTAAAATAGTAACAGATAAAGAGTGAAAAGCAACAAGCTTTGTAAAATTCAACAAATAATTTATTTCCCTAGATTACAAAGTGAAAATAAAAAAAAGAACTTACAGTATTGTGAACTTAATTCCAAAATAATCCTAGAATTACAGACAGAAGTCCTAAATATAAAAGTTCTGATTAAACTTTTGTGAAAATCCAAATCAAGTTCAACGCTGAAGGTTTTGATGTGTATCTTGAGGTGTTTTCCTAAGATTGTTAATGCTTTTATGCTTGTGTTTTAAGAATCCACCATCATAAAATGGCCATCCTTAGTTAAAAATAGAACATTTAAATGAGTTTTCCAAAAATGCTGAATAGAGTTTGACCACACTTGGCAGAAGGCATCCTGGGATGAAGCCCTTTCATGTATTTACCAATGATGATGATCAACCATAAAATCTTACCACTGGTACCAAATATAGAATAATATTTAAATTAATCCTCAGAATGTTCTTATCAGAATTTGAGCAAATTTGACAGAAAGCATTCTGGAATTTAGGGCTTTGAAATTTATACAAATGATATCAATTCATAATGAAATATGGCCACAGTTACTAAAAATGGAAACTCCTTTAAATAAAATCGCTTATCAGAATTTGACCAAAATTTACAGAAAGCATTCTGGTATGAAGGGCTTACAAGTTTGTACAAATAATGCCATTCTGCCATCAAATTTGGCTGCTCTTCTTAAAATGGTAAAATCATCAATAACTTCTAAATAACTGCATAAAAGAATTTGACCAAATTGGATTGAAGGTGTCCTAGTTTGAACACCATTCAGATTTATACAGACAATGCAGTTTTGCCTTGGAATATGGCTGTCATTACTACCCCCCACCAAATTTAGAAAGATTTATCTCAAAGAAACATTGATCAGACCAACTTTTACACAATGTATCTTAGTATATTTGGCCTTTTAATATTGAACAAATGTGGCTGATTTGCAGTCTGATATTGATGAAGATACAAAATCTGGAGATCTCTTGAGACAGCTCTTTTTTACAGCTGAAATGAATATCAAATTCTCCTATTTGAATATTCATGGAATGTATTCGAATAAGATTCTTAAATTCATCAATGTAAATAAAGGTATCAAATCCATCGTCTTTTCCTTGTATACTTTGGTATTTATTTACCCCACTCCCACCCCAACCCCCCACCCCCGCTTCCTACAAGCCTACATTGAAAACAATGATCTAATTCTAATTAAATTGTAGTTTTGGGGGTAAGAGTTTTTTGAGCATTCAGTATTAAAATTAAATGAATGTGGGTGTTATTTTCCCAGTTTAGCTTCAAAAATGCTACAGTCATAAATGTCAAATTGGTGCAAAAGACAGATTTTAATGGAGGGGAAGAAATGCAATTGCCTGCTCAGTTAAATGGGTCTATCTCAGAAATTTCATTGGAAAGTGATTTTCCCACAATGTAAAATGTCATACTGGTATATGTTACACATGTCTGACAGGGATTACTTTTATTACCATCTTTAAATTGGATGTTGAGAGTTACTGCTGAGCCATACAAACACATATTCAGATGTGATAAATTATTGTTTTAACTGAAACCAGTATACAGGTTTTTCCATCATATTACACATAAGATGAGCTTTGCAGTAGATGTGAAATGACATTGTGACATCTGTAATCACTACATGTATATTGTTGTTGTTGTAGGGTTTAACGCCATTTTTCAGTACAATATAGGTGACATGGCAGCCAGTATAAACGGTGGAGGAAGAACCCGGGAAAACCCTGGAAAGAACCACCGACCCACAAGAAGCTACTGGCAAGCTTTCTCACATACATTGGCCGAACCCGAGATTCGAACCAACGCAGACAGAGATGAGATGGCAGTGATCTGTAACGGTGAGCGCTTTAGACACTCAGCCACTTGGGGCCCCTCCAGGGCCAGGTACTTGGGAACTAGTTCCCTGCCCAGTCTCAACCATTTGGGAGAGGTACAGTGTTTGGTTTCATGAGTAAAGAGGAATTCCCAACAAACAGTAAATCATTTTCCAAAAAAGGATACAAAAGAAAAAGTGAAATAATCCCTGCACAAATTAAAATATATGATGATAACTGGCTTTGCATTAATGCACAGCAAAAACAGAGAGTAACAAACTTTCATTGTAACAGCAAACTGTTGAGCTATACAGCTTAAATGGCTCTGATCCAAAGTCATACCATTTTGCCTATATGCCATCATGTCATCTGGCCCGTATACTGCCATGTCATCTGGTCCATATACTGTCACATCATCTGGCCCATATACTGTCACATCATTTGGCCCATATACTGTCATGTCATCTGGCCCATATACCATCATGTCATCTGGCCTGACTACCATGTTATCTGGCCTATATACCATCATGTCATCTGGCCCATTTACCATCGTGTCATCTGGCTGATATACTGTCATGTCATCTGGCCCATATATATCTTAGTGTTATGAAGTTGATATCTGCATATCTGTAGTTTAAAAAAATAAAGAAAAGGATGGTGTAAGATTTTAAGTGCAGTGATGAATCCAAAACTTGAATAAAAGACCAAATTGGAATATGTTGGAGTTAACTTTCTGAGGTTAGATGATTGTGGGTTGGAGGTTGTAATGACTTGTGGGATTGACTACATTTGCTTCTGAAAAATGATCAAATGTCCATCAACAGTTCACAAAAGTTTCAAAGTTCTGGTTGATTAATACATAAAAGTTTTCTTAAGTTTCATATGATCACTGTTCAGTCATGTTCATCAACTTGCTGTATTACATATCTTCTTATCAAGAGCACAATGAATAGAATTGGCAATATCTTGAACAACGTAACTATTCAGAATTTTGATATTATGATTTCTTTGTGAGTCAGAGTTTGAATTTCATTTGATTTAGCGGGTTTTCAGTTGTTCCTTTGTAAAATAATTCAACTTTTTATAGTTTACATCTGGCTTAGTGTGTTTCTTGTACAAAATGCTGCCAAACTAGTTAGGTAGAACAATAATATTCAAATAGTAATTTCCTGTTCAAATGTTCACAGAAAGTACTTTAATTCAAATTTTTAGATATTCATTTCAGCTCTGTTCTTTTCATAACATACGGAATCAACAGCATTTAAGAAATTTCAACAGACAGTATCCTACTGACCCAAATTTCTTGGCCAGCTGTTCTTGCATTTTGGTTGTGAGGCATGTGTCGGTCAGGTGTGAGATCTCAACCCTACTTGGGCCATTTCTTTCTTTTTTTTCAGGAAAAAGCTGAAGGTAGATATTGGCAAATTATTTCCACAACTTACGTCGGACTGTTTGTCAGAAATGATCCCTAAAAAAGAGGAGGTGACAGTGACCAAAATCTTTACACATGCTGGAGACAGTGCCTTCATCTACAGTGTTCAGAAGAACCCACTTTTCTTTGAAGTTGAGAAAATTATTTATCCAACAGGTACTGAAATAAACAAACTTTTCTTTCTTTTATGCCAACCCCACCCCAATAATTTCTTGTATGTACTTAGTTTTGAAAATTTATTAAACCATTTTCTGTATGGGGATTGAGTTACTGGAATATCAATGACATGCACGAATGGATTGAATTTGATGACACAAATAGTGAAGTTTTAGATCATAAATAATTTGCATTTCATGATTTTAATTGGATGCATTGCAGAGCACAAAATATTTTGGTGACATGCAACAGATTAGTGTCTGATAAACTGAACATATCAAGATTGACCGTTTCTTAATGTTAATTTTTGGCCATTCTAGCTGAAAAAGTAAATGGAAAAAGCAGGAGAGCCCTGAGAAAACAAATATTGTAGTAGGGCAATAACTATTGCCTTTGTCAGAAGTGGGGATCAGACTTGGGTTCACTAAGATACAAAGAATGCATGTTATTGCTTTGCTACCCAACCATTATATATAGGCTTGTATTTTCATATAAATTGTGGAATCTGCACATTGGCAAATGTTTTTGTTTACTTATGCAGCAGTAAGAATTTGTAAAATTTGGTTCAAACTTACTTCTTTTCATTACTATCCTAATCAGAATCAGTTTGTAATTGTTTGCCAGTCTGGATTTCTTCAAAACAAATAAAATTATATGCCTAGCTTAACTTGTGTGTATAAAATTAGAGAATTCTCTGTCAATCTGTCCACCATCAACATTTGCTTGTCTGGTCCATAACTTTGTAATATTTGGAGAGATTTTCGTTTGTGGTGAAGAGATCACAATGCAGTATTCTGTTCCATTTGTGGTACTCTTGTTTTACACTTCGCTTAACTCACTTAGGTCTCCCCAGGAAGTTAAGGAGAATTATTGATAATAAGCTCTCCATCTAGACATGACACTTTCTTGTAACCAGTATACCAGTAACTAAATTATTATTGAGTAAAACCAGACAAAATTTGATATTTAGATACCTTGAGTGGATCCCAAGACCTGATTAGGTTCTTTTGACTGATCTTATTTTAAATTTTGTATTGAGTTTTAAAAATTGTTTTAAATTAAGACTTTTTTGGAACCAAAAACCTTGTAAGTACATTTAAGCAAATGTAGATGATTTGATTTTGAAGGTGTTATAAAAAGTTTTGGTTTTTTATTTTTACCGATTCTTGAACATTTTGAACTTGGACATTTTTTTACAAAAACTTTATCAGTACAATTAAGCAAAATTCACCTAAGTTAGACAAATAAAATTGATAGACAGATTTGTTTTTATATGTATTTGACTGTTTAAATTTTCAGACCACTTCTGCATTTTTTCATTTTTTAAAAATATTTGTTTGACACAGATTTTTAGACTTCTTGAACTGAGACTTTTTTGGGGGGGGAATAAACTTTGTAAGTAGAAGTTAACAAAAATCTTAGACATATGAAATTTGACAGACTTATTTTATTAAAATGCAGGTGAGCTTTATAAGATTTACAGGCTCTCATTACAATTTGTCCATATTTTGCACATTTGTATACACTTGTCTTAAGTCAGGTGTATTGTGTGAGCTTTTCTATAGCTTTTACAGAATTTTAGAATCTTTGCTTTTTGTATTTTGTCTAAAATTGATGTATGTTTATCTTTAGTTGGTTTTCTTTGTCTTCCTTGAGTTTTTTGTGCAGATCTTTATATATTTAGAACTTGCATTTTAATCAGCACCATATAGCCAGTATTTTGCTGACATGCTGTTAAACCTAATACACATTTATTACCATCTTCTGGTGCAGATACTCTGTTCTTTTGACATAGAAAATTGTGGAACTGAAGGAATTAATATTCAGATTGTAATTGATCTTTTATTTTCATTTTCAGTGTATTTATTGTGGAGATATACAGATTTATTACCACTGATTTTCACCTGGCCTCCTGTCTTCAGCAAGTTGGCAAAAGGGGCAGGTAAATGAGAAAAGGAATGCGTATTACAGGACAACACAGTCAGCTGGACAGACTGGAGGCATGAAGGCAGAAAAACTTAATAACAAGTATATAGGATGACTGATAGAGACGAAATGGGATGGTTGCAAAACCTTTCCAGATCATGTAGTCATAATAATAATAATAATAATAATAATAATAATAATAATAATAATAATAATAATTATTATAATTGAAATTGAATCTACTTGACTGTACCCAAATGCATTTTCGAAACAATTGTTGACAAAGTGAAATGCTTGTTATTAGAGCAACTTTCTTGGAAGCATTAAGGAAGGCTTTTTGGTTACTGTGGAGTCCAAAACAGTTTTCTTTTTAAAAAGGAAACAAACAGTACAGAATTTTGTAATATTCTGCATTGTGATAATGACTATTTTCTATCAAATTAATGAATTATAGTATATTTGTTAATGCAGATTTGATGTTGCCAGGGGTTTTTGTCCGAGGTCAGTTGACACCCAATACCTTCAGTCATCTACAGAAAGGGGATCTCTGTGCTATCAGCCTACTGGGAAACAAGTAAGATAACAAAGCCAGTAACTTGTGTCAAATTTCATAGTAGTATCATATATACTCTCTTATAAGTACAAGTTAACCATTTTAGGGCTATAAAAAGCAAATGTCTTTTTTACTCTCCTGTAAGTCAGGGTGTATTTTGCAAACTAGGAAAAATAAAGAGAAAACAAGTGTAAATGTATTATTGAATGGAATATGTTACAGATAAACTGACAACTTAAAATTTGTCCATCTTTGTGTAATAAAATCCATAATGCTTGACATTTTAAATCCATTTATATGATAAATCCATGAATTCAGTTATAGGTCAAATACCGGTATAGACATTTTTAGTTCAGAATGATCAGATTCACAATATTCGTTAATATGTTCATCTCAAGTCTACAGATTTACAGTTTCCTATAAATGTCAGTATCTAATGCTGTCTGGTACAAGTCCAGTAATTCATCCTGATTATAGACTGCTCCGGTGGCCTATGTGGTTAGAGCATCTGCCTCAGATGCGGGAGGTTACCAGTTCAAACCCTGGCCAAGTCATATCAAAGACTTATGAAGAAAAAGGTACTAACAGCTGCCTCACTAGGCACTCAGCGTTAAGAGGCTAATGTTAGGACTGGTTGGCCTGATGTCAGGATAATGTCACAGTGGGACATGATGCTACATGTCTGCGGCATGATGCCCCAGTGCTAGACATCACTATAAACTGCCACACTGCAGACATCGTAGCAATATGACTGAAAAATTAATAAAGCTACGTTACAAATTCGGTTCCCACACACACACTTATCCTGATTATTTGATAAAGTTCTGAAATCCTTCATTATTTAGTCATTGTAAATATCATCTGACTCAAATTCCTTGGCTTCAGTGTCATATGTGGATGCATATGTACAGACTTAGCTTGGGTTCTGTAAGTAACATTATGATCATACAGTCTGTGAAATCTATTAAAGGCTTCAACTGAACACGCGTTATTGTGTGGCAAGATCACAGGAAGTTCAAATAATCACCATTTGTTACTTGACACTGATCAAGTGTCAAACTTGCAGCTCAATCAAAGGGTTGTCATTTGGGAAACTAAGAAGACAGTGCCTTTACAAAGGGGTTAAGATCAAACGGGTGCAGGAAGTTGTAGAACTCTACATGGTACTGAACTCTACATGGTACTAAACAAGTATTAAATTCGTGGCACTATCAAAAGGATTATCAGCTTGAAAACAAAGTGAGGGCTGCCTTTACAAGGTGAGGGCATATTGGGTCACTTCCACATGGCAGAAGACTTTGGAAATATTACTTGGGAATGAAATCTAACTTGTGGAAAAGGAATAAGCAAATTAAATCAAAACGTCTGATGAAGGGAAATATCACTTGAGAATAAAATCTAACTTGTGGTAAAGGAATATACAAATTAAATCAAAACTTCTTTATCATCAAACATGTTTTTTTATGAGGATGAATTTTTGGACTTTGTAGCAGAAGTCATTAGGTAGTGATTTATATCAGATACTGTGAATTTAAGCAAATGCAGACTTTAGTTTTGTGTTCACTTTGATTGGGTACCCGGGCAACCAGTCAGTAGGATCAATGGGTACCTAGTAAAAGTTTTCTAAAATTTTGACAGCTTTACTGCAAGGAAAGAAAATTCTCCACTTTTAAAGCCAAGTTTGCTTGATTCACACTGAATAATGTCTAGGTAGCACTATTCATGTGTCAACATTTTCTGAGCAGTTGGTTAAACTAACTCTAAAATTGTATTTACATGATTGCATGAACAAATTTTGATATATTTTCCCTTAAATATATCTTTGTATTTTTTTTTTCACTATTGTAAAAAAAAAATTAAAAACAAAAATCTTGCTCAGAGTCTTTTCAGTATAATTTATTTTATAATTGGTGTAATTGGGCTACCGTGTATACATATATACATGCTTAAAAGTCGGGTCCAGCTGCAGAAGCATAGACCTAGATCTGCTGTTGCATAATACACTGGCAGATGAGGGTTTATGTTGTTTGAACAACTGATTAGTCCTAACAAATTGCATAGACCCAGGTCTGCTGGCTCATTATGTAACAGCATATCTTGGTCTATGCAATTTGGATTTAGATCCAACTTGCAAGCAAGTGTATACAGTAGCTATGACAGAAATGAGTTGCCTACAACAAGATTTACAACCCAGTGATTTCAACTCTGGATTTATTAATGTAGTTTCCTAAAATATGATCAGTATCTTATTAATCAAAACTGATTAACATTTTCATTAGCTGACACTTATTATAATTAAATTAATGGGAACATCATAGGATTCTCTTTAGACAACAGAAATGATTTGAATGGAGAACTTCTAAATAACACAAATGAAGAATAAGAAATGGAAACACTAGGCTGAATTTCTCTGGACTTCTGCATTTTTGGGAACCTGATTTCATTATTAAATTCAATATACATTAGACTGTTTTTTTTTTTATAGAATCCCTCAATTATTACCTCTGATTATTAGCAGCACATGACAGTGGCTTTTCTTTTGGTCTTTTTTATGACATTATCTTCTGGAAAACATTGAAGTAAATTGTAATTACTCAGTTCAATAATTTGCCTTTAGAGTCAATTTGCCACATGACCTAAGGCGAGTCCAGTAAGACAGCTAAGTTGTGTCATTTATTCAACTGATCATTTAAATGTAATATTTCCATAACATGGTAATCCTGAGACATGATGGATTTGGGGCACTAAATGTTGATAGCAATCTATTCAATACCCTTATTTGATGACAGTGGGAGAATCAATGTCATCTATGGCTGAAAGTTTAATTTTCAGTTTGAAATATGTAAAATGCAAGAAAAGATATTTTAAGATTATTTTTTGTAGCCAGATGAACATATCCTGATAAAAAAGATTTGCCACATGTGTAGATTGATTACCACAGCTGACTTGTGCATTTAGGCAGTTGGTTTTATCCTTGAGTTTGTAAACTGATCGTTTGAGCTAGGATGGCAAGGTAGCTTATTGTTACATACGGGCTGTGATTGGTTAAGTGAGTGGAATATAGATATCTAGTATGTCTATCCATATCAAGCAAGATGCATAAATGTGATTCTACTGGTGATAGGACAAAAATAGCATTTTAAAGGGCATCTTCCACACATACTGTTCTAGTTGAAATCTCCTGCTTTTGAAAATAAAACATTTTGAAAGAATTCTTGACAAAAATGGAATTTTTACGTGTTCTATCCACACATTACAGAAAAGTGGGAACCAAACTACTGGAGACTGGAAATAGTATACCACTGCAATGATGTATGGCTTGAGTAATCGGTTTAAAAAGTTAACATGTACACAACAGGCTATTAATTGAGTGCCTTATTGTTGCTATCTGGAAAGAGGAGAATGTAAGGCCAAATGCAGAATGTTTTATGAGGTGTTATAAGTAAAATAGGGATCCAGGATGGTTCATGATGGTTTTTGAGTCCTGGAATAAAAATTGGTTGATCTTTACCTTTGGCAGAGGTGAGAGAAAAAGGAGACTGACCAAAAAATGATTTCATCAGAAACATTTGAGTTGATATCATGAGTTTTTCAATTGTTGAATTTTTATTGCATTGTTCAAGATGCTTTTAAAGGAATATTTAGAGGCAGCTCATATATTTTTTTCATATTAAAATGCCAAAACATGCAGTTTTTCCCAATGCTTAAAAAACATAGGCTAAAAATATGAGACATGGGAATACATCTGAAGTTTAACTCAGGAACATCCTCCTTGGGTTGACTGTAGCTTTATAAGTAGTCATTGGCTTTAAAAATCCAGTCACAGGAAAAATTAAACTTCTTTACAGATTGAGTTTGGTTGTTTTGTCATTAATGCTTCAAATACTGATACAGAGATAGTACAGTCACCATTCTTCACAGTTACAAAGTGATTCAAGGGAAGTCTGGACCAGAAAACTACTGAGAGCCTGCTAAGTGTGAAATTTAATAATTACAGTGAATGTCATTAGTGGTCATCAGTCAGTATATTTTGAAGGAAACTAAATATGATTGGGGATATGCTGTCTGGTATTCATTCATTAGTACTGTGACATTTTCTGTTAGAATCCAAATCAGGTTTAAAAGTTGCTGTTTTATTATAGAATGAAGAGAATACATATTACACCCAAAATCACTTGTTTTCCTTTCAGTCCCCTTTAAGCACGTAAATTTTATGTCAGTAAAAAATCTCCAGGTTTAGAAAGCAATCTACTGGTCAGAATTTGTAAATCTACTTGTTCGATGCCCTGGTCCTGTTATATGTATGAAGATGTGAAAAACTAATACCTGTTTGTTTCCCTCCCAGTGAATGTAGTTGCAGCCTAATTAGCTTGCATCTGTGGTCAGTGGACATTGATAGGCAATCACTCTCATCATCACTAGTCAATTAGATTCCAGTAAGGAGCTTCTGTCCTTGATTGCAGCTAAGCGGAGATGGAGACAAAGTTAAAATCTGCTCCCATTTAATAGTACATTTTGGACTTAGGGTTCATTCCAATGACATGCAACACTTGCATAAATAAGATTCACCTTTGCCTACTGTTTAATAGGACATTAACATAATGATGGCACAACATATTAGCTTCTGTCAAGAGAAAGTAATGTCATATGTTGTTTTTTTGTAGAATAATGTCTAAGAAATGCATGTAATCTAATTTTTTGTTTTCCTCTTGACATGTTGCAGCTCAGCTTAGTTGTATTATGACCAATTCTGTTTATCTTGCAGGGCACCTGTAGCAGTTGGGAAAATGTTACTGTCAGGGAGTGATATGTTTGACTCAGGAATGAAAGGAAAGGGTGTACAGTGTGTTCATATACTAGGGGATGAACTATGGTGGGTTGTTGGATTGTGCACGTCCTCAGCTTTTGTTTTAGCACTAATCTCATTAAACGTTATGATGAGTCATAAAAACCCATTCTAGAAGTTTGTCTTATTAATATTAAAAAATGCTCACAAATTTTATAAACCTTTTCAGCAATAAATCACTATTTTGACTATTGTTATTTCTTTCAAAGAGTTCCTTGGGAAAATTTAAAAGTGTGCATGCATTTCTTGATGGTTGAGACACATATGGCCAATGTTACATGAATCTATCATAGATTCCTTGAGTTACCAAGACTGTTTTGTTGTAGGTAGTATGAAATGTGCATAATAGATAACAACTTTGTCATAATCTTTTATCAATTATGATTTATTGAAAAGCTTGTAGCTGCAAAGTACAAATGTTACAAAGTGTCAGTTACTTAGGTTTGGTGCACTTACTGAGATCCACCAAATCCTCTTTTTTTTTAATTACCACAACCATTTTGCCCAGGTCCAAGAAAAAACCCATATCACTTGCAGATATGTAGGTATTTCAAGAATCATTACTGTGAAGAATGCACTAAATCTCTGGAAACTTTCTCCCACTTTGATAAAACAGATCTCCTCTGTTAAGAATGTGAATTACGCTACAAAACCAATTAGGAGATTCCTGGTTAGGGTAAATACATGAGGCAAGTCATGAGTTCTAATTACGCTTTCATTCCTCATATAGGTGATGAATTGATCATTGTATTAAATGTATGCATCAGAAAAGTTGAACAGGGAACTAATTTTACATGGAATTTTGACCTACCGGTATTCAATAGTTTCTATCAGTGTCTACTGCTAAACAGTAGTTTGGGGATAAGGCTCTTCCTTGCCTCTTGAATTGTTTAGAATGATAAAAAATCAAACTCAGCTTTCAAACACTACCCATTACAATCGGATAGATACACTAAAATAATTGCAAACCCCTCCCCCCAGACATAATAATAGCATAGAGAAGTCTGCATGAATCTATATGCGCAGATGCATTGTGGTCCAAGAAAAATGAAGACATAATCAACATGGACATACCAGGTCTTCATTAAATATCAATCTGTGTTTGAGATGCAAATGTTAACAGGCATTTAATCATTTGATCACTCTTTTGAATCCAAGAATACATCATGAACTAACACTAGCAACCCCAGTGCAGGGCATATATCCCTTAGAATTGTCCCAGTTTTACATGGTCACTGCACTTTTTCCATATGTTAGTAACTTTCTGTATTAAAGACTGATATAAAATATATATGAAATAAAAGCCAATAAAATTATCTTTCTAAATATGTATTACTTGTTAGTGTTATTTATTTGGATTTACACTTTATCGCAGGTTGAAAAGTAAATTACAGGTAATTTACGCTTCCCGCACAAAATCAATACTGCCTTGACCTGTGTGTAACATGTGGTTCATTTGGAAAATTATGCGACCGAGTTAATGACTATGAATATTCATGAAAATTTCCAGCCAATCAGAAAATTGAATGATGGTTAGTGCGGAATTTGAAGAATTAAAATATCACAAGCCATGCTGAAGATATAGTGATGCAAATTCAAGTGCCGATCGTAGGCAATCCTCAAAGTTTACAAACATTCTTCACACATCATTAGATTGTACATATTCTCATCTTTAATTTCATGTATAAAACGTCTGTCGCAAAAGAGATTTAGTGTGCTGGATTTTGCTTTAAAGGTAAGGACTTCTGAGTTTTTGTACTTCGCTGAGCATGTACTATGGACGCCATCTTGAATATATTACGATGTTAGTAAACAAACGTTTGTAACCAGTAGTTCAATGCCATATCGATTAGTAAGTGTCCATAATATAGTGTCTACAACTTGTAGCTAACAAATACATGGTCTAAATCGAGTTTTATCATATATTCTTTTATTTTAAAAGCGATCGTCTTTTGAGAATTTGTCGAGACGACCGTTCTTCATAACCATGCGATATCGCAGTTAACATCGAATTTAGTTTTCTCATTCAAATCGTTTAAACAATACCAAAAAAAATTCTTTTAAATGATGTGTGAAGAACTACTTTACAGACTAAGATGTGTTTCATCAACAATGAAAATAATTTACAACTCAATTATTTCAACCGAATGGTGACATTTATATTAATGTAGGAAGTAAAATATGAGATTTTCCAATTACCATGACAATAATTAAACTTGAAATTTTATGCATAATCCATGATTAGTAAAGCCTTGGATTTGATACATAGTTACCAGCATTAACTTTATTAAAATTTCTATTTGAATGGTTTTGCTGTGGATAAAAGAAACATTTTTGATTTAACACCATATATTAACATGTTGCTGTGTGTGTTAGCATACAAAATATTACAAACAAAAATTAAATATTGTTGAGATTTTTCTTGAAATAACATTCCCTGTTGTAAACGTACATCTTCAATAATGGCAAATACGAGTCCAGCATGTTGTTTTACATAAAGCTGGAAAGTTTTATGAATTTATCATTAAAAATAACAAAATTACATCAATTTATGTCAAATTTCCTTTTTTTCTGGTGCCATGGATTTATCGCGTGTGACAGTATTATTATAAGGAAAAAGGTGAGCAAATTGATAGAAAATTGGCAACTTTAAAATGTCGTAAGTTTACTTCTAGTAGAGATATTTTCAAAATTTAAACTGTTCTATGATGCTTGAGATGAGAGCTATCATTTAACAGTGTTTTAAAAGCAATTAAATGACAATGAAAAATCAGCTGGGGTTGCTACTAACACTATAGTTTTTAATAATGTTTATGTTTAATAATGTATAATAACGTTTCTTTTTCAAGCTTTTGGTCTGGTTGGCACAATATAGCTACTGTAGTGCTTAGGTGCTGTTAAATGCTACTACATATTATCAGTATGTACATTCACACAGCAGTGTTATCTAGTGGTTCTCTTTTGACCTGTTGCTGTCAACATTGTGTTACATTCAGTAACTGCCTGCAGTTCTGTTCACAAAGACGTGTACTTCAGGTTGAACATACATTGCAAGTAATGGGTAATGTGTGACCTACTGGTTTCATTCAAGGGCATCCATTTGAACCTACCAGTTCTCTGACAATTATGCACATTCAGCAGAATTGCCCATAAAGAGGAATGTAACTTGGTGACTACCACACAGGCATAGTGATATATGGTCAGTACACTATGTGTACCATACAGTAACCACTTTTATACTTTATATTTAGAAATATGTATGAATATTTTTGTGTTTTTAAATCCATACCATTTAGAAATTGTTTGCTTGTTTTACAGTAACTTTAATTTTGGTAACTTGAAGTACATACACATCTATCATTCTTTTTTAGTATTATTCTTTTTTAGGGCATTTGGGGACAACTCAAAACCACCTGATTTAGGTGATGATTTCATGCCAGATAAAACTGAAGGGACAGAATCGACAGGAAATGGAGAAAGTGAAGTTTTAGGTGCTGATTTGGCTTTAAAGTGGCCCACAGAAACCTTAGATCAACCAGAGGATGCAAGTTTACCAAGTATTGGGGGTATGAATTTAGGAGAAAGTGGCGGGGCCACTGGGCAGGACCCAAACACTTCACATGATGATGATGGCACCAGTTTAAATGAGAACCAGTCTACTGTGGAAAAAAATTCAAACATTGCAAACATTCAGTCAGACCAGCAGTCTGGTATCAGTGGGGATTCTGCCTCTGAAAAGATGCAAGAGGAAGAAATGTCTCTTGAGGAAAGTGGCATATCAACAATAGGTATTGATATTCATGTCAGTATTTTGTCACACTCGCAAAAGAAACACAGACACACACACACACACACACACACACACACACACATGCATTCAAAGATCTTTGTTAGGTCCTGTTGTGAGTATTCAGTTCATTTTTCTTCCTCAGAACACAAAATTCTATGTCTGACTGATCAGGAGATGTGACATTTTCTGTAACTTGCCCAGAATATAAATGGAATTATGAACGGAAACAGTTGTAATTTTGTGCTGCAGTAAGATTGTCTCCAGGATGAATGATTGAGTGTATTCAGAGTTGGCAAGTGTGTGAAAATCATGCATGAATTTGCCACAAGTCAAATGAAACATGGATCCCTCATTAATATTAATCAGATCATATTGATCATCATGTAAGTGCTTGACTGCTACATTAATAGCACAAATCAAGTGCTTATTTAACTGACATTTTGCATCTGAACAATGAAATGCTTTTATTGATTACCAGATTTTTAAAATCATTTTACCAACTCTGCTGGGCAAGAATGTAAGTGGTGGTATTCGGTCGTCAAGTCTCTGTTATTACAAGCAGTTATGCTTCGTGTGATGTAATATTCAATTACAAATGCTGTGCTAGTAACTGGGATAAAGAGAGCTTGTAAGTTTCATTTTTAGAAATTTTCAGTTTTTTTATCACACAGTTTTATTGAAAGATAAAGGGTCTATTTGTACTGTTCTGTAGTTTCAGACTGCTTGTAAGCTGTGAGGTATAGTAATTACTAACATTTGGTTCTACTGGTCATAGACCAGAATAGCTTATGGGATGAGGACTGTTGTCCCCTGTTTGACGTCCTTCTGTCCATCAGCAGAAGTTGCTATTGCTACTTCTCCTTAACCAGTTTGAGGATTGTCATGAAATTTTACACACAGATTCATTCAGTGGTACAGTTAGTCCTAAATGAAAATCCTGCTGATCCAACATCTAGTATTTGTTACCCCTTCTGAGTTGCAAAATAGTTCTGGTAGCTTCTCTTAGATGAGACAAGTCATAGGTGAATGATATACATGACTTAAATAGACATACCCAGAAAATTCCATCAAAATTCATTCTGCTCAAACAACTCCATTTGCAGATGTTTCATTCCTACCCAATGAGACTATTTCATTTTTCTGTTCTTGCCTTCAGTCATGGAGGGAATTTCACAAGCAAATAGACCCTCAACGTTGAATTTATATGGTTGGAAGTGGCAGGTTTTTAGTGACTGATGTAGAGACAACAACATCGTCCCTGTTAATGCTTCAATCTCTTTAGTTCTTAAGTGAGAAACAGTTAGCTCCTGTTGCTATCAGGGGATATCACTATGATTTCCAAGGTATTGAGGCAACATGGAAGTGTCAGTCATTCCCTCCCCCCCCCCCAAACCAGGTTTGACCTTAATACTTCAAAATAACTCATGTTGATTCCTGCATGAAGTCTTTCATGGGTTCTCACTTGGCTGAGCTGAGATAAGTTAAGCCCTTAGCCAGAACCTGATGTTGTAAGACATGTTTTCAGATAGCCTTGGCATTCAGGTCTAGTGAGCTGTACGCCCTTTCAGCGGATCTTCAGTTCAGATTGAATGATTCAGTGGTCCTAATGACACAACCAGGTTTCATAGCTAAGAACTAGCTGCATTCAGTGGACAAAAAGTTGGCATCCTTCACTGAAATGTTGATGTTTTACATGTTATCTTAATGTGATTGTTGTATGCATTAAAAGGAGAAAGTATAATTTTTAGCCTATTGCATTTATCAGAAAATGCTTACCCAGTCAAATTACTGTTAAACCCTCCAAAACCCTCATCACAAATTTGAGCATCATCAGTGATGTATCGACCAGTTTAAACTGGTTAGTACTCAGTGGCCACCTAGATGAGGTAAGGGATGGTAATGGGTTAACATTTCTTCCCCCTTCTTTATACACTATTTACACAAAAAAGATAAAATTTGCATTTTCTGGAATTGCTGGATTCAAGAGATAGTTCAGCTTGTTTCCTAACATTCTTATGATCAGGTAAGTATTCTCAGAGAAATATAATTGCCAAAAATTTTACTTTCTTAAAAAATTGGCATATATATCTTTCCCAACCCCAACTCATCTATTAAAAGGCAAATTAATGCAAATTAAAGCATTTTTTCCCACCCTGGCTATCTGACCCCCTGCAGATGTCTGAATTTAGCAAATTTCAATGATAAAAACTTTATCCAATAATAATACTTTGTTTTGATATTAGTATTGTGTTCCAATTATCTGTCATTGCACCCATGTTGGTGTTCTGTATGTACGTGACATTTTCATGCAATGTACTCATTTTTTCATGAAATAATTTCCCCATTTTAGATAAAAGGGTCAAAAGTATACAGCTGCAATAATGCAAAAAAGATCACTGTATACATGGTCTTTTCTGAAATATCCAAAGCTATCACCAGCTGTCAGGATGGGAGAAGATACCATAGGAAAATTTTTGTTCATTGGGTGTGTGGGAGAATATTCTGTGTTTCATAGATGGATAATTTATCTCCTGCATAATGGGTGTGTATGGTGAGTTGGTATAAGATACCTTCTTCCCTATAATGATCTGGTGTTGGTGTATCATCAGGCATGAACTTGTCATCTGAGATACAGTAAAACCTGTTATGAGAGACTGCCCCTTCTGCCAACAAAAAACGGTCTCTCAAGACAGGTGGTCTATCATAGCAGTTTTGTACAAAAATTTCAGTTTCTGAGTTCCAGTTTCAGAACAGTTTAAAGAAAAGTAACCACAGTCACTGTACATATATTCTATTCTTTATTAATAGTTCTTGCTAACATATTGTATGCATTCATCTAAAAACAAAATTATATAGCAATACAGATATACTTCTATCATTAAACATGAAATCAGATTTACATTTGAAGATCACATTTATTAGCATATGAAATCATTTATGATTTACTCCTTTTTCCTTTATAAGAACCTAAATTTGTTTACTGACATTTAAACCACTTTTTTTTTGCAAGTGGTCTGCTCTTTTTCACTTCTTTCAGTTACAGTAATTATTTTCTCCAGCCTTAAAATTTGTCTCTTTTTAGTTGGATTATTGTCCATTGTTATTAAGGTTCTAGGTGTTAACATTATTAGTGCTCAGTTGTAATATCGAATGTAAAGTCGGTTTTGACTGGGCAGTGGGAAAATATGAAAAATCTATACATGTGTATTGCATATCTAGCAGTTGATGAAATAAAAAGAAACAATTATCTCATCCAGAAACAGAACCATTTATTCAGAGACAAAAGCCAACGGCTTCATTCAAAGAAGACATACAGGGATTACCTCTATAAACGAAAGTGTGTAACCCTGTCGCACCAACTTGAATAGGCAACAGCATTGTGATTGGGGTGTAATCACTTAACATCATGGGAAAAAACAACAAACATCACAAGTCTTGAACACTATCAATCAAATCCCGCAAACGATTATCTATTGCTGGTTTAATAGACAATGGCCTTATTCACCCCCAGGCAAAACAGATAACTCTAAAGACAAACAATATACGTGACCACTATGTCAATTTTGGCACTACAGTGACAGTTTGTCACATACACATTAGCCTGGTTTACGGACTGTAGCATATATCACCGGTAGCCACAATCTTTTATTTTTGTTCCTTTTGTGCTTGTTTTTGATCAGAACAATCGTTACTAATCAAGCGGTCGTTGTAACAATTGATTACATATAGGTCAGTGTTGTCTGTTCTCACCATACAGTCATTCACAGGATGTTGGATCCTACTCGCACATAAGGCTGGGAAGCAGGCTAAGTGTGGGAATTATTAGTCTGGTTCCCTGCTTCATATACTCCCTGCGTTGCTCTCACCTATATGAATAGTGGAGAACAATGAAGGGAGCATACAAAGCAGGGAACCAGACTAGGGAATAATCTTCATGTAGTTTAGTCTGGTTTACAATGAAAATTATAAAACACTATAAGCATACCTAAAATATTTCAGATATCGGTAGCCAGCCTCTTTTTATTTTTAAACAGTATGAGCGGTCGTTGTTACAGGGATTAAATAAAGGTTGATGGAATTTATCCTCGTTTTTGCGATTCAGTCATTTATAGCAGTGTTGAAATGCATATTTTGCCAAGACATTGTGGTCGCTGGTTGTGTTCAGCAGGTGGTTGCTCATGACAGAGCATTTAAATAATACAATTGATCCGTGCATTACGATTGTGGTCAGAAATGACAGATGGTCATTCATAGCAGAGGTTGCTCATAGCAGTTTTTACTGTAAGATAATTTTGTTTTGAATCTGCTGTCAAGAGGGGGAGACATCCTAGGTATAACTGAACCTGGGATCATTGCAGACTCGCAAATTGAGCATGTTACCATAACCACTGTGCCATCTAGGCCGCTAGCAGTACAAAATATATAGTCCCAGTGGTCACATTTGTGG
Source organism: Megalonaias nervosa (assembly GCA_016617855.1). Lineage (NCBI taxonomy): Eukaryota > Metazoa > Mollusca > Bivalvia > Unionida > Unionidae > Megalonaias > Megalonaias nervosa. The sequence continues at coordinate 81,631 of JAECUM010000016.1, forward strand.
CAAATTTCACTTAAGTGAATTTTTATGTTTGTCAGATTTTTATGAATGGAATCTTATAAAGTCGTGTGATGCAAATTATGAGTTAATGATTCAAAGGAGTGGAATGATTCTTTGAAGTATTTTTTGCTCAAATGACCGTAAGTCCAAGTGAGCTTTTGGAATGATCCTGCATCATCTGTTGTGTGTTGTCTGTCAACAGATCATGAGAAGTACTACATCCTCATCACGGAAATAGGTTACTGTAATCTGTATTTTATACTTCATTGTCTTGGGTTCAGTCTCAAGCTCTGTTCATGCCAGAATCATCAAACTGATTTGTACCACACTCTTACAACAAAAGATGGTCATTGTTACCTGCAATTAATAGTGTACTGGTTGACATTCAGTTCTTGCGTTTAGCTCATGACCACATTGGTATCTTGTCTACTGTATAATACCCTTATATCTATTAAACTTTAAATGAGGATGCATCTTAATGAGTACTAAAATGCCTTGCATTTAAAAGTAGGTCACTGTGACCTTATATCACATCTCACTGACTTTGGTTCACTATGGTTCACTATGACATATTTACCGTTCATGCTTTAATCATTAAACTACATGATTGTATAAATCTCTCATAGTACTACACCCATATAAGAAAGGTCACCATGATCTGCATTTCACATTTTACTTGTTTAGATTCAGTTATTGCATTTAGCTCATAACCACGTAGGTTTTTGGCATACTCTGTGCGTACTATCCTATATAGAATCACAAAACCTGAGATACATATTTATGAGTGCTATTCATTTCAGTAGCAGGTCAATATCAACCATAATTTATGCTTCATTGACTTGGGTTAAATTTTGTATTTGCTGTTCATTTTACAGATAAAGTTCATGCTAGAATTGTTAAAATAAATGGTGATATGCATCTCTTTTACTACCACAACTGAGGCAAATATGGCAAGGTGGGTGATATCAGTCCCACATGGGCCTCTTTTTTTAGGTAAACAGGGATCATTTGATTCAGCCCATTCATGTTTTTTTGTATATATGCTTTATAATGTCACACAGATCCTCTAGAGAATGAGACTTCAGACATTGGGATGAGATTGGGTTGGTAATGTTGGTAAGGGGAATAGGCTTGGAATGAATGAGATTGGGTTGGTAATGTTGGTAAAGGGAATAAGCTTGCAATGAATGAGATTGGGTTGGTAATGTTGGTAAGGGGAATAAGCTTGGAGTGAAACAGGGACCTACTGGTGAGGGAAGCATGCAGCAGTGGTACAGATATCTAATTGTGTTGTAAACTTTTTTTTCAGACCAAATGGATGAACTTCTGTACACTTGCTTTTTGTGTGCCCTGAAGAATTCTGTGAAGAAATCGGATTTGCCACTATTGACTAGCACCTTTTTCAGGTCATTCATGTCACCTTACCGGTAAGGATTGTTTTACTCAGTGTAATTCCTATTTAATCCAGTGGAAAAGACAATTTTTGTTTCAGCAATGAACAGGTTCATATTTGACAATTAGCCATAAAGTTAGGTTCTCCTCCAACTTTTGTGGCGCCACTAAAATAGGGGAAGTACAGGGCAGAGTTTGTTCTACAGGTGTCACATTATAGAGAAAGCACTTACATGTCTTTATCTGATTGGACTGACATTTAATTTTGATCATTATTATGAAAGACATGTGCTATCTAAAGTAGGCAGATGATTAAAATGACTGCTTCTCTGCTGATGAAACACACTTGAAATAAAAAAAAGTGCAATGACTTGACCAGTTCTTGAAAAACAGAATTAATTTTCACAGTATACACATTACTATTTCCTGAATATGTGCATATCAAACTTTAAATTTTTAAAACCACAAATGCAATATTGGTTTATGTTTTAGCTCTATTTGTCATAGATGAGAGGAGCTTATGGGATGGCCTGTTGTACATCAGTCATCTGTCTGTTTGTTATCACTACACTCCTGAACTACATGGAGGGTTGCCAGGAGGTTTTACACACACATTTATCCCAAAGTCAAGTTGGTTCTAGATGAAAATGGTGCTCAGTCCAGTATGACCACCATTTATAAGCCATCTTGACAATTCTATCTCTAACCCTCCTGAACAGATGGTTATATCTAGTTGGTTCTTAATAAAAATGATGCTGATCTGACATCCAATAAGACCATGGAACCATCTTGAAAACCATGGTTGCCTTAATCCTCTTGAATGGGAAGTCATATTGGCATGGGGTTTTCATTAGAAGATTTCATGTCATGTTTACTTTGTTCTGAATAAAAATGTTGGTCCTCTGACATCCAGTATGGCCACCACAGCAGCCATCTTGAAAATATTGTTATTGCTGATCCTTCTGAACAGAAAGTTGTGGGATTTTCACCAGAAGACTACTTATTATGTCTAGATGGTTATAGATGAAAATTGTTACAGGTAGACATCCAATATGGCTACCAAAGTGGCCATCTTTAAATCTTATAGTACTCCTAATAAATGGAAAGTCATTTGCCAGAAGACTTCTGATGGTGTCTTGTTGGTCCTGAAGGAAAATGATGTTGATCTGATATCCAGTGTGGCTGCCATGGCATCCTTCTTGAACAGCTGAAGAAGAGTAACTTGATCATACCAAAGTTGGTCACTTGACCTAATTTTAAATCTCATATGCTGTGTTTTATGCTATATCAGCTGGGATAGTGTTCACTGTTTGAAATTCTGTTGGCAAGAGAATTTGTGAGTAAATACTTCGTTTTATCCATATTGAAGCTGGATGTGGAGAATCAGTGATAAAAATTAGCAAGTGAAAAAGTCATGCAACACTTGCTGCAAGGGGTCATGTATTTCTATAGGGTAATGTCCAGTACTGCAATGGAGAAGTTCTATGCTGTAATTAAAGTGAGACAACAGGAGTGCAAATAAAAAGTAACAAACTGAGAGGCAATAAATTATCAAGCGTAGATCATGGAGTAATAACACATAGTATGGATGCATGGTGTACTTACAAATTTTTAGCTCACTTGGCTGAAAGGTCAGGTGAGTTTATGGCATGGTCAGTGTCTTTCGGGCATAGTGGTGCATCCATTGTTTGTCCATCAGCAATTCCTATTTCAAACTTCTCATAAACCATTGGACTAATTTTTAGCAGATTTGGCAGAGTGCATCCTGGCATGAAGAACTTTAAGACAAAAGATGACTATCTGCCATCCAATGTATTTGCTGTTGCTGAAAATAGAAAAAACTCCACATTAATTGAAAGAAAGTGTCCTGCCAGGAAGACCTTACAGTTTTTTGTACAATTGATACCAATTCAGCTTCAGTTAAATATGGCTGTCATTATCAAAAATAGAAAAGACTCCATTACTAAATATTAAAAATAGCTTTAAATGACATATTCTCCATAGCTGCTGAATAGAACTTGACCAAACTTGATAAAAAGTATCCTCACAGGAAGACAATTCATGTTATGCAAATATCAATCATCTATCAGATGTGGCTGCCATTATTAAAAATAGAAAACTTTTAAATTACTTTTTTTTCTAAACCATTCAACAGTATTTAACCCCATTTCACAAAAACACATTCTAGCATGAAGGGCTTGTAAATTTATTCAAGTTATGCCAATCTGCCTTCAAGTATGGCTGCTATTACTAAAAAATAGAAAGCCTGTAATACATCTTCTGAAAGACGGACTTTGATCAAATTAGATTTCCTATGTTGAACACCTTGCAGATCTATCAAAATGATAATGTTCTGACATCAAATGTAGCTGCAGTTAGGAAAAGTAGAAAAACATTTACACAACTTCATATCAAAACTACTGAAAAGAATTAAGCAACTTTTAAATAAATAGTCCTGGCATAGTGGCCTTTCAGCCTTGGACAAATGATGTTGATTTTGCCATCAAGTATGCATGAAGATACAAAAACAAGAGAAACCTTGAAACAATTGTTTTCATTATGTATGTAACCAACAGCGTTTATAGAATAAATTTAAACAGAAAGCATCCTTCTGAACCAGACTTATTGGTCAACTGCTCTTGCATTTGGCTATAGACAGATGTCAGCCATGTGAGCAATCTTATACTCACTTTAGCCTTTTGTTTAGATTGCTTTCTTTTTTTCAGCCCCTCGGGAAAGATTCTTGATATTAAGAAATCAAGATATAAAAAGGTTGGTGCATGTTTCCTTGCTCAAACAATTTGCATCCCACTTAGCCATAAGACCAAGTGAACTTATGGTATGTTCTGTTGTCCATGTTCAGATGATGCCACTCTGCTGTCAAATGTGCTTTGATACCCATCCTGGCCAGGCAGAGTCATCAACCTTGATGTGTCCATAGGGATGGGGTATATTGCTCCCATTTCCTTGGGATTAAAGTGTTAAAGTGCCTTTACACCAACCAACCGTCAAATATGGTCACCATTACTAAAAATAGAAAACCTTTAAGCAGCGTCTTCTCAAAAACTACTTAACAAAAGTTGATCAGTTTTGAGAGAAAGCATTCCATTTGAGATGGCTTTAAAGTATATATAAATGATGCCAATCTGACATCAAATATGCCACCAGTACTAAAAATATAAAAAAAAACATTTCAATCGCTTGTTCTCAAAAAATGCTCAAAAGAATTTGACCAGATTTAGAGAAGTCATCCTGGCAGCAAATCCTTTCAAATATTTTTCAAATAATGCCAATAAAACATCAAATATGGCCACTATTACTCAAAAATAGAAGAAAAAAACCCCTTTAAATGGCTTCTTCTGAATGCCAATCAGAATATGACCATATTTGACAGGAAATATTATCATAATTAACAGCTTAAATTTATACAAATAATGCCATCAAATATTGACACCATTACTCTGATTAAAACTCTCTTAAATGACTTTCTCCAAATCCTCTCAACGGAATTTGACCAAATTTGATAGAATGCTTCCTGGCATGAAGAAGCTTGAAGTTTATACAAATGGTACCAATCTGCTATCAAATATGGCTGCTTAAATATAAGAAAAAACTTTTAATAAATTTGTAAAAGCCACGCCAGAGAACTTGACATAAAGCAGAAGGCCTTTCACATTTAAACAAATTATGCAGATCCACCATCAGATATGGCCATAATTGCTATAAACATAAAACATTTACTCACCTTTATTTCAACCACTGAATGGAAGTGTCCTGTCCTGACATAGAGGCCTTTCATTATTGGAAGAAAGATGTGTTGTGCCATCAGATATGGATGAACACTTAAAAACTACAGAAATTATGTGAAGTTCATTATCAGCAATGCAAAACCAGTTGCTAATGTGTAGCAAACCTTTCTGGGATGGAAGTTATCCTTGTCCAAATGATGAGAATTCATCCTGCCATAGGGTGGCTCTCTGGAAGACTCCAGAAGTCTGCCCTATGACCAAGTGCATACCCAGTAGTCATCATCTTTTTTCCAGACAGCACCATCTTTATGGTTTAGAAATTTAAATACATTGTAAAATTGCTTCTGTTTCGTGTTTATTAGTGCAAATTGAGCATTTTTATTATGTGTATTGTAATTATTTAGTGTATTTACCTTCTGCCCTTGTGTTTCTCATAGTGTTGAATTAAACTTGAATTTTCTTGACATTGTCAGTTGTGGTTTTTCATAACCTTGCTGATAGATCCCACCATGCCCTGGTAGGATGTTAGGTGACTTTTTTTGTTGTCTTGTAATTGTCTTATTCCAGTTAAACCTATTTTTGACTTATTTTGTTTTTGGGTAGGTTATAGTCTTTCTATACCTAGTAGAGGTAAGCTATTGTACTACCCCTGGTGTCAGCATCAGTGTCATCAAACTACATGATTGTATGTATTTCAATTATTACTATACCCTTACCACTGGAAGGTCACTGTGACCTACATTTTGCATTTTATTGATTTTTTGCAGTTCTTGCATTTAGCTCCTGACTAAATATGATTTAAAACCTTGTAAATGTATATTGCTATACCTAAATTCATGCAGTTGGCAAAGAGATTCGTCTTGATCAATACTACACCCTCATCACAGAAGTTGGTTGCTGTGACTTGTGTTTCATGCTCACTGACTTTGATAAAATTGCATGTTTTAGGTTTATTAGTCAAGCTTTTTTGATCCTAGAATCATCAGACTGGATGGTTGTATGCATGTCTATTATTACCTTACCCTTACCACAAAAGAATGTCACTGTGACCTACATTTCAGATGTTACAGGCTTTAGGTTAAGCTTTTGCATTTAGCTTTTAGCACCTTATGTGGATATATGTATGTATATATTAAAAAAAAAAACTAGATTCATACAACTGGTGAGAGAATGCATCTTGATGAGCATTACACACTCTCATCACAAAAGCAGGTTGCTGTGACCTGCATTTCATGGTTCACTGAATTTGATTAAATATCATGTGTTAAGTTTGTTTTTTTTAAAGCTCTGTTCATGATAGAATCATCAAATCATTGTATGCATCTCTATTGATTTGGTACCCTTACCACATAAGAATGTCACAATGACCTTCATTTCACATCTTACTGGCTTTTAGGTTAAATTTTACATTTACCTCATGAACCAGTGTTGCACCTAGGATATCCAATGGCTGGGGACCCTGTCCCTCACCCTTCAGATTTGGAGGACACAACATAGAGGACAATTGTAGTGCATAATGCACTAGTAGAGTTAAAAAATGAGATAATCTTATTTGTTTAGACATTTGTGCCACCTTTACTTTGTTGTCAGATTTTCCATAAACACAATTGCAATAAACATTTTATCATGTGCTCAAGTAACTCTTGAACACATAAATATTGACGTGTTTGAATGTCTGGTTAATCTGAAATGAGTTGCACCATGGAATGTTCCATTCTGGATCTTGCTCTCGTTTACCTTTAGTGTTCATTCATTACTTCCAGAATTCATGATCATAAATACACGTTATCTTAATTACTTATCTTTTCAAATTAACAATTCAGCTATTAATAATAAATTGTGTATTTGCATAAATTTAGTCTATTTTGTCCTTAATTCATCTGCAAAATAATTCAGTCTTCCTTGCTGTAGGCATGGCTTAAACCTCAAATACGTTACACTAATAGCCATCAAAAACTTTACATTGCAACTCAGCCAACTACCACAAACCCTGAATGCTGTCATTGCTAGATACTTTGTTTTAAAATGGATTTTCACTGCTATCTTACAGTTTGTATCACATTTAGCAACTTTGACCATTGCTAGCACCAACACAGATGTGGATGGACATTTGTAAAAGAAAAGTTGTAGGATTATTTTTTATTCTGTCTTAATGACAAGCATGCCTGGGGAGTGCAAAGGGTCAGGTTTTAGGGTACATGGGAATTGGTCAGAACCATTAACTTTGAAAAGCAACAGACAATTGGATTCACACGACCAATTTTCACCATTTCTCAGCTTAGAATTGTATTATTTATTTCACAGGCTTTAAAGCTTATCATTTCACAGGTGATGTTTTAAAATTATACAGTATTGAACAGTTAAGGTTATATTGCTTTCATTTTGTTTTTATCTTCAATTAAAAAAGATTGAAGACTGTCAGAAAATTCTGGATGTCTCTGCACAAGAAGGCTAGTGAAGGAAGATACTAGACTGTGCTCTGACCTATAAATGGGCTGATACAGACAGCAAAGAATTGCAATTCTGTAATTTCACAGCCAATCATTATTAATGAATTGAGTTTTTTCAAAATTGTGTTAAAGTTACCCAATTACAAGCATTTCATTAATCTTCTATGTCAGCAAGAAACTTGAATTCATTACATAACCTTGCATATATCTAACTTTATGTATGTATTTTTGTCTATGTCAGCAGGAAGTTGAATTCATTGCATAACATTGCGTATGTCTAACTTTATATATGTATCTTTGTCTATGTCAGCAAGAAAGTTGAATTCATTGCATAGCTTTGCATATGTCTAACTTTATGTATGTGTCTTTGTCTGTGTCAGCAGGAAAGTTGAATTCATTGCATAACCTTGCATTTGTCTAACTTTATTTGTCATTTCAGTTATCCAAGTTTTTGCAGAGCATGGAGAAGAAGGGTTTTATAAAAGTAAAGGAACTATCAAAAGGAGTGGACAGTATTGTAGAAGTAGACAGAAGTCACCCAGAGTATGTCTGTATCTACACTTTGTATCCATTTAGACAGAAGTTGCACAGATTATGTCTATCTACGCTTTGTATCTATTTAGACAAAAGTAACAGAGTATGTCTATCTGTTATTTGTATCTATTTAGACAGAAGTCACACTGATTATGTCCATCTACACTTTGTATCTTTTAGACAAAAGTCACATAGAATATGTCTATCTGCACTTTGCATCTATTTAGACAGAAGTTGCATAGAGTATATCTATCTGCACTTCCTGTGTATTTAGGCAGAAGTGACAGAGAGTGTGTCTGTATCCACACTTTATATCTATTTTGATGGAAATAGTTCATCAAAGATACAACACTCCCTTACTATAATGTAGTATTTTGGGTCTTTAGCCGCCAACCAAATTATCTACTGAACTGCCATATAATGTAAACAATAAAAAACTCTGAAATATTTACATGTATGTGAGGAAAGGGGAGGAAAGATCAAAAGAAACACCCAAAAGAAGAAAATACTGGCAGTATTTATGTACACAGAGCTTTTTTTTTCTTCTCACATTATGGTAATTTTTCACATAGACTTCTAAAGAATCACATGCATGGCAGATAAAGCTATCATACAGAAACAGTGTATTGCATTCTCAAATCCATACTTTCTATGTGTTTAGTAGATCTGTCTCTTTAAAAAATCACTCTAAACTGGGGCACTATTTCTTCTTCTGCTTCCAGTGATGTGTTTGGTTCCTCTGGAGCATACTCACACTTGATGTGAACTATGTACATATGGTGAGAGGTCCAAGTTCAACTAAAAACAGGTTAAAAGCATCTCTAATTGGGAGCTAAGCGATCCCTGTGCTAACCCCTGCTCAGGAAGTATCTGGGGGTTTGGCATTGATTAGGTTGGATGATATGGAGTTCCACAGGTGGATTCCTGATGGGAAGATGGAGTTGTTATATGTGTTGATTCTGGTGATGGGAACAAGAAATCTGCATGAATGTCCTCTAGTGTAAGCTCCTCCCATCCCAAATGTTGGAGCATGGTGGTGACACTGCTGGTTCACTAATAATTGCTAATAGTGAACCGTGCTGCCCTATATTGTACTGCGTCAGGTTTGGCAATGTTTGATTTGGTAGATGGGTCCCTAACAGTTGACACATACTCCAACTGTGGATGTAAAAAGGATTTGTAGCATGTTGATTTTACTTGTTCGGGGCATGTGGATGGGTTTCTGCGATGGAATGCTGTAGTGTTGTTAGCCTCCTTTATTATAGAGTCAGTGTGGCTATTTCATGATAAAGTGCTATCGATGGTTACTCCCAGATATTTGGCCTTGGATGTCATCAGCAGTTCTTGACATTGGATTGAATATATGGTTGGGATGATCCATCTCCTGCTGGTAATATGGATGACCTCACACTTGTCAGGATTGAACTCCATGAGCCAGTCCATTTTCCATTTTTGTAGGTGGTCTAGGTCTGGTTGTAATAGTTCCGCATCCAGGTCTGAGTTGATTACTTTTTACAGCAAGCTGTCTTTGGCAAAAAAGCTAACTTGGGAATCGACTCTCAGTGGCAAGTCTTTGATGTAAATCAGGAACAGCAAGTGGCCCATGACCATTCCTTGTGGAACTCTTGAAGTCTGTATTCATCAGTGACACCTCAGTCAGTATTCATCACTAATCTTCTTCTTACTTTGGTAAGTGAAAGCCCTATGTGGTGAATATTCACAGAAAAATGTTGCTATTTCCACCTTTCATTTTGCACCTTTCTTTTTGCTTTAAAATGTTGCATGCCATATATACTGACAAGTTGGATCCAAAAGGAAACTTCCTAAATCCAGACTGCTCCGGTGGCCTAGTGGTTAGAGCATCCGACTCGGATGCGGGAGGTAGTGGGTTTGATCCCTGGCCGAGTCATACCAAAGATTTACAAAAATGGTACTAACAGCTGCCTCGCTTGGCGCTCAGCATTAAGAGGTTAGTGTTAGGACTGGTTGGCCTGGTGTCAGGATAATGTGACTGGGTGGGACATCATGCTACATGTCTGCAGCATGATGCCCCAGTGCTAGACATCACTTTAAACTGCCACACTGCAGACATCATAGCGATATAACTGAAACATTGTTAGAGCTACATTAAAAATCCATATCACATAACATCACATCATAAATCCAGATCTGCTGTCACATAATGTACTGGTAGATCTGGGTCTGTGCATTTTGTTAGGAGTAATCAGATGAACAAGCATGCTGTTTGCAGTAGGACATGACTTATAAGCTAGTATATACAGTTATAAATGAAAAAAGAAGCTAAAATCATGTTTACATCTCATAAAACTAATATGGGCAGTCTTCATGTTGAATGCTTGTTTGTAGTTGGACACTAAAGGATTGGTTGGTTGGTTGGTTTTTAAAGGCACTGTCAGCTTTTTATTTGGCTACATTATGCAGAGGAAACACGAGTTTAGTGCCTTTCCTAAGGACACAAGAAGTCCATCCAGGTTGGCCAGGGCAGGTATCAAACTGGGGACCCCTCAGTTATAAGTACAATGCTTTACAAGCTGAGCACATGGCTCCCCATACTAGGATCTAATGTACTTTATTTTCCAGTGTGCATTGTGCAGATAAGTAGTACCAAGAAACAAAACACGACAGCGGTTTTCATCTCGGTGATTGAATATTGCATTATGGCTGTTTGGCAAAGCTTGGATCATTATGGCCATTTGAGAAAGCTTGGATCATTATGGCTGTTTGGCAAAGCTTAAATCATTATGGCTGTTTGGGAAAACTTGGATCATTATGGCTGCTTGGAAAAACTTAGATCATTATGGCTGTTTGGGAAAGCTTGGATCATTATGGCTGCATGGAAAAACTTGGATCATTATGGCTGTTTGGGAAAGCTTGGATCATTATGGCCATTTGAGAAAGCTTGGATCATTATGGTTGTTTGGGAAAGCTCTGATCATTAATAAAATTTATAGCTGTTTGGGAAAACTTGGATCATTTTAGCTGTTTGGGAAAGCTTGGATCATTTTGGCTGTTGGGGAAAACTTGGATCATTTTGGCTGTTTGGGAAAACTTGGATCACTAGTCTTTTTAGAGACTATGTAGCAGACAAGTTTATCTGATAAGTAGTTGTTCATTACCACATGGGTTGCCTCAAAAATTGCATAGAGGATTAGCTAATGCATGCTGAGAAATACTAGTTCTACCAACATGTTATGGATGCAGAAATAGTCAAAATGGCACATTTAATTTAAACTGATGTGAAATTTGATTGTTCTATGGCAGGTTATGGAAAACAGTATCCAAATACCACATGCTAATTACTGTATATACTAGCTTATGAATCCGACTTCAAGCTGCACAGACCCAGATCTGCTATCACATAATGCACCAGCAGATCTGGCTCTTTGCAGTTTGTTAGTAGCAGCAAGTAGAACAAACAACATAGACCCTGATCTGCCTATACATTATGTGATGACAGATTAATGTTTATTGTTTACAGTTTGCCTCATTTTATAAGTGAGTACATATGGTAATTAGAGGCAAAAGCAGTTCTATTAACAAGTTTCACTGATGCCAAGCTTGAATAAAAAGTTGAATAAATCTTTGAGCTCATGAATATTGGAAATTATTTATTTCTTTGTTCGTTTGAAAATTGCTACCAATATTCAGAATCTTAGCATTTTTGGAGTTGTATGACATCTCAGTTATAGTTTCCAAGCCAGTTTGAATTGTTGCTTATGTACTGCCATCTGATCAATAATCATCTCTAGCACATGTGCACATGATCTTAAAAAAAATTGATGCAATTCATTGATGTTGCTGTTCTATTTTCCTAAGTTTGAAAAGTGTTCAGCAAAATGAATTTTCTGTCCTGTAATTAGCAAGACAAATACTGATTTGGGAAAATATGTATTGTTAAGTTTATTTGAATTTACTATTTTGGAGCATTCTGCTTGTTTAATTTTTAGTTTTTCTAACCATATGGCCATGTGAGCTTATGTTATGGCCTTCCTTCTCTTATGTGTCATCTGTCCATTAACAATTGCTTGTTACCACTCTCGAGTGCATATTTCTGATTCACGTTCAGACTTGGAATGTGGGCGTATTTCATCAAAACCTTGGACAAGTTCAGCAATGAACAGGATCAATTTATATTAATGAAGTGATTGGCTGAGCATATTACCATTCTGGAAGCCTAATTCTGATCCATTTTGGAATATATAATCAAGATACATAATGGTTTTTATCATGAGCAAGATCAGCTTATATTAATGATGTGATCCCACATATGATTGGCTTTAACTTGAGTGACTGGATTTGTGACCCAAGTTTAGTCAGTCTTGGTAAATAGGTTAATGTCTCGAAAATATCAGACGATTTTATTATGACTGAGACCCATGCATATATTTACAAGGTGGTCTGGTATCTATAGAGAATTTTGTGCCACTCTAGAGAATGTGTTTTTGATAAGGTTTTGGTTCAACTTGTTAAGCAGGCCTGTTATCAATATCTTGGTTGATTATGATCATGAGTGAAATTCATGCATGTTATTTGCATTGTCATTGCATCTGATCAAATGTGTTTGTCAGCATGCTAGTTACTATATTTCTGAGCATGTTGTTTTTGCAAACTTGTTGAATAGTCTTCAAAATGTCAGATGAGTTTGATTTGGAGCAAGATCTGTGATTATGGATAAGTAACCTTTTATATGATTGGTCAAGCTTGTTATCACTCTAGAGACTGAACTAAATGCAATTTGTTCCACATTTAGCTAATGTTATGATTGTCATAGTCTGATTTTATAATAAGTGGGATCAGTGTTAATGAGATACATTTCGTAATTGGCTTAGCTTGTTATTACTATAGATCTAGAGACTATTTCTTATCCAGTTTTCATAAAACATGGTAACTAGGTTTATATCACCAAGATTTTGGATGACTTTGATTATGAGCTAGAGACTCTGCATGTTAATTAAGTGATTTTGTTTAGAACAGATTTTAATTAAGATATAGTAAATAGGTAAAATCAACATGGTACATAGTTTGGGAGCTAGTTAACAAAAATTATGTTCTCGCAGTACTCCATAAGTAGTGAAATGGTGATTTATTAAGTTATATAAACCAGGTGAGCAATATCAGGCCCATTTGGGCCGTCTCATACAGTTTTGGCTTTTGTGAAACAAATTGTTTTACTTTTATAGTTACAGTTTTAGATTCATCTTTCATGATTTCCAACCCAACATGACTGGAAAAGTCATGAAAAATAAGCAAATGGATAATTCCCTATATGTGGCATGTCCTGCTAAAAGCAAACTGTCCAATAATTTCAGATTGAAAGATTTCAAGGTTCCTGATGACAGAAAGCTGGAAGAAACAGTCAGTAGCACAGTGGAGGAGCCTAAGAAAGAGTTCCAGCCACCAACAATTGCAGAGAAGTTTGGGGTCACAGCTGCTGTTTTACCTCTAGTCAAAGCCTACGGATATAGGTTAAAATACAATTTAGTTTTGAAATTCCAATTATTATTGACTACTCATGCATGAAAAAATATTTATTTTCAGATGCATACTAATGTAAAGAATATTTTTTTTATAATCGTTTTACTTCATAGTCAGATATTCCTTTTGATATTACACTTTTTTAATAATAAGTAATCATGAAGGATTGATTATAACTAAGAAACCTCTATGTATTGCAGGTAGAATTTTTTTCTTCAACTAATATGATGCATAGAATTAGTTTTTTCCTGCAAGTCACTGCAAGAGTATTTTCCTGAAGTTATTTGGGGACCAAAGTTTAAGTTTATAGAAAGATCCCACCCACCCCAAATTTATTAAATGGTCAGTCTGTATGAATAGATTCACAATTAGCAAAACAATTACCTTTTCAAAATGAAATGATCAGAAGCGTTTCTACATGATCATAAATAGTGATTAATCCTTTTATTTCTGAATCTCCTGTTTCATTATTCAGTGTCTCTATTTAATACCCAAAGTTGACAGATTTTTGATTTTCATGAGATTTGATCAAACATATACTTAACAAAAAAAGTACATTGGTCGTTTGACGTATCTAAATCAGTTTGAAGTGTGTTGTTGTTGTTATTGTTGTTGTTGTAGGGTTTAATGCCATTTTTCAGCACAAGATAGGATATACACGGCGGCCAGTATATCTGGTGGAGGAAGACCCCCGGAAAACCCCGGGAAGAACCACCAACCCACGAGAAGCAACTGGCAGGCTTTCTCACATATCCACGTTAGCTGAACCTGAGACTCCAACCCATGTAGATAGAGGTGAGATGGCAGTGATCCATAATGGGGAGCACTTTAGACCACTCTGCCACTCAGGGCCCCATTTGAAGTGTGAACTTTTACTCTTGATTTAAATGTAAAACATCAAAATATGGGTTAAAAAATGAGACAAAGATAAGAAACAACAAAACAATGCTTAATTGTATATAGTTTTATGTCAGTCTTTTTTGCAAACATAAATTTTCTCATTAGAATTTTGTTATGCTAAAATTTAAAGGATTTAATGAAAAGTTTTAAGTTCTGTATACAACAAAATATGATCAATTTAATTCTAATTTTATGGATATACGATGTTTAAAATATTGAGGTGCATGAAAAATTACATGAATTACCCTAATTAGTATTGTTTATCTCATCTGTAATAGTTTGGCAAGACATGGGTATTACTTTTCCAGCAGCAGTGGTACCTTTGGTCTTAAAGTTATGTGTTCAAGATTTTGCAAGGAGGGGGCCAAAATAGCCATTAGTTACTAATTCTGACTGATTGTTGCCAAATTATGTAACCTATTAGGGCTACTGCCTTTTCTTCTTTGTCCACTGGAAAGAAAAAAGAGAAGTGTTTTGATTATTAAGAAATTAAGATGATGTAATTTTGGCTATTACTGGAAATTGTTTTCATGTGGGAGTGGGATACAATAATGCAGGTGAAATACCAGGATCTGAAGAATATCTTTTTTTAAGGAAGAAAAGAAATTGTTAGTATCAACTGAAGATGGATATTTATAGTTAGCTGTAAGTTGTTATTTTCATTGACTGCTAGATAGGTGTATTTCCTTCTTAATTAGAATCCTGCTTGATGTTGGAACCCTGTTGTAATAATGTTGCTTGTCTACCCATCCATCATTTTGGGTTCTGCAAGATATCTTTACTGGGAAGTTTGAATTTGTTAGTCTTGTTGACTGCTTAATAGGTGCAGTTCATGTTTAATTAAGACTCGAACCAAAAATGTAGGTGGAGCCCTATAGTAATAATGTTGTCTGTCAATCCATCTGTCCATCCATCCATCAGCAGTTTGGTTTCTGCAAGATGACTTTAGTTGGAACTATTGAATGTTAATCAAACTTTATGTGCAACTTTAGTTTGATAAGATGTCAGATGAATTTGATTTTCAATCTTCTGTGTCATGATTTAGTTGTGACAGATTATCAGTCCAACCTCCTATCTTTTGTTTCCAAAGCTTAATTTCACCAAATATTGTTGGATTTCAACCAAATTTAATATTCTGTTTTATATTCTGGAGACCTTGAATGAGTTTGATATTCAGCACACCACAGCATAACACAACATGGTATCTACAACATAACTTCACTAGGTTTATCAGATTTCAGCCAGTTTTGGCATGGAGTTGAATAGTGATGAAACATTGAATTAATTTGAATTACATTGTTTGACAACATCATTCACAGGAGTTATTCCCATTGTCTTGTCTGTCCTCTTGGCTTGGTTTTTACAGCATTACTTTACAAATATTTGATTTCAAACAAATTTGGCATGTAGTACATGAATAAGACCTTGAATAATTTTGGATTCTGACATTCCACTGCGTCATTTAAGGGGGTTATGATCATTGATTGTCAGTCCTCCTGACTTTGGTTTTCTGCAGTGTTACTTTACCAATTGCTGGATTTCAGCAAAATTTGGTATACAACTTGATATAGATGAGATCTTGACAGAGTTTCATTTTGAGCATTCCGCTATATCATTTAGAATAGTTATGGCTCCTGCATGCCCTTACTCATAACTTGGCGTTTTTGTTGCCTGCAAGAAGAATTTTGAAACTTTGGTTATTCTGCAGAATGTGACATAATGCATTTTTTATTTGCCATATTTAGAATCAGGGAAAGAGTAGTGTATTTATAAAAAATTAATTATAAAAATATTCAGTATTTCCATGCTGAACAAGGAATGAACTCCTAATATACCATTTTGTATTTAACTAAGACTAGGTATCAATATTGGTCGGGGACAAACACATAATAATGGTTCCCATATGACAACAGGTTTATATTGTTGTTACCATAAATTTGTATGATAGCAGCTCAGATGTGGAGTTTGTCCGTATAATATGGAATGGTTTCTGTAGTATTTCTTAACAGTAAATATATGTTTTCATCCAGAACACTTAAGAAATTTATGGGATTCTTGTCTAATTTCTAAAAAATATTAAGCACAGATGCATGTTATAAATTAATTTATTTATGTATCTCTTGAAAGAGTCTGTCTCACAGTGGCACTTTATACAGATATAGTGGACTACACTGTATCATCTACTGGTCAAACAATTGTTACTTCTTACTACAGTAAAACCTTTCTTGAGAGACCACTGCTGTGAGAGATCACCTGTCTTGAGAGACCAGGTTCTCCATGTACAGATTTATTGATTATAGTGTTATGATCTCTTATGAGAGACCACCTGTCATGAGAGACCATTGTTTTGGCAGTTGAGGTGGTCTTTCAAGACAGGTTACACTGTATACGCTTTGAAAAAAATATACCGTATTAGCCAGCCTATAAGTCAATGTGGCGTATAAGTCGAATCAGCAAATTTGGCAAATTTTCCATCCTTCATCAATATATAAGTCGATGCTGAGTATAAGACAAGGCCGGATAAATACCTTGGATTGTGTTTTTCACTTTGTTCCACACAGCATCGCAAATTTTATCCTATCTGTAACTCAGTAACCTTTCCAGTCAGGATCATTTAATGCAACTTAAAGTACCTAATTTGACGCTGACCCGAATATTTATTGAGTTACAGAGAGGGTAAAATTCACAATGCTGTGTGGAATTATAATAAATTCTGGTTTCATAAAAGTTTCAGTGTATGCTGTTTCAGATTAACAGCAATAGGGAAACTGCATCATTAATAATAAAATGCTTTTTCCGGTTTGTTTGGGTTTTTTTGGTGGGGGGGGGGAAGAGAGATAGAGAGAGAAGGATGCATATGCATTCCATCACATTTTTCTTCTTGAACATTATGATCAAAGTAAAATAGGGTCCAATATATGAGAGAGAGAGAGAGAGAGAGAGAGAGAGGGGGTTCTTTGTGGTTTTTTTTGTTTTTTGTTTTTGTTTTTTTACCTTATTGCCCCCATGTTGCTGAAGCTTTTGTCAAAGAGAAAAAACATTAATAAATGAAACAGTAAATATAAACTATGAAAAAACATACCTACTCCTTCAGGGTTTATATATTCACAATACTTATATCCATATAGACTCCATTATGTTAAATCCCAAGAAGGATCATTTTGCATGCTGTCTAATTTTCTTTGCAAGTATAACAACCTCTTCATTCCCAACAAATAAGATTTTGTTTAAAGTACATGTGCTATTCCTGTACTTAGGCGGCAATTGTTTTTGATCTTTGCTCATGCTAAATGTACTTTAAAATGCTGTCGGTTCCATCAGCAAGTTAAAAAATGTCACTGACTGAGAAATTTTCAAGAGTAAGCACCTGGCATTTCCTTTCATTATATGGTACGGTATTCATAATACCCATGGGTAGCCTCATTTCACTATCGATAGCCTCACTAATCTGATCTGGTCTGCCGAATCTTGACCTCAAACAGGTATTAGCTTGGAATGACTGAATACAGCCGTAGCATATTTAATTAGCATTTAAATACCACAACAAAGCCATGTGATTCTTTTAATAATGGAAGTGGCAAGAAAACTAGAAGTAATTGCTCACCTAGTGGCATTAATTGATAATGGAATATGGTACTGCACTTGTACACAAGCAAGATCAGTCATCAGGTAAGTGAACAGTATAAATTTACAATCGTGAAGACATGTCTGTCTGTCTCTCAATGGGGCTTAATGTTTTATTTGATCATTAGGTGCAAGAAGAAAATTGTGTTGGAATATGTCTTTGTCATGGTTATTATTTTCTAACTTGTCAATTCTAACGCTCATATGTGAAAAATTTAAACAATATATAATACAAGCAACACATATTTTACTGGTGCATGCAGTTTTAGCACAGTTAATCTGATCTATGTTAATTTTTAATACTGACGATATGTAATTGTTTTAAATACTCCATGTGGGATCCTGTATTTTTTCAGACACGATCTCTTCCTCAAAATGAAATATTTTTTTACACATTGTTTATCATACTCTTGGAGAATTATTTTCCATACGAAAATACGATAAAGTGATTAAGATGACATAAGTCGATCTGGAGTATATGACGAAGCTAAGATTTCCTGGTCAAGAAGTATTGTCTTATAGGCCAGCAAATATGGTACCATAGTTATTCTAATGTATACCCCAGAGGGCAGTGCAGTTTCCAGTGGGGGGCATTATTAGAGTACTTTTAGCATTAGTACCATCGTCCTATAGATCTGGCAGAAAACGAAAAAGTGAAACTGCTTCAAATTGATTATGGGCATGTACTGTTATTAGTGTCTGTGTTGATTTTATTAATACTGTACATCACTGTTTGACTAAAAACAGTTGTAAGTTGTTTAAATTTTTCTAACAGTTATTGGATTACTCCTGTACTGTTTTAATTATCTGGACATACATTAATGAATATATATGGATCTATAAGCCTTGATAAGGTAGGAATTTCTTTTTTGTGGGGAATAAAGGGGAGGTTTATTAGAAGGGGGCTTCTGTTAGAATAATTAGTTAAGCAGATGATTTAATTACTGACATAATATTTAACCCATGATTAAATTAGCAGTCAGAAAAATAAGTTTGCAGATCTTGAAATCCTCAATTATCACCATTGATTCAACATGTTAAAGAATTGTGTGTTTACAGTAGACAGTAAATCAGAACTATCCAAAGCCTGATTGATGTAGATGCTTCTGGCAGTCATAGGCATTTGCTGTGGATAGTGGTAGAGGGCAATTTATCATGCACCATTTTATTTTTTTTTAGCTCGAATGTGTTGGATTGCCACCATTCCAAGTTAGCATTTAAAGAAGTTATAACCCCTGAATGCACATTTTCATATTTTTGTTTTTCCTACACCAGCTCCTTTGTTAACAACCCAGCTTGTAGGGAGGAGGGCCCCTTGTGATGCACAAATTGCCATTAACTGTTTTCTTTAACCTCTTTGGAATGTTGACATGGCAATAAGTTTGTGTTATGTGTCTGTTTATCTGTTCATCTTTTTACGAAATACAATTATAAGTTATAAGTCTTTTCTAGCTAAATAAATGCTGTCATTTTCAAGTTAGGGGTGTGGGTTTAGCATGAAAGCCATAGCCAATGTCTTAAGTTAACAAATAAAATTTAGTTTAGAATCTTTGTAAACTTTTTTTTCTGTTGTTTAGCAATGAGAAGTACAAATAAGTTTTAAAATACTTTCACTTTATTTACATCATTAAATAAATAATCACTTTCACGTTGATCAGACTGTTTGAGTAAAGAAGTAGTTTAACATAGATGTAGAATTAAATAAGGAGCATATAGCAAGTTACATAATTTCACTACCTTCATTTTACTGTTTCTTTGATTTATTTGCTATGGCCAAAGGAAATGAAGGTTGATGAAAAAAGAAAATGCTACCTAGTTATCTCTGTTGCAACCCAAAAGTGCATTTGATCAGACAGCCTGTGTTACATGTGGTATTTGATACTAATCAAATATGGCAAACAAAAATCAAGAACTCAGAACGAGTATTGGAAGTATTCTTTTACTCATGATAGTGAATTGTATATCAAGATAGTGTTAGAGGAAGAACTTAGTTTCTTCTCATTATTTAGTTTATGTGTGTTTGTTTATAAACAACATCACCAATATGTTTAATGTCGGCATGTTCAAAACATATTCTTCAAGTGGATAGCAGAACCAAATTTATTACATGATTACCAATATATCATAAAGAAAAAATAATAATAATAACATATATGCATGCTTTGGTAGGTACCATGAACTTTTCTGTTCTTGCTGTTCAGTTGGCTTAAATTCTAATAATTCAGATGTTATTAGCAAATTTTTGTTTGACATTTTAGTTTAGAAATATAAGTGTTCATATAAATATAAGTGTTCAGAGTGGGGAAAATGTGTATTGAGTCCAAAATGCACACAGACAGGCTCTAATTGTTAACATGCATCCAGTTCGACATTTTGAAGAAAGAAAATGTGATATACCCGTCTATATGGACTATATTGTTAGTGCTAATGATAGTCCAGTATGACTGCAAATAGTGTCTAGTTTGTCACTTTTAAGAAAGGTTTTGTGGCTCACTTTTATTTTGTCAAAACTATTATTTCCACTGTGACTTGTTTAAAAACATTCTGTTGCTGAGATCATAAATTGTATCTTTCAGCAAAGGCAGTGCTCTCTCCAGTTCTGAGGTCCGAAGTTGTATCACAGATTATGTGAAGGCAAACAGCCTGCAAATGAGGGATTCAGAAAGGTGACTTTGTACACTTTTCTTCCAATTTTTAGCTCATCTGGTGTATGGCCAAGTGAGTTTATGGCTTGGGTCTGCAGCCATCATGATTTTGTCTGTAATTGTTACAACTCTGTGATCTTAAACTAAGTAACAAAAAGAAGCAAAACCTATAAGTTTACTAAAATGAACAAATTATTTCTTTATGTTACAAAGTAAAATATTCAAGAGGAAAGTATTGTGAATTAAATTCCAAATAATCCTAAAAGTTCTATCACAAGTCCAAAAGTATAGTGTTTTGAATTCAGTATTGAATGTACTAATGAATCAGTAATCTTGAATAGGTTGATGTACCAACAGTCTTGATGTATCACAATGACATAATCCAGAATGTCCTTGAATGAATTCACAATAATCCCAAAGTAGTCTTTTTGCCCAAAGTATCAATGAGTACTTTGTAATTCCAACTTTATCCTCAGTCATGGACAGCGGTCGAGCACACCATACAGATTAAATATACATAACATCATCAGCTGCATGTTACCACTATTGTTACTTTATATTTTTGCTTGTATCATCAGGATCTCACAACAGTTAGATTTTCCATCATTTTCAATTGATGTTTTCAGGTTCACACTATGTGCACTATTTCTGATACACTTTTAATGACAGAAGGTGAATAAGCAACATTAAATTAAGTTCACATTCTTTGAGAATACTGCATATGGAAAAAAGACATGAAGTATTAAAAAAAAGAAAGATGTTGAACCTGTAGGAAAATGTATCAAAAACTTATAGTTTATTGTACCTTTTGATCCAGTTTTGATCATATGGGCATGAAGCTTTTAACCATTCCACCATAAATATTAGTATGGACACTATTGAGAATGGTTATTCTTATTCTATCGATGAAGACCAGTATTACCATACACACGTACCTACAAATCCAGCTGCAAACTGCACAGACCCAGATCTACCTCCACATAATGCACCAACAGATCTGGGTCTATGCAGTTTGTTAGAAGTGATCAGTAGAACAAGCAGCACACCCTGATCTGCCAGCACATTATGTGACAGATCAGTCTTTGCAGTTTGCTGTTGGACTCCATTTATAAACGCACATATACAGTACCTACTATCCACACCCATCTTGCACAATTTCTACTCAGAGTGCAACTCAAGTATTATCTCTTTCCAGTCTTGCACTGAGTTTTTGTTATCACATAAACCAGTGATTTCTTCTCCATGATTTGCATTTTTTCTTGATTTCAGCCAAGTACAGCTGGATCCTGTATTAGCTGACATTGTACTGAATAAGGGAGAGGGTGACATTACCACACTTACGTGGGAGCAACTTTTCTCAAGGTATCTTCAATGTATACAATATTTTGTTACTTGTCAGTTAATATTTTCTAAATTACTAAATTATGCCAGCTTAGTGTGATTGAACATATCTGTTCATTGGTGTACGTGTTTCTCAGTCTCATTCTCTGAGTGAGAGAGGATAATAGTAGATGTATTCTGCTGGCAATGAACCAATCTGCAGTGTTCTGAAATTTTAAAAAATCATTACTAGACCAGCAAGAATTTTTTAAAACTTAAAAATTTATAAATAACTCATATTTTTTAGGCATTCTTGTGCAGGGGTGCAAGAATATTTGACAGTTTTTTAAAAATTACTATACAAAATCTAGTTGTCAAAGGCAAGGTGTCCTTAAGGGACAACACCAGAGGTGGCTTGGAGGATATCATTTCAGAATGACGTTAGTCCCTTGAGGTGCCTGATGTTCTACTGGCCAGAAAGATTTTCCTGGAATCCAAGAAAATATAGTTTCTTTTTAACTGCAGTGTGTGAAACCATCTGGTGGCAAAATTGGATTAAGATCAGCACATTTTTCATTTAGCATCAACTAGGCAGAATAAGTTTTTGAGTGAAAACACAATGTCATTATGACTTTATATTGATGAGGGGAAGCAGGAACAAGATATATAGGATCGCTATCATGGCAGTCGTATTGGATGTAGTATTAGCACCATTTACATTTAGGACCAATTAAATATCACAAGAAGTCTTGTTGAAAACCCCAAGTCCATATGACAATCCATTGAAGATGAGTAGCAATAACATGATTTTCAAGATGGCCACCATGGCAGCCATACTGGATGTTGAATCAGCATTAATTTCATTTAAGACTAACTAAACACCATAAAGAGTCGTTTAGTCAGAACCCCATGTCAATACAGCCATCTTTTTAGAAGTAGTGATAAAAAATTTTTCAAGATGGTGGCCATATTGGATGTTGGATCGGCATATTGTAAGTGTCTAGATGAAAACTATGTCACTGCACTCAGTAGGAGTGGCAGTAACAGGATTTTCAAAACTGGACACCACATCACCATATCTGTCATCAGATCAGCACCACTAGAAATCTTAAAATGTCTATTAGAAATTGTAAAATGTCTATTAGTGAAAACATGTAAATACATCCATCCATTTAGGAAGAGTATTGATAACAAGATTTTAAAGATGGCTGCCATGGTGGCCATATTGGATGTCAGATCTGTACCATTTTCTTTTTGGACAAACTAGACATCATAATAATTCACAATTACAGCCTGATTTGACATGGAATACCTATATCAGTAGTTAAACAGTCTACCTTTCCAGGTCCAACATCAGCTTTTTCTTATGTGGGTTACTATACTTCCACCGTATTTGTGTGAACAAAATTTTCCCCGTGTCTTTCATTATTTCTTCCTGTAACATATATAAAGACTGCCGTCTAACTGCTTCTGCTGTGTTAGGAGACCAGAGTTGGCGCCAACTTTGGAGTAAGGGGATATAAATTTTTCCACCTTTTACTTATTCTCTGAGCATATTATGATCATGTAATGTATTTATGAAGAGATCAGTTTTTGAAGTCGAATATGCTCTTGAATAATACTTACCCATCATACTGTGGTGCTCCTTCTTAATGTGGTTACATTCCTGGAAGAGCAGGCTCTTCTGCTCCAATAGCAATGATGGGATTTGACCTCAGGCTTTCAATACAAGGGGAGATAACTCATGCCCGACTTTCATTTCAATAAGCAGGTAACTAATATTTTTTAATGCTAATACAAATCAAAAGACATTAGGACACTTTTCCGCTTCTGAGAGGATTTGTGAGGATGTGGAAAGACTCCAGATGTATTTTGATCACGTTTGTTTTTATTTTTTGGGGGTTTAATGCCATTTTTCTGCACATGATACTTTACACAGGTAACTTATTTAGGAAGAAACTAATGTCTGAAGTAAAATATGTACTTAGATAACATTTAACCATCATACTGTGGGCACTCATTCTCAAGTTCTCCATGTGGTTACATTCCTTGAAGAGCATACCCTTCTGCTCCAGTAGTACTTGGTGTCTGGTATATTATTATGAATTGGTAAGTATTATGGAAGAAACATACAGTGTCTTTTACTTCCAAAAATGGTTTCTCATAGACATATTGCATATGTGAAGGCCAATATGAAGCATACTACATGACTAGAACTGCTGGAAAGACCAGAAGAGTTTAGGTTCCATTACTGGACTTTTCAAATTTTAAATTTTGTCATCAGAATTGTTGCACTTCAAATGTTTTAATTGACTTTTACATTTAGCCCTATTTTCTATAGATTTACAAGTAAAATGCAGCCAGTTCATGAAATTACATTCCCTGGACTTCCACCAGTGCTAAAAAAAGGAAAAGTGGAGCCAATTAAAATAGATGTGGTACAGAGGGCCAGTAATAAAAAGGTCAGTCATTACTACATACTGTATCAGGTGGTTAAGTATATACTAGTCATGCTGTGGAAAGATTTTAGGTCCTGAGATGCCAACCATTCCAGATTTGAAATCTACTATTGCAGATATTTAGTGAAAATTTTGCAGTCTAAATGATATTGACAAAATTTTAAAAAAATCTAAATTTTATGGGACATGGATAGGAACAATGGTATTTCAGCACCGGGATATAAAGCACAATGTACATAACACAAAACCAGTCAGTTATGCTGGAAGTAAATGAAAGGTTTTATTTTGGCCAAAAATGTTGATTCAGTAATTCAGAATCAGTAAGCTTCTTCCTTACCCCAAATGCAAGCTGTTGGTAACAGTAGATGGTAGAGAACTTTAGTTACTGTGTAGAGGTGTACTAGGAAATGGATGGACATCATTATACAGTGGAAGGACACATAATGTAAAATAGATGGTAGAGAACTCAAGTTATTGTCCAGGGAAGAACTAGAAAACAGGTAGGTGCATAAATATTGATGTTACGATTCTTGAATTGGCATGCTGATGGATTGGCATCTCTTTAGGTGTCATGGGATCCTAATTGAATGTTTCTTGTACATGAAATCCACAACAGGAAAATTTAGTAACATTGAAGACCAATTAATTAGTCATATATACTTTTAACAATTCCAACAGTCATAAATTGACTGCATTATCTGCCAAGTGATTGGCTCTGAATTCTCGTGTGATACTGCGGGCTCGAGGATGTAGAATAAGCCAGATGTGCTCTCCTGTATGTCATAAAAGGCAACTAATGGTGACTGACGATGCAGTAGTTGGTGTGCCGAATACCAATGACATAACTGTCAGAACTTTCATAGGTACAATATGTATTTTTGACTTTCATATACATGCAGGTGTATGTGTGCGTGCTGTGAATGTATATATGTAGGAGAGTATATATTAGCATAATAAAATACATGTATATTTACATGTGCAGATCTATAGACTCGTAATTTATGCACATATGCAAGTATATGTATATTGTTTAAACATGAACACACACACACACACACGCACACACGTGCGCACGCGTGTATGATTTTGCAAGACTGTAAACTATTCAGGTATTCTACTTATAACCAAAGTCAGTAGATCCAGTGGTAATTTATCATCCATGGTCAGTTTCCTCCACCTCCAAACCTCTGCATATCCATATTAGTTGTCAAAGCTTATTTTACTGTTGATGCGTAAGTAAATAAAGTCAAATAATAGAATGTATCCTTTGATGTGCTGTATTATTACAGATCACCCTTGTTGAGAACTTGGAGACATATGGAATTGACCCTGAGGAGTTTGCTCACACAGTCCAGATAGGTGTGGCATGCAGTACATCAGTAAGTCCCCTGCCCCAGAACAAAGGCTTCCAGGTGATGATGCAGGGAAACCAAATCAATTTTATTGCCGATCTTCTAACAAGTATGTATGACTGCTACCTGTCCGAGTGTGTGTGTGTGTGTGTGTGTGTGTGTAATCTGGTTTTTTAATATAGCTTTAACAATTGTTTAGTCCTGTCGCTACACTGTCTGCAGTGTGGCAGTTTATAGTGATGTTTAGAACTGGGACATCATGCTGCAGATATTTGGCATTATGTCCCACCCAGTCACATTATCCTGACATCAGGCCAACCAGTTTTAAGACTAACCTGTTAATGCTGAGCGCCAAGCGAAGTATCTGTTAGTACCATTTTTATAATTCTTTGGTTTGACTCGGCCGGGGTTCGAACCTGTGAACTCCCGCATATGAGGCAGACATCTGTCTGAAAATCTACTCATAAGTATTTGATATGCATATGAACAGGTCTTTCAAATATAATTTGCATAGGGCAAACATTTCATTTGTAATTGTGTGAATGCAGTTTCAGCAAGAAAATAAGTCCTACATGCACAATCATTTTTTTTTAAAAAAAAATGCAAATTATATTTGCGTACAGAGAGGATTTTGTATATTCATCGTTTTAGTGAAACGTGCAAGACTCAAAAATTGTGTTAATAAACATTAAAATTGCAACAATCCCTTAAATGGCTTGAAAATCTAATGAAGTTATCGACATTTGGAGAGAAACAAGCTAACCAGATTTAAATACCTACTGTCATGTACACATCAGCTCCAATTGCAAATTGCATAGATGCAGATCTTCTGTTGCATTATGCACCAGAAGATCTGGGTCTGTGCAGTTTGCTATGTGTAATTTGTAGTACAAATAAAATAAGCACATTTTGTGATGGCAAATCAGGGTCTGTACTGCTTGCAATTGGACCGGACTTACAAGTGAGTATATACAGTAATTTTTGCATAATCATGCTAATGAGCAGGCCAGGACATGAGAGACAGGCATGGCCAAATCAACATGCCTCCAGTGCACTATCTTGAGCAGCAGATTTGTACTCTGCATGCTATAACAGTGCATGTGTGAGACAAAAATTCAGATCAAAGTGAGGCTTTGAGAAACACTGACAAGCAGATACATACATTTGTATGATAAGTGTATGGACAGTAAAAAACACAGTGAAAAAAAAAAGTAAAACATTTTAGTTTAAATACTTGAATATAGGACTATAAACTTCTTTCTTCTTTATGTTTCAGGTCAGTACAAAATTGCAAGAAAGTGTATCACAGGCTTAGAAAAGGCTCCAAAGAAACGATAAAAATTTGAAATAAAAACAAGTTAAACGTTCTCCAACATTTCACCTTTTTATTGTTCTGTACATATGTATGGTAAATAGAAAAGATGTTCAAGTACTAGACAACGTCATAAAAGGCTGAATTATGAATAATATGAAGATGATTTATGACCTCAGGCAACAGTAAGATGACAAATATGACTGTTTGCCCTCTTTCTCACTGCCACATGAGTCAGTAAGGTGTAAAATATACGATATTCAATGTAATACTGCCACATACCTTAAAAAGTGCACAGCCCATTCATTTTTGGTTAAAACATGCATTAAGATGGCCAATTCTAAGCATGTGTCATAATTCGTGCATGCCTTATGAGAGGAAAGTGCTAAAATCCACCCAGACCACGATTTTTTCATAACCAGCATGATTTTATACACCATACATTTGTAATACTTTAATCCATGGGTTAAAATTCATCTAAAAAAATAGATCTTACTTGTGTTCTCATAAATGCAACCATAGTGGCAGAGACCATCTGATTCTAGAGTGGACAGTCCACAACACATATAAAGGGAGATAACTCTTGCATGTACGTATACATAATGCAGACACTGCTTATTATATGTGCCTCCTAAAATTTACCCAAAACATAATTTTTCAGCATACAGTGTTGTTATTACATCAAATTCAGTACTAATAACAACCAGTCATAACCAACTCAAAATCTACATAATATGGCTAATTCTGTACTACTGCAGAGAATTTCACTGATGTATTACCTAAACCAACAGAAGATCAAACATTCTCTACTATTTCATTAACTTGATTATCATTTGTTTGAACGTTTTGTTTCAAGTATCTTAGCCACCTTTGTGTGTTTTCTCAAAGACAATGGGCATCCACCAGTGCTGATTGGGAGTGGAGATGGGAATTGGATCCATCTCCTGATTGGAATGTGGAACTGACTTCACTTTCTTGAAGAAGCTTCCTTCTTTGATATCAGTTTTAACTGCTACAAAGATCACAGGTAATAGCTTAAAAAAACCCAACTGTAGCACACAACAAAAGAAAACCTTCATCTTCTGCATAGCTTACACCACAGACAAGCCAACCATTATGATTTAACCATAAGGCTTCACGTCACAACCATTAGATTATGGACTTGTGCAAGAAAAGCAGAAATTACATAAATATGATCATTGCAATCAAATTTGGGTAACAGTGTGTCCAGGTTTGGTATGGATTCAGGTTCTCACATCAGATTAGGTGGAGTTGATCAGGGAACCAGAGTAACTATACAGGGGATATCTTATACATTTTAATCTACATATTTTGTTCATGCAAAACACCCACATAATCAAACTTTTGCTATTATGTTACAGCACAGTTTGAAAATGTCATCCAGCAACAAAAACACATTGAGATGAAGTGGACAATCAGCCTTTAAAAAAAAGGTCCAAACAATCGGCAATGAAATATTTAACATTATTCAGATACATGGCTGTACTTCAAAGAAAAAAATCCCCAGGAAACTTAAAGCAGTAATTAAATTTATTGGACATCACATGTTGATTTGGATATTACTTATGATGGGAGAATTGACTGCTGCCACCAGGAGAATTTTTAAAAAATAATAAAAATTAATGGAGTTGAGATGTTGCCAGAAGTAAATGACTTCCTTGGGGTCTGGAACTGCAGTGTCTGAAATTGAACTGGAGGTTATTAATGTCAGTTTTTGAACATAATGTTGCCTTTGCAACATTGGACCACTTTGCTTAACTTTGCAAGTGCCTTTTTTCGACACAGAGATTGATAGTACAGTTTATTTCATTACTTCTTACAGAAAGTTTATATAACTTGAAGAAAAATACTGTCTTGATAAGGTCTCTTCAGGGGTGGCAGGTCTGAAGCCATGATATGGATGTGATCTTGGTTTTTTAAAAAATTTGGGACACAAAGCTCTTACAGTCATTCAAACCAATAAAGGCATTCTTTGTAAACCATACCCCATTGACTGACAAGTTCCTCAAGTTTGTGTCAAGTCATTCAATGGCAGTCATGTACTTTTGATAGGACAAAGTACCTTTTGTATGACATATGTTTAGTCATTAGCAAGAAAAATAAAAGACACTTCCTGAACCATATCTTGGCTAACATTACAGAGGACTCCATACATAGCCATCATCCATCATGTCATATGCTGTCCAAGAACTGACATGCCATCTCTGTATGCAGAATTACAAATGTTACACAATTTGAGTCTTTTCTATTGCCATGTTGCAGGAAAATTTTGCAGTGTTGTATATATATATATATATATATATATATATATATATATATATGATTAGAGTTCTGCCTTCATGATAATGCATGTGAGTGAATTCATCCTTAAAGTTAATGACTGAAGGTATTTTCACTCTCTGTCCTGTTGAATTTCTCTCTTAGTAACTACCAATAACTGTACATCTTTTATCATCTATGTGCATACTGTTAACTCCTTTTCAACATTTAATGATGCAACATCAGGACCCCAAGTTCATCAGACATCTCCAGTTTTCATCAAAACTGGAGATCTCATTTCTTCAGGCATCATTTGCATTCATAATATGCATATTCTCCCATCAAATGTGAGGAATTCTTAAAATCTTTTTTTCAAGGACAAACAGATTCCTGGGTGTTCAGTTTTAAAACAATTCTCATTTCTCATCCTTTTTCTTCTTTACCAAAAACCTCATACTGTGAGCTCATTTATTTTCTTGGTTTTTCTGAAACTGGTCTTTCCGTGGGTATATAAATTTGTGGATTGTAAAGCAGTCCTACTCTTTAAACAGATGAATTATTGTTCATTGGATTTAAAATTCATGGTTTTCAACAACCATGAAACCCACAAAAATCTGTACCCCATATAAAATGACAAATTCACAATATTTTCAGAAGTTTCACACAATATTGTAAATTTCTATTTGAGGAAATATTTTGAAGAAAAGGTAATTTCGGGGTCTCATCTTCTGAAATGTTTCTGAAGGAACAGGTTTTCTCGTTTGTTTTGGAGAACTTGTTCATCTAAATGTCTGACTGCCTCTGAATGTTGAAAATCTCTTCACTTACACGAATCCTGGAAAATAAAATGAGAACGTGTGTAAATAAATAGTAGATGGTTCAATGTTAAATATTTTTAAAAAGCTGACTCTAACCTTTATGTTCATGAAATTTTTCTCTTTCAATGTACATAAATTATGCAAACTATTTTACTTGCAAATACTTTGTAGATTAAAAATGAAAGTGTGTACAACAATCATATAATTCACCTCTATGAAGCTTTTGGTAGTCTCTGCAAGCCATTGTAAACATAAATTATCATATATATATATATAGAAAATAAGTTCTGACCAAAGAGATCTTCACAATAAATGCTGGCACATTTTATTTAAATGTGGCCCGGGGGGGGGGGGGAATTTTAACTCCTTACATTTAAACTTTATAAAATGTTAATTCTTAATTGGCACTGCACTGCCAGTACTTATCTACAAACCTACCTACCTACTGTGGCAGGGCATCAAAGACAATAATTAAAAAAAGCCATTCTTTTCTTTGTCGTCAAGCAGAGGTAACATAATGAGTTGATCAAACCACACAATAATATTGTAATGTAATTTTTTTAAAAAAAATCATTGCTCTTAAAATCTGCCAGAATTTATTGGGTGAAAGTCATAGGCTTTGAGTAACATTGGAGTGAGAACCTATAGTACAACACAGTCCATTCATCATTGATTACATTGATTTGATGAGGTCTCACATGAAAAGCATGCAGCGGACTTATCTAATTCCTATACCGATTCAGATGTACAATACAGGGTTAACCTGTTGAGGGCTGTTCCATTTAAATATACATGGTACCCAGGGAAGGCAGTGTTTTTCAAAAATATATGCCAGGGTACTTTGTTTTCACAGAATTCATATTAAAATGATAAGAAAATTCTAACTTGCATCTATGGGTGAGTAGCCCACTTAATAAAAGTGCCTTCCCTGGGTCCCATGCATGTTTTAATGGAATAGCCCTGAGGATATCCTATCACAATATAGTACAGTATATAATCATTAATATGGAAAATGTACAAACTGAACATTTCTTCCTACTTCCAACTGCACTGGTCAAAAAGGCTCTCTGAGTAGGCTTAGCAGTATTTGGCATGGAATACTCCATGTGGTCATAAAAACAAACACTTCATCCATGAATTTTGTCCAACTGAGCATTCTCAAGTGCTTAGTGAGAGGTCAAAAAGCCAAATAAAAGAACAGCTCTGACATGCAGCAACTTTGTACACAAAAAGATGTTGCACTTAAAATGGACACTTTGAACAAAAGTCAATATTTTTGTGAGAACTTCCATAGCAGCTATAGGGAAACGCAGCTTTGGGTCAGAATGTGTGTAGAGTTGTTCTTCACTGTAAGTACAACAGTGTAGTGCTTTCCTTTGTTACATCTGTGGTCATGGATCCCATTGTAGGGATGAATGTACCTTCTATACTATCAGAATCTTCCTCAGTACAAGATGACCTGACTTGTAATGCAGTACACTTCTATCATTCCACATAAATGCATTATGATTGGGAAACGCTGCATCAGTAAGTTTGATCTTAAGAACTTTTTGAATGGCTACAATACCAGTAAGTTATTTAATGATTAATGATAACATTTTATGAGGCCTCATTACAAACTGAAATTGTCACAGATATCATGCCATTTTATAAAGTAAAGAGAGATGGAAATGGCTGTTCTTACGGTAGCATTTCTGTATCTACTTGCTTCCTTTCTTAGGAGGATTGACTAGCTTGGTGGCCTGGATAAAAAAAAATGAAAAGCATTCAGTGTTAAAATTGTCTTGACTATAATCAGTATTTGTGATTGTGTTTCACTCATGTCTCATATTATCCTTCCATAACATTTTATTTTTTTTAAAAATATTTCGGTGTCAAATATGATCAACACAATATTGTTATCAGCATTGGCAATATAAAAATTTGAAAAACCCTGTATAATATGAAAAGACTCTTTGAAAAAGGAAAGTACACTATACATAAGAATTTTAATTTGCAAATAACAGCATTTTCACCAATAATGGATAATAAATAGGAAGGGGTGGGGATGGGGGTCCTATTATCTTTAAAGGTGAGGTTAAAGTTGGTAGCTTTAAGAAAAAATTTAAAAAAAAAACCTGGTACTAAGCACTCCACATATGTTAATTTACAGTAAATAAATGTTAGTGAGTTTGAATGAATTGCTCAATCATATAAAGAAGTCTTGAAAAACAATCATTCTCTATTTAATGCCACTGTCAATATAATCGCGATTTCATGTAATACATACCTCACAGGTTGCATTCCATATGAAACATTTTTTCAGTCAAGCTAGTCACCATAAATTACATTAGAATAATAATCTTCATAAAGTACAATGTATTTTAAACTGATCTCTAAAAAAAAATATAAAAACTAGAACGAATTTGTTGAACCATTGTATGATCTTTTTAATTCTTGATTACCTTCACAAAAATGTAGCATTCACCACAACAAATTTTCTTTGATTGTGAAAAGCATATCTCATAACAATAAAAGGAAAAATGTTTGGACAAACTTTTATGGTTTTCTCATTCACAAATCATGAGACATTGTTAGTCATGAGATGTCTCCTGGACAGAGCATGCCATGAGACATTGTCTATCAGACAGTATGCCATGAGACATTGTCTACTGGAAAGACAGTATTAGGTGCAGTAGTCAGCCATGACAGACACTGTCTATTAGAGTGTGCCATGAGATATTGTCTACTAGACAGAGTATGCCCTAACACACTATTGGACAGAGAGTATTATGTGCAATAGTTAGCCATGACATACATAGTCTATTGGACAGCAAAGAATATTGTACGCAATAGTTAGCCATAACAAACACTGTTTATTGGACAAAGATTATGCCATGAGATATTGTTTACTGTACCCAGATTATGCCCTAACACATTATTGGAAAGAGTATTATGTGCAGTAGTTAGCCATGACAGATACTGTCTGTTGGGTAGAAAGAGTATTATATGCAATAGTTAACCATGACATTGTCTATTGGACAGAAAGAGTATTAATTGAAATAGCTTGCCATGACAAACATTGTCTATTAGATAGAAAGAGTATTATATACAATAGTTAGCCATGACAGACATTGTCTTTTGGACAGAAAGAGTATTATATGCAATAGTTAGCCATGACAGACACTGTCTATTGGACAGAAAGAGTATTGTATGCAATAGTTAGCCATTACAAACATTGTCTATTCGACAAAGAGTATGCCATGAGACACTGACTACTGGACAGAAAGAGTACTGTGTACAGCAGGTAGCCATTACAAACATATATTTTTTCCTCCATGAATAAAATAATGCTAAGCAATTTTTCTATGATGGTTCTATCAATTTAATTAAAACCCTGTGCCTAAAGATTTTTGGGACAGTTTTTATTTCTAAATAATTGTTATTTTAGGCTGCCACTATTAATTTAATTCAGTTTTCAATTTTATCAGACTTATTATTGTACAGAATGTACATGACAAATTAACAAAAATTGATTTTGGTTAAGTGGGTAAGTGATAGAGCAGATGCAAAGTGAATGAATGACTGAAAAAATGAACAACTAGAGACAAATAAGAATATTACAAAATATATGAATTTACATAGAATGAGAAGAAACAAGAAAATAAAAGGATGTAAGATTATAGGATCAAATAGAAAACTTACTTGCTTTATTCACAAAATGACACTTCATTTTGAAAATGGACATTTTAACTGCAGTTAAACCAGAGGGGAAATACAGTCCCAATATTCAAATTAAGAGAATGTATAGATGTTAATTTTGATTGTTGTTTACTTTAATAGTGCTTGTATTAGACAAAGCAAGGTAACAACCGTCTTCTTAGCCAGTGGTCTTTTGGCTGATAAACTAATCTACCCTAATATGAGGACTTTGAATTGACAAGTGTATTTTGTTTAATCCACTAAATCTGGTTTCTGTCATTCTTTGTAGACATTGGTATTAGCAGAGCAAGATAATTTAAATTAGATCTTGAACATGCCTGCCTTACAATGGCAAGTCACATGAAAGACATGATTTTTTATCCCCATACCCTGACACAGTCATGTTTATAAAACAAAACCACAATTTCCAATAAATTTTATGAAAAAGGGAGACACTTCTTGATGTGGCATAGAGGTAATTAAGAGGTAATGGTGGCATGAGTTAAACAACCAACATTTCACACATAAATGGTAAACTGCTAACAGCATGTGGGATCCAGTAAGAAATCTGCTACTTAAATTTGAGCATAAAATAAAAATAAAATTTGCTTGAACGAGTGAATAACAGATCGATTTCATTTCACTCATGAAAATACTGTTTTTCACCCACTCGATGAAATATATCTGTCATTCACTTGTTTCAAGCAAATATCCTCTCTATACGATATTACAAAGTCCAGAGGAATTTAAAGATGGAAACTTTGTGAATTTTTTGGTAATTTAATGGTTGTGATTATTTGAGTGCTTGCAAATGTGAGTTTGTTTTAAAATCAGCTGCTAGGATGCATATATTTCATATCAGTTTTGCACCATTTTCATTTAGGCCAAAGCAGACGTCAAAAGTCTTTTGGTGAAAACCCCATGTTATAATGATCATCCATTCAGAGGGAGTGGCAAGAACAAACTTTATTTAAGACATTCATCTTGGCAGTCATATTGGATGTATAACTGGCACCATTTTCATTTAGGACCAACTCAGTATCATATGAAGTCTACTGGTCAAACCCCCAATGCTGATATAGTCATCTGTTTGAAATGAGTGAAGATAATAATATTTTTAAGATATGACATTCCATATAGCAGAAGTAGCAATGACAAGATTTTCCAGATGGCTGCCTTGGTAGCCATATTGGATGTCAGATTGGCACCACTTTAATTTAAGACTAATTGGACATCATAGGAAGTCTTCTCATGAAAACCCCATGCAAATATGACTTTCAGTTCAGGTAGAGTTGTGAAAACAAAGATTTTCAAGATGGCCACCATGGTGGCCATACTGGGTGTCACATCAATACCATTTTTATTTATAACCAACTAGACATCATCAGAGGTCTTTCGGTGAAATTCCCATGCTGATATGACCACCCATTTAGGAGGAGTAGCATTAACAAGACTTGCAAGATGGCCACTCTGGCAGCCATATTGGAAGTCAGTTTTGTGCCATTTTCACTTACGACCAACTAGACATCATAAGCAGTCTTTTAGGTGGTGCACTAGTTTCATACTTTGCATAAGATTTGATTTTAAAGGAAAATAATTTCCCAGGCTTTCCTCACTGGCTATCCTGGTTGTTTAAAAAAGACCTTGTATATCTTGGTTATTGTTAAAAGAACTTTTAATTCCCATTATTTTGGTGTATGATTCATGGGTGTAGTTTGGGTTACAGAATATATATCTTGGCCTTACTTCCAATGTCCACCTATCCAAAATCTGCGCTTGGTCATTTTCACTTCCTGGGCTTCACAGGCAAACAGTAAAAAAAAAAGGAGCCGATAACTTTTTAAAAAACTTCATTCATTTTTAAAAAAAGTCATTCATTCATTTCACTATATTGCAAACTTTGTTTTCCCTATTTTAATACCCACTAAAGTTAGTGTACTTTGGACTTGTTCAGGCTGATTTTTCAAGGGCATGGGGACAGTCATTTTGATCCAATGTGTGCTTAGATCATGCATGATTTCCACAACTAAAACATGTAAAGAAATTTCAGCTGCAGTATATAGAAGTGGTATAGAGGTATACCAATATTCTCTCCAATGTGCATGTTGCAAATGTAAACAACTTCACCTTGAACCTGTCACTCCTCAGAAGTAATATCTTTGGAATGCCCCCTTAGTAAAAACCCTATGTTGATATGACCATCCATTCAGGAGCAGTGATAACAAGATTTTCAAGATGGCTGCTATGGTGGCCATACTGCAGGTCAGAGGTCAGATTGGCACTATTTTCATCTAGGCCCAACTAAACAGTATAAGAAGTTTTTTCTAGTGAAAACCCGATGTTGATAAGACCATCCATACAGGAGGATTACCGTATATACTCAATTAAAATCTCGTTCGCATTTAAGCCGACCCCCCCCACTGAATAGATATAAGCACTTAAAAGTGCATGATCTGCATATAAGCCAACCCACAAGTCCAAGATGACATCACAAGATGTGCGCAGTAAGTTCAAAGTGCATTTACTTAGACAACTTGTATTAGCAAAAATTACTCGTATACCTCTATTGGGGTTGGCATGTATGATTATTACATAGAAATGGAATGAGTTCTTAAATTTGTTTCAGAAAGTCAAGAAATTGATTTAATTTTATGTTTTCTTATTGTTTCTGTCTAATTCATACTTGTGTATAACTTGATCAGACAACGACAAGAACTGAGCATTTGCAGGTTGCTGTAACACTACCCCTCCTTTTTGACTCAAGTTAATTACTGCTTGTTTATGCGTTATTGCGTTCAACTTTTTATATCACTGCACCAATATTTATGTTTTTATTTTGCCTTGAAATTGTAAATACCTAACTCATTAAAATGTGATCCCAGTATGACAACAACAACAATTGGGTTTGGTTCAATGCTTGCATTTAAGCTTGTGAGCGTATTTACATTTTGGTGCTACCGCATGTACATTGTTGCTTCCAACATGTACTGAATTAACTACATTCACTGAAAGAAGTACATCCCTTGGCTTTGAATCATGGGCACCACTGCACTAAACTTGAATGATATATCAAAAATACAATAATGAAGCTGCAGAAATAATGCTTCAAAAAGTATGCTAATACCGTAAAAACTGAATTGTAGTTTGTTTTGATGTAAGTGACCTTACACCCCATTTTACGAAACTACGGTAATCTTGCTAATATTAAGGAGTAAAAGGCAACTACACCTCAAAGTACTGGCATAGCCGCCGGTCAAAATTTCCTCTTAACTCAAGCGAGTTTCAGGGTCTGAATGATTAAATGGCCTGTATTGCTATCGGAAAAGAAAAGACAAATCTGCTAATTATAAACAAAGGAGACGCCAAAACATCCAGCTTTCCACTGTGGAAAATTATGATTTTGTTCAGCCAAAACAAAAAACTAAAATGGATTGATGATGATCTTAGTTGATCTATATTCAGAATTTTAGCCTTATTATTACCATTCTTTCATGAACATATAACAGTTATGCTGGTTATGTGCCTTTCACAATTAAACATGTGTATCTTTTTATAAATATTACATCAATATTTAGGATCATTTATATCACTGAAAAAGAGTAACTTGTGAGCATGTGGATCACCATAAATGAAACAGCTATTAATGACTAGCTGAAATGTTATCTGGAAGAATGCGATTTGGTTGAAACAATGAATAAAGCAAAACCTGCATCTAAAATGTTTGGGAGTAAATAAGGATTTAAGTGATGCTAAGCATGATTGGCACTGTGTAAGTACTGTACATTATAGTATAGACTGGTCTCCTGGGTAACTCTAACCAGCCCGTGAATTATGAAGTCGTCATTTACCTTAATTTAATTTCATGTTGGAGAAATCAGAAAATATGCACATGCAAAATAATAACAAAGGCAATCATAGTTGTTTATAACAGTTCAGTAAGTGCTGGGACACCAAATATGTATTTTTTTTCCATGCATACAAGTCTTAGGACATGGAAAAAATCATTTTTTCGTGTCCCAAGATTTACAGCTATTATGGTAGTAAACAAAAAAAACTTAAATCTGTAAAGTTCAGGCCTTGGCGCGCGGATAAGCTGCCCCCCCCCCTTTCTTCCAGGCCTTTATTTTTTCCTAAATTTATCGGATTTTATGCAAGTATATACTGTAGCAATGACAAGATTTTCAATATGGCTGCCATGGTGGCCATTTGAAATGCTAGATTAACACTATTTTCATTTAGGATCAACTAGATATCATAGGAAGCCTTATAATTAAAACCTCATGCTGATATAACCATCCATCTTGGAGAAATAACACCATTTTCATTTAAGTCCAACTAGACCATGCAATGAATGTGTGTAAAGTTTCATGGAAATTCTCAAAAAGTAGTTTAGGAGAAGTAATGACAGCAAGCTTGTGATAATGGATAGATGGATAACAGAAAACAGACCAACCCATAAGATCTTTTTGTGTATGACCAGTAGATCTATAAATGAAACCTTTATTTTGTTCACAAGCTCAACCAATCACACACAAGAATGCCTCAATAACATGAAAAGATTTTGCTCATAACTGAACTTGTTCAATATTTCAGAGAGATATGCTTATGCACCAAGTTGGATCACAATCTGTTAAAAAAAAATGAAGCCTCTCCAGTATTTACAAGCAAATTTTGTTGGATGATGCATTACAGATGGCAGATACAGGAAGCCCACTTGACCTTAAGCCAGATAAGCTAAAAACATTAAATGTGTAATATCACCCCACTAGGTCATGATATTATACATGGTAAAGACAGTATTCAAGGCATGCAAATGTACTTCAAAGCAATTTCAGGTAAATAAATAAAATAAGTAATTTTTTTCAGGTGAAGAAATAAACAGAATCTTGCATATGTGCTCATTTCCAATAACGTTTTTAAAACTTGTCAAATATTTTAAATCTTGTCTTCACCTAGGCTTGCAACTCATATCATGTACGATAAAAAGTACTTTTGTTTAGGGTGTTACAACCTGCTATAGATAAAATAATGCAAGCTCAAAGTCTTACCTCCTGAATGCTGGCCTGTCGCATGAGATAGTCTACTCTGGAGCTGTATAAGTCGTAGACGAATTGGGCCATCTGTGGCATGTCCTCTACCGCCATTGGGGCAATACTGACTTCTTCATTCATCTGGGCAAAAACAAATCAGAAACATCATTCTAAAATTTAGTAAAACCTAAACAAAAATTTCAGTCAGTGCAGTTCATTTTACAAAGATCATTATCAATTCTACCTGTGCAGCAATTTTTGAGAAGGAAGTCATTTTTAAAGGTAGTATACAACTGTAACTTAAATCTTTTCAAATTCTTCATCGACTCCTTTGACTAGGAACTATATGTACTACTTGATCCTTATCGACTTCCATTGTATGCTGTCTAGCTTTGTAACAAAGATAGCATGATGAACTTTGTGACACAAAAAGCATGAACCACTAAACAGGCTCTAATAGTAAGTATCATGGAACCAGAGGGTTGCAGCTAGAGCGTGGAAAATGCATGCATTCTTTCAAAAAGTTTTTAAAAAGGTAATGGGTATCAAATAAAATTGATATTCTTGAATTAATGAATCTGATAGAACAATAAAAACCACAAATTAAAACAAACACATTTCCTGTATTAAACTAATTATAATTATAATACAATAACTAGCAAGAGTCCCAAGTGTGCCAGAGATCACTCATCTTGCTGACATCTGCCCAATAGCTAAATGAAAAGGTAATTGGCCAACAAATCTTGATTAGACATATTTTCTGTAGAAATTTCTTCCAATGCTTTTTGATTGCACATGTTACAGTAAAACAATCGTTTTCAACATTTCTGCTGTCGACTGTTTTATACCTTTGTCCATACTTGATGGCACACAATATCATGCATCAAATACTGAATGGTCTCAATGCCAGGACACTTTCTCTCAGAGATGGTCAAATTCCAGAAAGTGTTTTTTCTTTTAAAAAATTTTAGTTGTAAATGTATTTCTATTTTTTGTAATTACCACCATATTGGATAGGGGATTGGCATCTTTTCTATAATGGTGGCTGCTATATCTGATGGTGGATTGGCATCATTTAAACAAATCTGAAAGACCTTTCTGCCAAGTCACTTTCAATCAAATTTGGACAAATTTTGTTTAGTTGTATTTGAGAAGTTGTTTCCATTTTTTAGCAATGGTGCCGCATTTGATGGCAGAGTAGCATCAGTTATAAAAATGTGAAAGCCATCTATGCCAGATTCTATCTCTCAAATTTGATCAAACTCTGTTGAGTGGCTTTTGTGAAGAAGTCATTTGAAAGTTTTTCCTTTCTTAGAAACAGAAGCCATATTGACAGTAGATCAGTATTGACAGTAGATCAGTACTATCTGGACAACTCTGAAAGATATTCATACTAGGGTGATTTCTGTTAAACTTGATCAAATTCTGATGAGTGGTTTTTGAGAAGTTTGTCAGTTTTTCTATTTTTTAGTAATGGTGGCCATATTTGATTGCAGACCAGCATTTTTGGTATTAAATTATAAGTAAGGCTTTCTGTCAAATTTGGAAGTAATTTTAATAACGGTGGCCATATCAGAGAGTGGATCAATATCGTTTTAACAAATTTTAAAGATCTTCACACCAGCATGCTACCTAAAGGTGCACAGTATTATCAGTATACCTGTTTATTGGTGTATTTTTTTTTTTTTCAGGTGTACATACCACTGTACTTTCTCACTGTACTGGTACATCATTAGTTTCTGTCAGTAAGTGAGGAACCCTGCTATGACATGACTTAATGAGATTAACAGCATGTTTTCATTTTTCATGACAAAATAGTTTTAAAAAAACTATCCTCTTTTATTTTTGTAAATAGACTGTT
The DNA here is from genome assembly GCA_016617855.1 of Megalonaias nervosa. NCBI lineage: Eukaryota > Metazoa > Mollusca > Bivalvia > Unionida > Unionidae > Megalonaias > Megalonaias nervosa. The sequence continues at coordinate 122,531 of JAECUM010000016.1, forward strand.
GTCTGTCATAATTTAATGAAGAATATTACAAATATAATCACACATGGGATCTTTTAATTACATCTTTGACACATGTCACATATGCCAACACAGTGGCCAATGGAATGTTGTGAAAAATATCTGAGCCAAATCCAGCTTTCCAAAAATAAAATTTGGATTAAAAAAAGACATGTTGTAGTTATTTACAAGTGTATTTGTGTGAAGTATATGTATTTCTTTGCAAGACTGAATCATCCAGCTTTCAGACTGCTTCTTATACATCAAATATGCATAGCAAATTCATCCACTATAAGATTCTGATCATTTTATTTTTGGGGTGTTGGAGGGGCTGCGATTTTCTTCTGAGCTGAAATATTTTTCTTTTCTTTTATCACAAGCTAATTAATATTTTTCACAAAACAGTATCATGGATATAATATGGCGTTATTTTATACCTTTCCAGTTAATGACAAACAGAAATGAAACAAAAAGGTGTAAGGTCCCTGACCCAGAACTTTGAGTTGTTGGTCCCTAATATAATTGTGATACACCATTGTACACATCACAGTGTATTCAGGAATACCACAGTATAGCTGTACAGTTTTATTTTTTTGGCAGTACCCAGTTCTAATGCTTTCCATCAAATTTGTTTAATTTGTGCTTGAGAAGAATTCATTTCAAGCATTTGTTTCTGACCCTAGTAATGGTGGCTCTAACTAATGATGTACCAGTATCATTTGAAAAAATAATTTGAAAGAATTTAATGTTGGGATGCTTTTTTTCAAATTTGGTAAAATTGTGTTAAGCACTTGAAAGGTTTTTCCATTTAATGTAATGGCTGCCATATATCTGACAGTGGATCAGCAACATTTCAACAAATTTGAAAACGTTTCATGGGAGAATGCTCTCCGTCAACTTCGGTCCCATTCTGTTTAGTAGTTTTTGAGAAGAAGCCGTTTTAAAAAAAATATTTTAGCAATGGCAGCCAGATTTGATTACAGATCAGCATCATTTGAAGAAATTTGAAAGAGCTTCATGCCAGGAAGCTGTCCAATTCTGTTGGGCAGTTTGAAAAAATGAGAAATGGGCTTATTGGTGGTAAAAGCTTTCTTATACCAAATTTTGTACAAGTGGGCTATTGTATATACTCACTTATAAGTTAAATCCAACTTCTAACAACATAGACCCTGACCAACTGTCAAACAATGCACCAGCAGAGCAGGGTCTATGTTGTTCTATTGATTACTCATAACAAACTGCATAGACCCAGACCTGCTTGTATATTATGCAATGACAGATCTGGGTGTGTAAAGTTTGCAGCTGGATTGACTTATAAGCAAATATATATGGTAATTTAAAATACTGTTGATAAAGGTGGACCATACAAGTTAATCTAGGTGGACTTAAGTTATATGTACTAGAAATCACACATAACACACAAGCATCATGTCAACTAAATAATACTGGTCTTCAGAGGAAATGCTGCTTAAAGGCATCAACGATGCCAGAACAAAAAAAATACATCTTTCACTTACCTTCCTTTTTGACGGGTAAGTTTCACTTGGAAGAAGATGCAGTTTTAATGGCCTTGCAATTAACTGTAGAGAAATGATAATGAATCTGAATGTATTACTGTAATCAACTGCAGTGAATTATACAAATAAACTAAGTTAGGAATTTGTCCATATAATACCAGATTTAAAGAGTTTGGATAGATGACAATCTGCACTGACAATGCAATATTAAAAGCAAAATATATGGCAAAGAATCCCCGATTATGAATCAGTTTGAAAACCGAGTCCATACTGGAAATGAGACAATCCACAAGCAAATGAAAGAAAAGCACATTTCTGATTGTATACAAGACCTTTAATTTTTGACACCATGGGTTGTATAGTTTCATGCACATTTGGCAAAGCACTTAAGAGACAAAGAGAAATGCAGTGCAATGTGACTCGTACACTTAATGTAAAATCATAAGTGTTGAAAACCCTTATGGATGAGGATGGATAAAAGCAAGTAATCTTCAATAGATATTTTGCTTTCATGGAAATCTACTAGAAATAAAACTAGCAAAAAGTAACATCCTTCACCTAATGAATTTACTGTAAGATCTTTTTATTTGACTTTTGTATGAATAAGGAAAGTTTATGTGGTCACCTTAATAGTGGAACTGCTATTGGCATTGGTGTCTCACTAGGTTTAAGGTTTGGGGCAAGTTACTCAACTTAATGTATCTTTTAATTTTACAAAAGGGTGACCTTTTCATAAAACTGCTTACCATCCTTAGTAGCCAACTTTATTATCAAGTTTCCATCAGTCATAAAATTTGACTTTTGTGACCAATCATTTGGTTTGGTAAAGTTTTGTTACAAGCTTAGGTATTCAGGTCAGTTTCTCAGGCTTTAATAATAATAATAATAATAATAATAATAGTAATAATAATAAACAGTAACTCAACTAAACAATACACATCTCTGTTTAGGCTTTCTCTTATACCCTTATCATTAAAAAGAAAAAAACAATGTACTACAAAAACAAAAAATCACCATAGTAAATCCCTATATACTTTGCCCACCACCAACTCGAAGCCCTGTCTCCATACCCTACCTCTGAACCATATCTACATCTGCCTTTAACCTGTTGAAATTTTTCAAAGATTTAAATGCATTCCATATTTATGGACTGTCAAGGATGCTTAACATGATACCTATGGTGATACTTTGCTGATACTGAATTAAGTTTTCTACTCCGGGGCAACTGGGGCCAAAAGAAGGCATTGTAACATCACATGATGCATCTTTTGTTATTTAAGAACTGTAGCAAAACAACGTATTATGTAAATCTAATCCAACACTCTCCATATCCTTACCCTGTTGAAGGCTGGGGTTAACTCAAAGCAGTTGCTGAAGAGGGAGACCCTTGCAAACACATAGAGACCCAATCTGGCTCTGGACATGGCTACAACCAGTCTTCTTACATCTCTGCAAACATAAACAAGAGTACCATGAATGGTGGGGCCCCGAGTGGCCGAGTGGTCCAAAGCACTCACTATTGCGGATCACTGCCATCTCACCTCTGTCTGCGTGGGTTCGAGTCTCGGGCTTGGCCAACGTGGGTATGTGAGAAAGCCTGCCGGTAGCTTCTCGTGGGTTGGTGGTTCTTTCCGGGGTTTTCCCGGGTTCTTCCTCCACCATTTATACTAGCCGCCACGTATAGCCTATCTTGTGCTGAAAAATGGCATTAAACCCTACAACAACAACAACAACAACAACCATGAATGGCACATTCTATGCCTTCCCTGTGTTTCATGATAATGCCCTACTTAGGCACTAGTAGGGTATGGTCAATTCTGAACATGCCTGGATTTATTTTCAAATATCAGAATCTGTTGTGCCACTTTAGAATGGCTGTCAAAACCAAGCACAGACAGAAATGATGGAAGATTAAGTTGCATATTTCCCAACATGACCCTAAACAATATATCTATATATAGAGCTAAAATTTAATTCTGGAGAGCTGGATTTGTTCAGTAGTGGTCATACTCCTATGTTATTATGATCAATAATACTGAAGAAACATGTTTTGCTTAAAAACTGTTTTCTTGCAATGTTGTGAGTGTGATTCATCATGGGTCCATAATTGTAATTGGTCACTGTGGAACTAAAGTGGCCTTGGTTCAAGATGTGGCACTATACTGGCTGTGCTCATCCTTGTGAGTGCCACCGCTCTAATGCCAGGATGAGATGCATGATATTTGATCGTTGTAACTGTTCCACTCAGGTAGTGATGATTATTCTTGTCTGACCCTCACGTATGTCAGCAGACAATGTTCAGCTCTTTTATCGCTAAAATTTAACTTGGGAGGGCTGGATTTGCAGGGCAGTGGTCATATTTCTAATGTATTTTGATCGGGGAATGTAACTGAAGCGGAAAATGTGCCTGGGGAGGTTTTATTTAGTCCATGATATGACTTACTATGTATAAACTATGATCACACAGTCTGTGAAGTTCAAGAACATGAAAATTCACTTCATTTCCTCTTATGTTCCATCAATGGTTTTATTTTGACAAGTATGAATTATATAAATTTTAATATTTGATTTGATGTCCATTTAATCCATTAAAAAGTTAATCAAAACACTTGTTGAATTATGGAGCATCATTTGAAAGCAGAGCTAAATCTGGCATGAAGACTTCCCCACTCCTGACAATTTGACAGGTTCTAACTATGCAGAACTCAACATGTCAAAACATTTATCACATTAATACCGTTTCTCATGTACGTATGTTTGTTTTAAATTTACAAATATATAATTTTTGCTTAAGTTAGCAATGGTCAGTTAAAGTACAATATAAACTATTCAATTTCAGTGGACATCCTCTTGACAGAGAAACTGAACCACAGAAAACTAGAGGAATGGTGATAAAAATATACCCCCATCTCTCCCTCATACCACCCATATCCAACAACGGACACAAGTCCAAAGTCCAGTAAAAGGCACAACTCTTCTGAAAATATTAAGTACAATGATTAGTCAAAACACACATCTTCTGATGATGACCAATGCTTGCATTCACAAGATTCTGTCCAGTAATTTATCTCAAAGTCAAAAAAGGGTAATACATTTTGTCAGCATATTTAGATCATGACCAAAATATGTGCCAAGCTTCAAAGGGATCCATGAAAAACTGTAGGATTTGTTGCATTCACAACATTCTGTCAAGTAATTCATTGGATGTAAGACAAAAGGGTAATAACTCTCACAAAATTCAAAGATTTGTCACTGTTGTTGTTGTTGTGCTTAACGCCATTTTTCAGCACACGATAGGCTATACATGGCAGCCAGTATTAATGGTGGAGGAAGAAACTGGGAAATACCCGCAAAGAACCACCGACCCACGAGAAGCTACTGGCAAGCTTTCTCACATATCCACATTCGCCGAATCCGAGACTCGAACCCACGCAGACAGAGGTGAGATGGCAGTGATCCTTAACGGACAGCGCCTTAGACCACTTGGCCACTCGGGGCCCCCTGAGATTTGTCACTACATTCACTTTTAGATGATGAACATAATATGTACCAAGTTCCATAACAAACTTTAGGTGTGTGTGATATGGATTTTAAATGCAGCTTTAACAATTTTTCAGTCTTATCACTACAATGTCTGCAGCGTGGCAGTTTATAGTGATATCTAGCACTGTGGCATCATGCTACAAACATGTAGTATCATGTCCCACCCAGTCACATTATCCCGACAGGCTGACCAGTCCTAACACTAAATTCTTAATGCTGAGCACCTAGCAAGGCAGATGTTAGTACTATTTTTATAAGTTTTTGCTATGACTTGGACAGGGTTCAAACATCAAAACCTCCCGCATATGAGGCGGACGCTCTAACCACTTAGGCCACAGAAGCAGTCCCAAACTGCTGTATTAGCTGCATTCATATGATTCTGTCTTACTCTAAAGGCAATATATGGTCACAGTTATAACATAACAAAATTATTGTTTATGAACATAATGACAATGAATGTGTTAAATACAAAAAAACAACCATGACTCAAGAACACTCTACACTAATACAATGTGCAAAGTACTTCTTGGTCAACAAAAACATGTATATTTCAAAAGAAACAAAATCTTTAAATTTGTGTGGAATGTGGATCATCTTGCTTTAATATGAATTGTTCATGTACCTAATACCTTCATATGTCGGTTTACTTAAAAATTATTCAAATTAAATGCCGAAAGCTGGATTTATCCGACATTCTTCATGGCCAGAGTTTGTATGTGATGACTATTCAAATTTCAAATTAAACCTGATAGTTGGATTTATCCAGCATCCTTTATTGCCAAAGTTTGTGTGTGATGACTGTCATTTTAATACCTGAGATGTCCAACAGTTCTTGTCCTGACAAGAGAAAGAAGAATGTAGTCATTCTGTTGACCCTGGTACCTGTCCACTGTTGTAACCTGCATGAGAAGATGCAACATGTAAGCAATGCTGTGGCTTGCTCTACCAAATTATATATATATATATATATATATATATATATATATATATATATATATATATATATATATCCACTAAAACATGATGGTTAGGATCCACAAAACTTAAAATCTTAAATCAATGCATATTAAATGAGAATTACATGAGTGAAAATAGAGATTGCATATATAATATTTTATTTTATTCAGAGAACCTTGCATTGGTGTATATATATACACACACACACACACATACATACACACACACATCTAATGTACTCATCAGCCAATCTTGATCTCATGGCATGCATGAGAGTGAATCCAAAATAATTCCTTCAAAAATATAACATACAGTCAAACCTATCCCAATGGTCACCCGAGTTTGGCATTCACCTGGTCACAATGGCCATTCTAACCTCCCCCAGCAAATTTCCTATATAAATGTCATGTAATCAGCTGTCACCTGTCTTTCATGGTCATCAAGCCAGGTGTTTTTTTTACCAAGCCATTGAACTCAAAGGTGTCTGACAACGCCAGACTTATCAAGAGGAGAGCACATGAAAATGTGGTGGTCATGTGATACAACAAAACTATCAAACACATGTGTTCTATTCTTGATGAATCTGACTTTCTCCAAGTTGCTGCAACAGTGACAGGTTTCTGATTGCTGTTCTTGGAATAATATGCTGAGAATTATGTGTCCTTTCATTCTTTTTCAAACAGTATAAGACTTTCATTTAATATTTTCTAACTTTTGTACAACAACATTGGAAAAGGGTTTATTGTTGATATGACATGACTAGTGGCCCTTTGATGTCACTGACATGTAGGTTGCAAGATTTGTGTAGTCATGTGACTGGAAATGCAAATGGTGAAACACATGTCAAATTTTATCAACTCTGTAGTTTTGTCTCATCTCTAAGAGGATTAAAGACATAGTGATTATAATACTCATAATTTCTCACAAAAATAAATCATTTTCATATCAATTTCATGCAGTATGACTTGATGTGACATCATTTAAGTTTCCTAGGCCAGCTGGTAAGCAGATACCCTACGCCACAACCACAAATTCCAATATTTTGATAGGCAACTGACTAAGACCCTACATCCCAACATAAGTGTCAAAGCATCAAAAATACCCTATTTTTCATGAGGAAGGGTCAGAGGAAACTTGGACTAACTGTTTAGGTGCTACTAACAATGGCCCCAGGAAGCTTCTTATCATTCATCAAAGGTCACAACAAACAAAAACCGACTGTCTTTTGATCTCTGTGACTTTGAGCAACTGCTTAATCCATCAATTTGTTTAAAGTGTGAACACCTGTTTTCATACCTAATTATACAAATTGCCCTAACAAAAAGTCAGTCATGTGTTTCACTAGTAAATGTAAGCTGTCAATTAGCAATTTCTAGTGATAAATGAGATAAAAGCGTGTGTGTGTTTTTGTGTGTGTTTGTGTGTGTGTGTGTGTGTGTGAGAGAGATAGAGAGAGGTATTAAATGATTGCATATACACAGATGTAGTTTCCTTGATTTGATGGGGGTGTATTTTAATTATCAGATTGGTTTTATAAGACATTAAAAGACAGAGTCAGGTACTGATATATGCACACACTGTTATTTTTCTACAGTAGAGAAAATAACATCTATCACTGGCAAGTTTAAAAAAGTGAGGATACAATATCATTTCATGGAACTCAGTTTATTAAATTTCTTATTTTTCTAAACACATGAATCTTGGTAGAATACTACTAATGCAAATAATAATACGTGTGAAGTAATAATAGTGATAATACTACTATTAATAATGGGAGTGCTAATGCTATTTGGTTCTTGTATATAAAATTGTCATGAACGAAGTCTGAGAGCTAACCCTTCAGAGGTCACCTGTCCACAAAGGCTACTTCTGCCATTTCCCATGTGTGACAGCTTCAGACATGTTTGACAGTATTTAGTAATTTTGTTACAGATCCTTATGTGTTGGAATTCAATGCAAAAAAATGCAAAATTACATAAAGAAAGATGAGGCATATTTACTGGTCAGTATATGTATGTCCCAAGGTCAATAAATGGTGTCTGTATAAATTTCATACTGCTAGGACTTCTCTGCTGTTAATCAGAATACTTTATTGTTTTTGTTAATCAAAGTGAGATCATTTTTATAAGGAACAGACGACATTATTTACTGGTTAACTGATATTGTGCCGACTGTCTAACAACTCCATCAAGCCACTTGCACATTGGATTTTTTTTTTGTTGTTGAAGGATTTATAAATCAGTGCCTAATAATCTGAACAACATCCTTGAGTTCAGACAGCATGTGTCTCATAAAGTACCATACATGATACCCATTTTGTCCTGTACAATTTTTCTTCAATGATACTTACCTGATCACAATACCTTAGAACTACTACTACCTCTCAAATCCAACCCAACCAAAGGCTAAAATAAGACTAAAGGCATCCAAAACTATGAACAGACAATATTGAAAGAAAAGACTGTCCATTATATGATTAAAAAGAAACTTTGAGATAATTTTCAGTAATTAACTCTATTTCACTCCTTAAAATGTGCTATTTCATTTACCTGTTGATAAACATGGCACCCATTCTCTGATACATAGCAATCAATTATTCCAATTATGCTCTAATTAAGTTATTCTATTATGACAGTTTTAATATCCTTACATCCAAGTATAAATCAAATTGCTGAGTCAAAGTCTTAATTTCACATCTACATAAACCATGTTTGTCTGCACATTTGTATAACCAATAAATGCTATGAATTTACTGTTATTTATGGGGTACCAATATTCACAACATTCTGTGATACTCAATGTAAATTGTCCTTGCTATAAGTATCTACAAATTAAAGTAACAATGAAAATGTAATTGTAATTTAACATGAAAATTGATATCCATATATATTCAAGGTATAAAAATAAATAACAAACAGTATCTTAAATAAGTGTTCATTAAACATTAAGTTACCAAGCAAGTGGAATAGCATTAAAAGCCATGACCTGCTTCTAATGAGCAAGTATGTTGTATTATTCAACAAGTTTCACTAAAAAGAGTTTGCGACTAATCACCTAATTGAAAACACTATGCCATTCAATAACATTAATACTAAGCACTATGTCATATTTCAGATAAAATATTTATGATTTGACAATGAGATGTCCAAAAAAATGTGTTGCCAATCAATTCATTTAAAAGTGGCCTTAAGCTATCAATACAGAACACTTACTGAATTAGGCCTCCCTATAAATGGATTCTTGGCACACCTCTGGTGAATCACATCACGAATCAAATGCTTCTGTCCATTGTAAGTTGTTAAGATGGAGATCTTGTCTGCTGGATAGCCTTGCAGACGCATGTACATGAAGACAGCTACAATGTATTCAGCTTCAGCCAAATTCTAAATATGATCATAAACGATGTGAAAAGTTAAAAGGAATTTTTTTTCTTCTTCTCCGTTTCATGGATAAGTAACATAAGTGAAGACTTTACTCATGAATACACTGAACATTATAATAACCCATAAAAAAATGAACTTGTATAAAATGAAGACATAAATAAATCTTTTGACTTAATGTAAAAAGCAAACCATTTAATACATCAGAAAATTCTTTGTAATCAAATAGCTTGACATTTTTAGCATTAAGCACCTGCATGACCAATATCTGAGATCACAATTGTGATAATTTCCATATTTATTTCCAGAGTGAAAATGCATAATAAAAACACTGATTTTAGATGATGAATGAATACTCTGAAACCCAAATGATACTGTTAACATCCCTCTATGGCAGGAAAAATCCTAAAATGGCCTATTTGCCCAAAATAAAAAGTTTAATAAACTTGCACAAAAACCTAAATTTCTCCTTCATATTCAAAATAAAATGCTGGGCAAGTGATAGCCAATTTCATTTATCAAACAGTTCTGTGAACTTTCCCCCGGGTGTTGGACATTTCATTTTTCCTCCCATGCTCTATAATTTAAGAATGTGTCTGATTTTGATTCTTTGAATCTGATTGATTGGTTTGGTGTGGTTTCGCAATTTACAGCACTGAAACACTTTAAGTTATATCGTACTAAGGCAAATAAAGTGTTTTGCTCAAGAACACACCGCAGTAACCAATCTGGGCTGAAATGATAATGGGAATTGAACTTGCACCCTTATGGTCTAAGTCCAATGTCTTAACCACTGAACATAATTTAATTGAAAACAGGAGAGCTCAATGGTTAAACCATGGACTCCTGATTAAGAGGTCCTGGGTTCCAGTCCCATTGTGGTTCATGACCTTCTGCCACCAGTGCTCAAAATATCTGATAGCCTGACACATCATGGGGCCCCTCTAATTTCAGACTGGGCCTGTCCTATATTCTAAGAAAGGTGCCCATCGGGCTTGTCAAAATAAAATAATCAAATTTGCTAATGAAAACTTTGATCATGCTGATGAAATGCAGAAATGTATTTTCAAGATGTTGACATACCTGCCATAACACAGCACAAACTGATTAAAATTAAATCACTGTTCTATGTGAAGTGGACATATAGTTTTAATCAAATTGTAACATGGCATGGCAAGCTATGAGAATGTTTAAGCCATATGTTTTATAGATTATTGACAAGTTTCTGAACAGTGGCAAGGTTTTTTTGAAGTTGGATTTTACTGCATATATAAAATGCAAACTGTCATTTAAATTGTCAAAACAGCATTCAAGTGTGATTCGTTTTTGAAGCTAATTTAGGAAGCAATTAGCTATCAGCAAAGCCCAACAAAATAAGTTTCATAAATCCTGGTTTACGGAGTTTTACTATGTGAATCACACCAGCAAAAAAAATAAGGGGGGGAGGGGGGTAGGGCAATTAATTCTTTGCACATACTGCAAACCTGTCGACATACGTCAACTTGATTCTGACCTGGATTCACTCAGAATGCGTGTGTTTTGGGTTTATAACGTAGCTTTAACAACTTTTCAGTCATATTACTATGATGTTTGTAGTGTGACAGTTTATAGTGTTGTCTAGCACTGGAGCATCAAGCTGCAGACATTTATCATTATGTCCCACCCAGTCACATTATGCTGACACTAGGCTGACCAGTCCTAACACTAACCTCGATTATAATGCTGAACGCCAAGCAAGGCAGCTGCTAGTACAAATTCTATGTGTTTGGCATGACTTGGCCGGGGTTTCAACCGCGACCTCCGGAATCCAAGGCAGATACTCTAACCACTACGCCACCAGAGCGGTGGATGATTTGCTCAGAGAATCCAGCAGAGATGTTTGAACACCAGGGCCATTCAGTCTCTAGTGAGTGTACTGATGAACACTAATGACACCTGCATTACCTTCAAACCCCCTAATGAACCCTATAGAATTTATATTTGAACTGTAGCAACTGCAATGTTGTGTGACAAATGGGGGAAATTTCAGGCATATGGAAATTGGGAGTCCGGGCGTGTGGAATTTCAGTTAGGGCTTGAGATTTCTTTTAAGTCACCAGCCCTGGGCGTGTGTCTAAAAACTTTTTCTTTGAGCATTGGCCACTTATAAAGGCACTTTGCACCAACTACTTCAGTCAAACCAGCTTCAGCTGAGTGATAACCTGCAAGGGACTGGCAGTCCAGTTTTGAGGAGTATTGACCAGTGAGAGACAGGCAGCCCATTTGCAATGAGTGTTGACCAGTGGCAGACTGTCAATTTATTAATGAGGAATACTGACCAATGAAGGACTAGTACTCCATTAATGGGGAGTGCTAACTAGCAATGGACTGGCAGCCTATTCTTGGGGAGCATTGACCAGCAAGGTCTTCGGGGTGTTGAACAGCAGAAGACTGCTAGCCAATTCACGAATTTTAATTAGCAAAGGAACTGGTTGCCCATTCATGAAGATTTTTGACCAGCAAGGGACTTGCAGCCCATTCATGAGGAGTTTTGACCAGCAAGGGACTTGCAGCCCATTCAAGGGGAGTTTTGACCAGCAAGGGACTTGCAGCCCATTCATGAGGAGTTTTGACCAGCAAGGGACTTGCAGCCCATTCAAGAGGAGTTTCGACCAGCAAGGGACTTGCAGCCCATTCATGAAGAGTTTTGACCAGCAAGGGACTTGCAGCCCATTCAAGGGGAGTTTTGACCAGCAAGGGACTTGCAGCCCATTCAAGAGGAGTTTTGACCAGCAAGGGACTTGCAGCCCATTCATGAAGAGTTTTGACCAGCAAGGGACTTGCAGCCCATTCATGAAGAGTTTTGACCAGCAAGGGGCTTGCAGCCCATTCAAGGGGAGTCATATACTTCCTTAGATGACACATCATCTTGTCATCATATATACTGTGGTAAAGTTCCACTAAAATATCTTCTGTGCTCCAAAAGTTATACTGCAAACAAGGATATATATCATAGAACTGCATTTTCCCTTGCTGTGACCATAACCTTTTCACAGCAGGTGTGGCTATGGTATGCAACACAACATCTATACATGATAAAGTTTCAAGTTTCATTAAAAATTCTTCAGCGATTCAAAAGTCAGGAAAGGATACAAGTCATAGAATTACATTTTCTATTGCTGTGATCTTGACTGTGAGACAGAGGTATTGCTATCTTACACAGCACACTGTAAAGTCATGATACATACTTGGGTAAAGTTTAATAAAATCTCCTCAAATGTTACAAAGTTCTTGTCAGGAAAAGTTAATATTAATGGATGGACAGATGAACAAATGGACAGACAGACAATGCATGAACATAATATGCTAGATTTGAGACAGGTGTATAAAAGTTTATGAATTCCAAAATAAAGAATGAAACAAAATACAAAATATCTTGCCTGGTAGAAGTAAGGATTTGGTTCTGATTCTCCCACTCCATTGAAATCCTGGACATCCACCAGCTGGAAGTCAAATACAAACCCTGGATTGGCTGTTAGGTACTCTGGCTGAATCAAAACATGTGGCAAATTACCCAACTTCTTGTATCGCCAATTATACAGGTTGGCAATGCTGGAAGTAAACAAGTTCTTAAGCTTAGAACTCTAATGATGTCATCAAGTGAGTTGTCTCTAAAAATCTACATTGACTGACTCTCCATTACTTGAATAATGTTTGTGGTAAGAGAAATTTAGCTTATAACTGGGATATGCATTTATATACAGCTGGACTTGACTTATAAAGGAGTATATACGGCACCCACAAAGTCTCTATGGGACATATCTAAAGTTGGGTCCTAGCTGTGGCTCACAATTTAGGGGGCAAAACTAAATGAAAGAAAATAAGCAAATTAAAAGTCGAGTCCAACTGCAAACAATACCGACCCTGATGTTGCATAATATATACTGGTATATCATGGTCCATTCTATGCGGGAATCAGCCTAGCATAGATTTAATTAAGATGGGATCAGCCCATAATACATTAGCAAGCTGGGATTCAGCCTAGCACATAGTCTACTTAAGCTGGGATCAGCCCAGAATGCACTTTAATGCTGGTATCAGCCTAGCACCAATTATCTTTTAGCTGGGATCATCCCAGAATACACCGTAACATTTACAGTTTTAAATAGGAAAAGTAATAAGAATATTTCCTTCATGCGGAGAAAAGCCTAGCTCTAGTCCATGGATCTGGGATCAGCCCAGAATACATTATATGCGGGAATCAGCCTAGCATAGATTTATTTAAGATGGGATCTGCCCATAATACATTAGCAAGCAGGGATTCAGCCTGGCACATAGCTCTAGTCCACAAATCTGGGATCTGCCCAGAATACATTCTATGCCGGAATCAGCCTAGCATAGATTTAATTAAGACGGGATCAGCCCATAATACATTAGCAAGCTGGGATTCAGCCTAGCACATAGTCTACTTAAGCTGGGATCAGCCCAGATTGCACTATAAGGCTGAGATCAGCCGAGCACCAATTATCTTTTAGCTGGGATCACCCAAGAATACACCGTAATGCTGGGACCAGCCTAGCATAGTGTTACTTGAAGATGGGATAAATCAATGCCGCTGGTTTAGTTGTCGAGTTTACACAATACAAACACTCCAAGGGTAACCCTTTTCCTAAGTGTCATGCCCCTAAAATTACAAGACCAGTGCCCTGTCCATGCGCCGTGTCACTATTTACAACTACTGGGGTGGCATTGGGACCACTCTTTCTTACATCTGGGGGTGGATTTTCCCATAACTAGGCACATGTCGCTCGTGCTATGTGGTTCTCATCCTCATTTATTCAAAACTCATACTTTTGGGATTAGGACAGCATCAGGGTGCTAAGAACTGTCTATCAGACAGTACTATTCGAGTCTTGGGTAGGTGCCAGTCCTATCCCTTTTGGAAAATATCTGCCTGAGAGATAAAATTTCAAGTTTGTAATTTTGTGCTGACTACAGGTCGTTTTGCACATCACCATAGCACTTTATACTCCCCGGCTCTGCTTTTCAATTTTCTTCTTTCAGGTATTGTGGATACACAGACTGATACCGACGGCCTCATCATATGGACACTGCACTTCATATGGGTTCATTGGGGAGCACTTCACTTCATATGGGTTCATGCAAGACATGACCATCTTACAACATGTCATTTTTCCACTGGCATTGTGTGACAGGGAAATACAAACATTTTGTTTTTGGATAGTGTGTGCACAGCTCGACAGTCTTCTGGGTGCACAGACTGATACAGCCGTCCACATCATAGGGCACTGCTCTTCAAATAGGTTCATTGGAGAGCACTTCATATGGAATTCATTGAAGGCATGACCATCTTACAACACATCATTCTTCCGCTGTGGCATGGAATACAAACATTTCTGGATATTGTGTGCCATTTTGACATGTGTGCTAAACTGGTGGTGTTATTGGAGAAATCAGTGGCCCAAGAAAAAGAATTTGGTGAACTGTGACAATTCTGCGACTGCACCTGCAGTTGCTCTGGAGGACCATCTAATTAGGACTTTAGAATGATGGTTCCATCATGTTATGTGCACTACATCAGATTTCACCCTAACCATCTCCTATCTCCTCAGCAACAGTTGTGTACGTACATTTAGTATCATGTGCTTTGAAAACCAGTCCTTCCAAATGGATTTTCACATTACAAACTGGCATCCTCTTTGGGGCTCTCATTTGATATTTTTAATATCAAATTCAATTTGGCATTTTTCCCCAATTGGATACTCATAAGCTATACTAATAACGTAAAGGTCATGGATATTAAATACATTTCTTTTACAGTTATAAATAGGAAAAATATGAGAATATTTGCTTCATGCTGGGATCAGCCTAGCTCTATTCCACGAATCTGGGATCAACCCAGAATACACTCTTATGCCGGGATCAGCGTAGCATAGATCTGGTTAAGATGGGATCAGCCCAGAATACATTAGCATGCTGGGATCAGCCTAGCACATATTCTACTTAAGCTGGGATCAGCCCAGAATACACTTGAATGCTGGGATCAGCCTAGCACAGATTTTACTTGAGCTGGGATCAGCCTAGCACCAATTCTACTTGATCTGGGATCAGCCCAGAACACATTGTAATGCTGGGATCAGCCTAGCACCAATTGGAAATCAGTCTTTTTCAGTAAGCTGGGATCAGCCTAGCACCAATTCTACTTGAGCTGGGATCAGCCCAGAATACATAGTAATGCTGGGATCAGCCTAGCACTGATTGGGAATCATTCTTTTACATTCAGATTCTAGCCCATGAGTAGCCCCCACAGAGAGAGCCAAATATTTTTAAATATTTAAATTAAGTATTGATGTTATTTTAGTTATGAGTTCGATGTTGTAGAATATTAGCAATAATGAATGGTGGCATGTTTGAGAGAAAGGGAGAGAGTGAGTGAGAGAGAGATGAATGCATATACTCATGTATCCTATATTTCTTACAATGCATGTATTAAATCATTTCTCGTACAATTCAGTATTATTTTGTTGTGCATAAATGGTACATTAAATGTATCAATAAGATAAACATAACTGTAAGATATCGATAATCACTTTCCTTTCTGTGATCATTACCACAAACACGTATCCCTTTAAATTCATGTAATATGAATTAGATCTGTTTTAAGTCATTCTTTTCTTTCCTGTATTATAAATGTTTTAAGTCATTCTGACAGCAGGCAGACCAGTCCTAAGACTAAAGTCTCAGTGCTGAGCTAGTACCATGTTTTAAAAGTCTTTGGTATGACTGGCTGGATTCTGAACCTGTAATCTCCTGCATCTGTGGATGCTCTTACCACTTAAGTCACCGGAGCAGTGATGCTTAATCATACACATCAGAAGCACTTCTAGCTTCTGCTGATTGGTTAAACATCATGAGGATTAAAATAACAGTTGAAATTGATGACAAATATATTTGTTCCTTTCCCTAATGTTCTATACTAATGTATTCTGGTAACAAGGTTAATAAACTACAAGTAAAAGTTTAATTTTATAGTACCAATATGTCTCAACTTACATACAATGCAAGTAGGAAAAAAGTTAAATTCAGGCCCCAGTTAAAGATCACAGTTTTCTTAGTCATCTTACAATGATATCATCCAACAGAATAACAGAAGACAAGTTGGAATAAAGAGTGGACACAGGTAATGTTGCACAAATGGGCTGATATATTTGTTATATTTTATTGTAAATAATCTAAATACCATCTACCTATGATTAATATTTATAGTGATGCCTTGTGTGTGGAAGTATCAATAAATGGCAGAAAGATTAAAACTGTACAGACTTTATCTGAAGGGGAGGGGGGCTGGCTTGGCAGGTACCAACCCGTTACCAAAATTTCATTTAATTTTGACATTAAATAAAAGCTGTATGTATTTATCTGATATTATTTTCAAAAGAAAAACTTGGTATTTAAAGAAAAGAAAACACTATGTTTAGAGGCATATTTATCTTAGCTGTTACACTACATCAATAGCATTCAACTGACCTGATTTCTTCCTCTGGTGTATGGTAGTGCCATTCAATTGGTTCTGAGGTAGGCTGGAAGATATCATCACAGGACAATGCAAAATTGCACTGGATTCGTGGAAATGGAGTTGTACGGGAACCCTTAATAAAAAATATGGTGCCCTTATTTTCGTTTTTAGTACAACAAGTACTCAACCTACAATATGCACTTGCTTATAGGTTGAGTCCAACTGCAGACTGCACAGATCCAGATCTGCCATCACATAATGTACTGGCAGATCCAAGTCTATGCAGTTTGTATGGACTAAACGGTAGAATAAACACAGACCCGATCTGCCTGTGTGTTATGCAACAAGAGATCAGGGTCTGTTGGTTGCAGGTTAATTCAGCTTAAACATGAGTACATACAGTAATATTCTGAAGAGTTTCTTGCATATCATTTTTGTTCAATAAATTACTTCTGAACCTCATCACTACATGTATGTTGGATCAGTGTTAAATATATTACTGCATAATTTATAAATATGACAATAAATAAAAAATTCTAACACAGTATTTATCACTACCCAAGATGAAGACAAACCAAATGGTTGATATACAAGTATGTCAAAGTAACTTTTTTACTTACTGTGTTGTTGCAGTACCTCTATAATACATGCCCATATCCATTTTAATGAGAGTACATCCAACAGCATACAAATGAACCTCCCAGCTGGGAAGGTTTTCCTCCTAAGATGATGGGTGTCTCCTGTCCCTCTCATCATTTATTTAAATCTCACATATGCAAAATAATTATTATTGAAAAAAAATTCTGTTTACTTTTACACACTGATTCTAATTTAGTATATTTATGGTAAGGCTGCCTGTTATCACAAGACTGCAAGTGGTTTAAACATGGCAAGACAATTGCTTATTTCAAGCAACATAAAACAATTAGCATCTCTTTGATTTGACGTTTGCCAAGATGGATTATACTACTGATACAAACAATCCTGACCTTGATTCAATCCATTGTAAACAGGATTGCTTAGAAGAGTCTGCAACCAAAGTGCAGATTGTTCTAAATACATGGCTATGAATTACCATATCACAAAAAACACCACTCACCTTTAATTCTTTGCAACAATGACCACTTAAAAAGTGAAGACTACTCTAAATAACAACAACAAAAAAAGCCAAAAATAAGGTAAGCTACCAGTTTCCTAATTTTCACAAGTCATGCTGGTAGTGTCTTTTTTACAGACTGCAAACCAGACTCAATAAAGTACATGTCACTAACTGCCATTGTGGGGCCGAAGTCATGTAAATAACCATTGAGATTAACCATGGATGTACAGTCAGTTAAAAGGTTTGTATTGTTTCTTTACCTCTGTGAAAACATAATGCTGATAATGTCATGCTGACAGACCTTTTTAAAGGGCTGCAATACAGCAGTTGAGTAAGTTGTTTTCTTTTGGAGTTAATCTGTAATGCATGAGATGAATGAGGTCTTTGTCTTTAACACCAAAAAGAGATAATCATTTCCCAGATTAGACTGTTATTGGCAAAGGGTTGTGTTGTTTGTTGCTTTTTGTATGCCACCATGATTACAGCCCACACACAAAGCTGTCATCTGTTCACTATAGTGCCGCCATTTACAATCTTTATGAAGTTAATCGATTTATAGTCATCAGTGAATTAATCATTTGAACATTTGAACATTGTCTCCAAATAAATTGATTCTGTTTCTGGGGTGAGGTAATTATGACTTCTGATTTAACAAACCTGCATCTGTTTGGTCCTCCAAAATTGTTTTTTAGCAGTGACTTCAACAACACATGCACCCTTCATCAAAGCAAGCTGACTACACACTTAAATAAAAATAAAGCATCTTTCAACAAGGGAAGTCAGCACCAAACTTAAATAAATGCCATGGAATCTGATGGATTGTTGCATTTTCCAAAGTGACCAGAAGACATTTACTGTGCCGTGAAAATTTCCTTTTTGCAGGAAAAACATCTATCTTTCCAATCTTTTGAAACTGTAGAAGTATGGCCGTCAAGTTACTTCTTAATTTGTTCTTGTTTTCATTTCCCTATGAATAGCCTCATCCCCTGGGTAGCCTTGGCAAGATGACAGCTGTCTCCAGGTGATGAAAATCTAGGCCAGTTTAAGCCATGTGCTACTGACAACAATATCATAGTGAATTGTTTAGTGACATGTTTGTTGACAATCTGTTATAGTTCAAACATGGACTACCATTTTTTATGTGTGCTGTGTTTTCTAACAGTATGTTACTTAAACATGAATTTTATAACATATGATTTATACTTAAATTCATGGATTTTTCATAAACATGTACAGTACTTAACGCATTATGGACTGTACTACACATGTCAATTGTCCAAAAACAAGTTTATTTCAGACTACTTTTGTATTCAATTAATCAAAATCACATATTTTTATGCTTTATTACCCCACCCCACCCCCTCACCCCAAGCCATCTCTTTTGGTACACGCATAGTTTTCTTCAGCTAACTGACTTGGTTGGTTATAGCACAGTTCGGTCTATAACACGGTTGGGTTTTATGGACCCCAACCACCATGTTACTGCAGGGTCAAACTGTATCAAGTTTCATGACTGTCAAAGCAGCAATGTCAAAGAAACTCAACTAAACATAAATGATGTATAATTTCACTGCTGCCTGAAAAGTTAACGTTACCAACTTTTAGCATGGTGATGTAGTATGCATCAAAAATGTATTCACTGATGAAGCTTAATGACTACAAGCAAAAGTTTTGTAGAAATTAATATAAACATAAAAGGCACACAGGACCAATGTAGTCTTATAAAAAATTATCAATGACAAATTTTTTATATTGTACTCCTCTGAATGCATGGACACATAAAGTCTCATGATGGCACAAGCAATGATGCCCCAGAAACTATACATAAAATACACACTTGACCAAATGAACATGAAAAAAGTGGTGGTAACACCTATGCTGTTTACACCAAGGGTACTGCATAAACCATCTTGCACTTTTGTGCAAGCAGGTTAAAAAGAGATGTGTGTCAGCCTCTAATGATTAAATAAATGAAATTTCTTCAGTGTATATTATTTATGGTTTATATATATATATATATATATATATATATATATATATATATATATATATATATATATGAAAGAGAGAGATTTCATTTATATGTTAGAATCACTAGAGGGGATTTACAAAATGAGATATACAAATAAAAAGTTGTGTAATAAACTATACATCAGAGTCTGTGAGTTTTTATGCTCATTATGACGCAGTTACCTGGTTCCATATTTATAATTTTCTTTTCAATTAAATTATCCTCTTTCTTAAAAAATTGTAAGTTAAATGTCAGCTGTTATATTATCTGAAAATCTAGGTTGCATACATAAAGGATTTGTATCATACATCTATCCTGAAATAATCGAATATGATCCAAATTTTCTTAAAAGTATTAGTCAATACTTTGTGCACAAACTTGGCTTCATTTATGATAAGCTTTCATCTCAATTTTCAAGTAAGCATCAATATAATGAAATCTCTGCATGAGGACGATATAACATTGTCCTTTATGAAAAGGCTGACAGGTAGAAAATGCAAATAAATGTTATGCATTCATGTATTATGTACCTTATAGGCAGGTGTCCTTTACACAAAAGGTTTCAGTGTCATATAAATAAGAGATTGGTCCATTTCTACCCAGATGTCTTACCATATCTGTTCTACTTCTCACTGAACTTCTGTAGCTCCTCACATCTTCTAGGTCAAGAGTAGCACAGGAAACAATCTGAAACACATAACTGTTTAAATTGGATACAGTTTCTGAATGTTTTGAGAGATGGTTTTCAGAAATACTTTATTACTTATATAATCTGATTTCAACAAAAAGGGTTCAGATATTTTAGATTATACAAATACATTAATATATTGATAGTGTGGCTAGAAGGTGGAAAATTAGAACATGTTTTATAAAATTTACATGCATATGAAGAATTGTAAAGATTCTATTATAAGCACCTGATAACATTTACAGTTTGACAACTACATGCAATAAACTACCTGAGATTGATAAAAGATCAATTATGACAAATTTCCAGGTAAACTTGAACAAATTTGTGTACATAGAAAGCACAGGGTGAGAAATTCATGCTAAACATCAAATGATTATAACTGAGACTGTACTAAAAGGCTCCAGTATAGATTCAGTAGTTTTAATTTATTCTTTCATCCAAGAAAGTCATAACAATAGAGAGAAGTAAATTCTTCCTGGAGTCTTTTTCTTTTAATTTAAATAATTTTTATATCGTTGGACAAAGAATGTGAATCATGTATATTTAAATTTTTATTTTTATTTCACCTGTGTAAGGTGCAACTGATGACAGAGTTCTTCACTTCTATCTTTTCATTTTTGTCCCCTCTAACTTTCTTTGAAACTCATTGATAGTAATCAAGATTATTTCACATCCCCTCCCTTACCTAAAAAATGAGTTTTAACATTTCCTGGCCCCCTGTTTCTTTGAATTTTTTAATTTCACCCTCGAAATAAGATTTCAAAATTCTAGTGTATATGATGACAAAATTTGCAATTTGGTCTGAAGTCTAAAACTTTTAAAGCTTAAAACTTTTCTAAATGAGTCTATTTTATTCTCTATTCTTTAAATTATTTATATTTAAATAAACTTGACTTTTCCAATATTATAAAGGTATTTGTGGCAAAATTATCCCAATGCCAAATTAACCAGTAGAGAGCATTATCACCACAAAGCAATATTCAGTAAAATGTTTCTGTATCAGTAACCTAAATTAGTGTGCAAGTTTGGCTGCATGTATGTAATGACTGTTTGATTTTGTGGGATTTATTGCCATTTTTCAGCACACGATGGGCTATACATGTAAGACATGGCAACCAGTATACTTATTGAAGGAGGAGCCAGAAAGATGCCCAGGAAGAACCACTGACCCACAGGAAGCTATTAGCAAGTTTTCTGAAATACCCATATCGGCCGAGACAAGACTCAAACTCATGCGGAGAGCGGTGAGATGTAAGTGATCTGTAAAGGAAAGCACCTCAAACCACTTTCCCACTCAATGCCCCATTGTAACATTTATCAAAGAGATTTCAACAAAAGCTGGCAAAGAAAAAATGAAATTATCACTGAAACTGTGGCCTACTATCATTATAACTATGATTCAGTAAAATTAAAAGCATAGTTTTATTTTGAATTCTAAGAGTTTTCACCCCATATTACCTTACCAATGAAAGAATTCACCTTGAAGCCATTTACTGCAACTGTCATTCAACTATCAAATTACAGCCGTTCCAATGGTCCACTGACCAATAAGATCAACTAGCTAGATGTGAATGCTTACATATCTGCATTCAACCCAACATGTTTGGATTAGTCAGTTGGTTGGACAGAAGTTTAGCCAGTCATCTATAATGGTTTTACTATGCAACATACACGTTTCAAATTCTTCACAATTTCAACACTTCTCAATGTCCAATTTTCCTGAAATTTCAACATCAGAAGTCCTCTGTTCATCATCATAAATTTGTTGAGTTCAAGGTGGGAAACAAAGAATCTCAGAGAATATTTAAATGATCACATTAACATTAGGACATTAACTTTGCTACCTCCCAAATCCAGCCCTCCCAAAAACATTTTAAAAAAATGTGCCAGTCTATGTCACATTGATGAAGGGAAGTAACTGTTACAAATTATCTTCCCTTGCCACCATTCAGTGCCCACATGCATACAGAATGTTTACCAGTTCAACCTTCAGCAAAAGCATCATCTATGTACTTGCATTTGCAGGGATGGGTGGGTGTGATTAATGGTAAAGTGACTGAGTGAGTCACGATTTACTAAAAAGTGTCCTCTCTCTGCTGAATGCATTACCCAATTACATTAGCATCAGGAGAATACGTACTACAGTAAAAACTGTCATGAGCGACCTCTGCTATGAGTGACCACTTGTCATTTCAGACACAATCATAATGCACAGATCGATTTTATTATATAAATACTGTTATGAGCGACCACCTGCTGAATGCAACCAGCGACCGCGATGTCTTGACAAAATATGCATTTCGACACTGCTATGAATGACCACATCACAAAAACGAGGATAAACTCCACAAACCTTTACTTAATCCCTGTAAGAACTACCACTCATACCATTCTAAATTTAAAAAAAATTTTTAAAAATAGGCTGGCTACCATGTCTGAATGTTTTTAGCTGTGCTTTTAGTGTTTTATAGCTTCTGTCGTAAACCAGACTATAGTATATGTAGATTATTTCCTAGTCTGGTTCCCTGCTTCACATGCTCCCTGAGTTTGTTCTCCGCTATTCATATAGGGGTGAGCAACGCAGGGAGCATACAAAGCAGGGAACCAGACTAATTATTCCCGCATTATGCCTGCATCCCGGCCTTAATCACAGGACACGACATCTATGTGAACGACTGTATTGCGAGAACAGACGGACACCACTGACCTATATGTAATCAATTGTTACAATGACCGCTTGATTAGTAATGATTGTTCTGATCAAAAACAAGCATAAAAGAAATATTAAAAAAAAAGTTTGTTGCTACCAGTGATAGATGTTACAGTTTGTAAACCAGGCTAATGTACATGTCACAAATCGCGTATATTGTTTGTCTTTAGAGTTAATCCGTATTGCTGGGGGTGAATAAGGTCTATTAAACCAGCAAGAAAGAATCGTTTGTGGGATTCGACTGATAGTGTTCAAGACTTGTGATGTTGTTTTTCCCCCCGATGTTAAGTGATTACATCTCAATCACAAAGCTGTTGTCTATTCAAGTTGGTGCGACCAGGTTATACATTTAACTAATCCTATTATGTCATCTTTGAATGAAGCCATTGACGTTTGTCTCTGAGCAAATGGTCCTGTTTCTGGAGGAGATAATTTTCTTTTTATTTCATTAATTGTTAGATATGCAATGCACATGTATAGATTTTTCATATTTTCCCACAGCCGAGTCAAAACCGTCTTTATGTTTTTGATATTACAACTAAGCACTAATAATTTTAACACTAAGAACCTCAATGACAATGGACGAACCTCCAACTAAAAAGAGACAAATTTTAAGCCTAGGGAAAATAATTATTGTAACTGAAAGAAGTGAGAAAGAGCAGACCACTCGCAAAAAAGCAGTTTAAACATCGGTAAAACAAATTTAGGTTGTTATAAAGGAAAAGGAGTAATTCAGAAATGACTTCATATGTTAAAATATGTGGTCTTCAAATGTAAATGTGATTTCATGTTTAATGACAGAAGTATATCTTTACTGCTATATAATTTTGTTTTTAGATGACTGCATACAATATTTTAGAAAGAAATATTAATAAAGAATAGAATATATGTACAGTGATTGTGTTATTTTTCTTGAAATTATTCTGAAACGGGACCTTGGAAACTGATCTTTTTGTACAAGCCTGCTATGAGAGACCACCTGTCTTGAGAGACCACTTTTTGTTGGCAGAAGGGGTGGTCTTTCATAACAGGTTTTACTGTAGTAAGAGGAAATGCAAGAGCATCCAACCTTACCAATGTCACCAATCATGGAGCAATATGATTGTACCCTTTGAAAAATGATTGATTTTTCTATTAATGTGACGGTATCACAACCTGAAGAATATAAACTAAATTATTGTGAAAGTCAACCACTGTCAAGTTTGAATAAAGGTGTAACCTCACTGACAAAGCTTTCTAGGCGAATTCAGCAAAAGCTATAAACCCCATACCCAGAAGAAAGGTTATGCCATCATGAACAAGGCCTGGTGATGATCTGGCCAGACTCCAGAGGTTCATCAAGGGTCAGCTCGTATATTTGTGACACCACACTGTGTAGATTGAAGCTGGAGAAAATCAACTGTGCATGTCAGCCAACTGACTTCTTGCATGGAAACTTGCTCAGTTATGAGACTCATAGAAATCACTTGAATTTCATGTGCAGATATCTTCAAGAGGTGACCCTGATTCTGAAAGAGTGCTTGGGATTCACCAAATGAATAACCCACTTGAGCCACAAAGGGGTTATGTCTTGCGTTTCCACCTTACCAGGCAGGATGAGTCATTTTTGGTCACCAAGGATATTTTCTGTGTGATTCAGCCAGCACTAGATTACATGAACTGGATCCTGCAGATTTGCCTCTCTCAGTGGTCTGAGTGTGGAGAAAGGGTAAATGATTATTTTTTGATTGCCCATAAATGGCAAAACCAGGCTGCCTGATCAGGACCACCACACTTTTGGACTGAAACTGTGGGTAATTTAGGTCAATGAATAGTACAAGCAGTTTGCTCACACTGCACGTTTAAGTTAGAGCTATCCCAAAACAGGTTTGGTAAGGTATCTTCTTTAGTGAAGTTGAAGACATGGGATTTGGTGAACTAAGTAACATCAAAACTCAGGAGAGCTTCCACTTTGGAAATAAGTTAAACAAGTGGGGTCTGAATAGGTAAAAATTTGACATCAGGTTAGTTAGATCATTGTTGTGACCAGTATCTTTTCTACCAAGATGTCTGAACATGGAACAATACTTTACGATAGTGACAGGGGCTGATTTCTTCTCCTCAAACAGGAGAAGAAAGAATTTATCCAATTGAGAAATCAAAGCTAGGAGAGGATGATGTCATTGTCCATAGGATGAAAACATGCCATCTTCTCTTATATACCTTTAGAGTGGAAAGCCTTCTATCCGTCAAGATTCACTCCATCTCCTCA
This sequence comes from Megalonaias nervosa, assembly GCA_016617855.1. NCBI lineage: Eukaryota > Metazoa > Mollusca > Bivalvia > Unionida > Unionidae > Megalonaias > Megalonaias nervosa. The sequence continues at coordinate 148,203 of JAECUM010000016.1, forward strand.
ACTGAAATGCTTAACTCTTTTTCATGCAAGGCTCCCCTGTTAAGAACTAGGGTGAAGAAGAAGCTTGTCTTGATACAGATAGAACACTAGTAACCTTCGCTACTTGACCTATGTGACAGTTGCTGTAATCATCCTGGGAATGTCTATTGTGAAACTGAGTTAATCACTCATACAGGATTTGTCCCCTCAAAATGGAGCAATCAGAACTAGTCTGCAAATCTAACTTCTCACCTTTTTGAATTAACTTTGGGATCAGAAATCTTGGATGGAATGCATAAGATTACATCACCCACTCTCTGCTGATCAACAGGGCATCAATGCCCCAGGAATCTTTGTCTGGGAGTAGAGAAACAAAGAAAAATAGTATATGCCTCCACCCTGTCACAAAGAGGTCTATCATTAGGCAGTCCCACACAAAGTAAACTTAATGAAAGACAGATGGATAGAGATACCACTCTATTATAAGCAGTTGTCTTCTTCTTCATAACAAATTATCCAGGACACTGAATCTGCTGGACTTATACTGAGATATGGTACACCAGCAGAGGAACTTCCAAACCATAACACGAAGTTCCAGTGATTTTGTCCACCCTTGCTTGAGGAGTTAAATCACCACCACAGTTATTCAACATCTGAACCATCTTCCCATGAATCAGATCTCCCCAAGTGCATAAATTATAGAAAATGATCTTCAGATCCAAGAGGCTGATACGAGTGTGCCTTCTACTGTACAGCTGATATGAGTGTACCGTCTACTGTACGGCTGATATGAGTGTGCCTTCTACTGTACGGCTGATATGAGTGTGCCTTCTACTGTACAGCTGATATGAGTGTGCCTTCTACTGTACGGCTGATATGAGTGTGCCTTCTACTGTACCTTCCACTCACTGTTGTCATGAAACTTGGTACTAAGAAGGCCAATCCATCTGAATAACAGGCATCCATGCAAATTGTAACTTCCAGTTGAAAAAACTTCGTGGGGTATTCTTGCAACCAACCATTCCCCATCCTCCCAGTGGTGCAGGAAGTGGCAGATTTCAAATGAAATCATAATCTGTTATCTAAGTGATCCAAGATAGGGTGTCATTGTTCCAGGGGTTTTTCTCTGAAAGAGACACATGCAGAGGAAGCCAAATCAGTTTGAGCTAAGAACTCCCTACTGAGATTGACAAAATGTTGAGAAGGGAGAATATATCACTTGTCCATCTTTACTGTCCTTGCTCAAATGTGGAAGGTGAACGGTGGTTTGTTTCGTAAACCAGAAGAAAGCATACAAATGTTTCTGAAGAATGCTGTCCAGTCATGCTGCCACAATATGGAGGATGACCTCCTGAAGTGGGAGATCATGCAATTCAAATATACTTATGGCAGTGATATCCTTATTCAAATTTGGAACAACCAAGCTGTAAGTGTCCAACTGGAAACAGTACCAATGTTATAAGTACGTCGCTGATAGCTGGCTCACTGAGAAAATGGCATTAGGATTCTTGAGGTTTGGGATTTTATCAGAAAGATGCTCTGTAATTTCTGTGATCATCACTGTTTGCAGAAAACTTCTGAATGACAGGTCCTCATCCTCCTCATTGCTGTAAACAAAAGCTTCGGCTTTACAAGTCCAATTTATATCTGATAGGGTAGTGCACTCGGAGGATGACAAAATGCAGTGAATTTATTTAACTGCCACCTTGACCCTAAATTCTGTCTGCTCCATAGCTGGGGCTGAGTGCATTGGCAAACTGAGGTTCTCACCTTCCTCAATAAAAGGGTTATCCTCATCTTGCGTGACTTCCAAACTCAATACACCAAGCCACAGGAAGTGATAACACTCTGTCATCTCTCTGAGTGTTTGGAACCAGCCAACCGGATTAGCCAACAAAGTTGGTCCCACTGTATCCAAAAAACAGTGAGGTCTAGACAGTGAATGTTGAGCAAGGTGGATGGCCAGGCCAGGCTGGATGGCTAGAGAGTCAGCACAGTATGTGCATCCAGTATAGTGCTGAACATTAGCAATTTCTGTCACACCTAGATGGCATGCTGGACAAAGGGACCAAAGGGGTCAGAAAACTGATCATCAGAGACAAACTATCAAACACATAATGGTTTTATAGTTCAACACCTTTGATCACAAGGAAGTGATGACACTCTATTAACCCTTGTGGGTGGTGTGGAACCTTTCAACTGGATTGGTCAACAAAGCTGTTCATGCCATATCCAAACATAACGAAGTCCACATAGAAAGTGTTGAGTTGGGCTGGAATGTTGGACCATGCTGGACTGCTGGACAGCCAGCACTGTATCTGCAGTTGGTACAGTGTGGATGGATGATCAGCAAATTGTGTCATGTTCAGACGGTCAGTTAGGTGGTCAGATGAACAGACAAGGTGGTCAGAAAACTCATACCAGCTGTCACAGATGGAAATGTCAGCTGCACAACAGTTCAACAGGCCAATATCACTGACTTCTGATCAATATATCCATGGCCAGCTCATCCAGATGGCTGGGTACACTGTTTCCAGCTGGGATGGAACAGGATGGCTGCTACAGGTCTTGCAAACGGTAATGCTGGCAAAGTCAGACTGTAACCCCTTGTGGCTGATCTTACAGCCACTAAGGCCATAAATGGGCATGCTGGGAGGACTTGTACACAGTGGGCTGACAAAAGGAATGAAGAAGGATATTTTTCCCAGTATTCTCCAACACACCAGTAAATAGTTGGTATGACAGCCTCTAAGCAAACTCCCCATAAACTAATATTTCACATGTAGCTTGCTAGATAAGGCAACACATTCAAGATTTAAATATTGGAGGGGGGGGTCTGCTGAGGTGTCAGCAGAGGTGATAGTAGCCATTGGCACTGTACTGGGGAATCTTCAACAGGGATGGGAGTGCCCTCATAAAGTTCAAAATGTCAAGGTTTTAATCCTTGTACCACAATTCATCTCTTGGCCTGGCCCTTGAATTCTTCACACAAACTATTGGACACACACCCTCCACATAATGTATGGATCTGAAGACAAACATTTCATGCCAGGCACATCTCATAACCTTAAGCACTTACATTTCTTGAATTTCTAAGTCATTTTCCTCTGAAGAAACAGTGAAAGAACAAGACCGCAATACAATAAATATATATAAACCAGTAGCCACTCACAAAGAGAAAACACCTTTAAACAAATTAATGAACAGTAATGTCTGCTATTCAGTTCAATAAACACACAAGTGAATAGAGCAGACATGCAAGAGATGTAGGTCAAAGTCCACAACCACATGAAGAAATAAGAACAAATTCACCCAAAATTATACCAATGATGTATACATACTGTGTAACAACAAAAACATTGTCTATATCACACACAAAAAATTGACAGATGGCATGAAAATCTTGCAAACTTGCAACAGATTTAGAAGGCACATTGTAACTTTAGTTTCCAGTCTTCAGCAAAAGCATGAACTGGTAAGTATATATGTATATAGTATGAATGTATGTTGTGTAGAACAAGGCTTGCCCAGTTTCCTTTAATTAAAAAATTTATATGAGTACATATATTTTACTTGTATCATATACAAATAAACATACTTGCATTTCCAAAGCAGTTAAGATTTACTACCGGCAACTGTATATTGACAGAATGAATGAACTTCACACATTCCTGCCCAGTGTGTCCACAAGAAAATACAGTTCTTTACCTTTTGCAGCTAATCACAATTTTCTTTGCAAACTAATTAGTTGCTTCCTTTTTTGAACTTCTATTTTCATTCATATTGATTGAAATAATATAAAACACACTTGCTATTTAAAAAAGAAAGATAGCTTAAATGAAGAATGGTTAGGCTAGCTACTTGAATGCTGAATGCACAACCATTCACTTACCAGTGAGTGGGAAATATAAACCAGCAAAATGATGGACCAACAAGAGGTAATTCAAACACTGATATGTATTTACAGTTGATCTAAGTCACTACTATGATTTAATGTATATTGCTACCGATCACAGAATTGTTTGTATCATTCATTTCTCACTTTCCAAATTTGCCATGTTTGCTTTCTCAGAGAGTTTCACTCTTATCTTCCTACAATGGTTCAGAGAGAGAGAGAGAGAAAGAGAGAGAGAGAGAGAGAAGTGAGAAGTGCTGGGAAGACTTACTATAAATACATTTATTTATTGGCCATCCCTGTGTTTCTCTGTTGCTTGATTAGTCTTTGAGTGAGAGAAAAAAGCGTGGGGGCGACCTTTGGACTTTTTAATATTAAATAATCTCTTCCAGAACATCATTAATAGGTTTTGAAAAATAGGAATGAAAAAAAAACCAAAACTTTAAATAACTTTAAATAGATTACAGTGTGTGTTCTTTTTTTCACTCTGACTCCACAAATTTCCCTGTATTTTGTCCCTTATGACAGAAAGAGAGAGGTTAAAGAGAAAACAGAGATAATCTGGATGAATATTTAATTCATTTAGAAATGGATTATTTTTGTCTTGTAATTTTCTTGCATCGCCACTGATTAATCAGTGAAAATTCATCACTGATTTAGACAGCCTACTGTTGCAACATTATTTAAATATGTGTATTACTCACCATGAGCTGATCTCAATTTGATATACCAACAGTACTGGTATATCAAATTGTTTTATACCAACAGTTGAAAAGCCATGCTGATTCTCTCTCTCTCTCTCTTTCTCTCTCTCTCCCCCCCCCCACAGAGTCAATTTTTTTCATCTTGTAAGTGGAGCTCTATTAGGAAGGTTGCAGAATTTAAAGTCAATTTGATCAGGTAATGTATTCAAATGAAAAAGTTCTGCAACCTGCGGGATAAGAAATCTCTGTTTCTCCAAACATGTTCACTTTCTTATCAGCAAACAGCATCACTCACCACTTCCTGCAGAGAAAACTGGGGACCCTGCTTGACCAGTTGGCCATTGACTGCTATCATTGAACCACCATCATAATAAACCCTCTCCCCATCACAGCCTATCAAGTTGGAAAACATGTAGATACCTCCACACTGCAAAACAAACATACAGGAGAACAAATTAACTCTAATATTTATCATGATGGTCAATGTTAAAGAAAAAAATTATGGAACACATGCTGTATATACTTTTGTATATCCAACTGCAAGCAACACAGAACTGAGCTACTGTTGCAAAATGCACTGACAAATCAGGATCTACATTGTCTGATCATGGGATGTAAATAGCTGCCATCCAGGGCCTGGGACCAGTTAATTTCTGATGTGGACCTAATGATTTTTCCAGTCATAGTCCACAGAACCAGCCAATTAAATCATCAAATGTATCCATCATCCAAAATTGTTATGGCATATATTTTAAGAGTCCTGATAAACTTATCACTGTTCAACAGCATGAATACATTATCATATGTTGAACAAATGCATAGTATACCAGTTTCTAATGAGTACCTAAACAAGTTTTACAGTACTGTAATATCTGAGCAACCAGTCTTCAGTAATTGTCCCAGACCACCCGATATGCAGTGAGAGGTTATTGGAATTTCATGATAGTTGCCAGGTGAATAACTCAATATTAGTTGATACAAACTTTGGTTTTTCCTCATCTCAGATTAGCCATCGGCACATAGTCTCAAGGTGAATGTGGTCAAAGGTAATGATTTCAGTAGGAATCATAAAATCAAAAACTGGTGTTTATTTGTTATTCATATATTAGAATCAATATTATTTGAACAGATCACAATGTAAAATGATATGCAGGTACAGTCCTACCCGCTTATATTGACATCACAAGCCGCCTATTTCGACTAAAAAGCAAAGTCCCGGTCCCTTGGTCTACTATTACTACCAAAATTATCATGCTTATGTCGACGTCGAGATAAAAAAAAAAACGTACATGTCGGCAGAAGCCCTTGGTCCCAGCTTGAAAAATCCTTTGTTTTCTAATCATTTATGTCGACAAGCTGCCAGTTCCGACCCATTCTTTGTTCAACAATTAGTTGATCTTGCCGCCAGGCTTTAATTTTACCGCCTTATTGTTTATGTCGACCAGCTGCCAGTTCCGACCCAAACTTTGTTCAACAATTAGTTGATCTTTCCGCCAGGCTTTAATTTTCTCGCCTAATCATTTATGTCAGCAAGCGGCCAGTTCCGACCTGTCCTTTATTCAACAGTTAGTTGATCTTGCCAGCAGGCTTTAATGTCGCGGTCGGATAAAAAAAAACTGGCTTTTGTTTGGTCCTATAAAGTTGGCCTCTCGCAGCGACTTAAATAAAAGCAATGAAATCTGATCTGATTCTTGCAGTTTCCAAAGTGATCGGTGATTAAAACAAGTTTATTGCACTGTGAAAGTTTCCTTTTTAACTTTATTTATATTTACGATGGCTACCAAAGGCAGTGTAAACGCAGATTAAATTTACAGTCTCTGGAAACTAAATATCTGGCTGTTAAGGAAGTTGAGGGTGGGGCATCTCGCAAAGATGTCTGTGAAAAATTTTAAATATATTGAGCAGACATTGTTACAATATTGTATTGTAAGAATCATTTTCTTTTAATACCTCATTAGCATGTGTCAATGTATACAATATTATGCCTTCATTAATCATATCAGCCGCATATCTCTTGTTCGCTTTTATGTACTTTTCACGATGACTTCTGTAACTAAATACACGTACTGTTTAAACCAACTTGTTGACAGGTTTTCATTTCCCTGTGAATAGCCCCATCCCCTTGGTAGCCTCAGTAAGATGGGAACTGACTGACCAAAATCTAGGCCAATTTAAGTACATGTACTCCAAGCATGTAAATAACAACTATGCAACCATGTGCTTATGCCGACATTGAATAATCGTAGTGAATGTTTTTCATATCAGGATGTGACCGATGCAATATTTTATTGTGGATTTTATTACACAAAGGTAACCAAAATGTAATTTGTCAATATACAAGTGTATTTGACACTGGTTTTGTCTTCATGTAATCAAAATTTGCATTGTTTGGTTTCTCAAAGTGTAAATGCTACTCACTGACGACAGGTCACCACTTACTGACGAATTTAACTTGTATCTTTTTTTCAGTACCCCCCCCCCAACACTTATCTCGACATCCGCCTATGTCGACAATATTTCCTCGGGCCCGAGGATGTCGACATAAATGGGTAGGACTGTATATTACACTTTATACATGTGTCTGAAAATAGAGAACAGAAAATATATACATACATGTGGTTTTGACTGTCACACTGATAAGTCATGCCACTAACCAACTTGGGCCTCTTGTGATGTCACAAGCTCATGCATGCATATTAGGTTGTTTACACAAAGTCACTGTTTGCATGGAAGCTGCATTTGGTGGCAATTAAACAGTTATATCTCCTAATCTTGTGAATGAATGTGCACGTCTTCATAGTGTACATGAAATGTCTAACAAATTAAGATTCTTAATTGTTGTACACTGCATTTAGGTCTACCATTGAAGAACCAAACTTCCCCTGATTTGCTTTTAATGCAAATATTTAATTAAAATAATTTAACTGAAACTAGGTTTCAAAGGTAAATAAATTAGGACAAAAAATATTCCTTTCCTTCCCTCAGCTGATGATGGGAAGGAAACTGCTCACTTCACACACTGGACTCGTTCCATGTTCATTGGTTGGTAGGACAGATTTTGAAGATATCAATTCAGAGTTCTAATGGTTTATAGACACTGGCACTGGCACTCACAAAAAGTTAACCCATGCTTTCAGTTTGTTGTGATTCTGAAGCCATCATTTTGTAATCATTGCAAAGGTTTACTTACACCTATTTTTTTAATTAATAAAGCCAAATATATGTCTTAATTACCAAAAAATTTTATTTTTTAAAAATAAAAACTTGCTCCATTATATAATGGACTGTGACAACATGGTAAGCAACATATTAAGACACTGAACAAAATAAATAAATATCTGGTGAATACTGAGTGAGTACATGGTCAATAACCAACTTTGTAAGGAAACTATACCAGAGGCAAATCATTGCTGACAGTCAATGCCACATTTGCTATGGTAACTTGACTCCTTCAGAGGAGGATTAAGTCAGGTGGAGGCTTATCTAATTAAACAGGTTGAAAATCATATGTAGATGGCAGTGTTATCATTTATACTGATCTTATTAAACAGAAAGATAATTTTTGGCCAAATACTGAGTCTGGTTTATTTTGCATCTAAAGCTAATGAAGAGAACCATGTCTGACAAAAAGAATTCAATCATGCATTTTTTTTAAATAGCGGCTGCACAGGAAACTTTCTCATCCAATATACAGTAGTGTTAATATAGTTTTTGAGGAAACACTGCATTTATTATGAAAATATGTATACAGATTTATAGTCTTCAGCAGTTGTGGGCATTCTTAGCAAAAGAATTCTATTATTTGATGCAATGCATTTGTATTTACCATTTAGCTGATAAAGAAACTGCTACCTAATCTTCTATTTTTGGTGATGTTAAGAAACTGAACATATACTCCAACGGCTACATGCACCAATGACACCTCCATCCCATGATGCAATCAGAAAACAATCAACAAAAACTTTATATTTAATAACGGTAGCACAATGGTGACAATGTGAGTTGTTCTTGTGACATCATATGGACTTGAGTCACATAAACTGACTCAGTTGTACATGGCCAAGGGGGAATATTCTATGTACATTTAAAATGAAATATCTCAGCAACTGCTGACTGCACTGACATGAACTGTTCAGATATTGCATCAATCATCATACTGAATAATTCAGGTGAGTAATATGGGGTCTTGGGTTTCCTGTAAGATTAATGAATGAAAAATTTTACAAATGAATTCAGTGCTCACTTATGTATGACTGACAATCAAATTTCCTCATGACACAAGTTTCACATGCAAAAAACTACAAAATATCTTTTTTTTCCACATAAATATGAAATGTGAGCTTTATACTTATGACATACTTTGATTCTGTCCAACAGCCTTAACAACGGAGGCATGTGAATACAATTTCCCATATATGTCATCATCAAGCAGTGCATCAATAAGTCATGTATTCATAATTTTTACATTACTATTAGCTAACACATCCAATATTTACTTTCTTATAAGTTGAGTCAAACTGTAAACAACAAATATCCTGATCTGCCATAGCAAAATGCATTTGTAGATCTGGGTCTATGTTGTTTGTTCTGATTACTCCTAACAACTGCAAAGACCCAGATCTGCTGGCACATTATGCAACAGCAGATCTGGGTCTGTGCAGTTTCTTGCAGTTGGGCTAGTCTTATAAGCTAGCACATATGGTAGAATAACATATAATTAATATACTAGTATAAAATATATGACTCCAGTTTGTGATGCATCCTTTATTTTCGTCTTTTTAGGCTACCTGAGTGAATTCTTTCTGGCAAATCCCACTGCCTTTTGTTATCTTTTCTACCCAATCTCCCCACTCCAACCAGAATGTAAATCAGAGTTGCAACACAAAATCTATTTACATGTGTCCCTCCTCCAATGAACACATATGTAAAACTCTGGTCCAAAAATATATTTTTAAATGTCACTGTAATTGCATATTTTATATGTTTGATCTTTTACCCCTTCCCAGGTACCCCAGGGCAGCTGCCCCTAAACCATACCTCTCTAGTAGATGGTCACCTTGTGGGCAGCATATTAAAGTTTGGTAAATTGCTACCCCGTGATAAGAAGAAACCAAGTTTTCTCGTAAAATATGTTTCTTTGATAATACTTATTTACCTTAGGAGTACTACCACCACCTTGAAAATCCCTCCCTCCCAGCTCAACTTTTAGCTATGGCAGCTAATGTTGCCTGACCACATATGTGGCAGCCAGACAGTTTGATATCCCCTAGACATAGAGATTGTGCCAAATCTTTGTGTATCACAGTTACTACAGAATAAACACTATCCTAGTGGGATGCAGCTGCGAGGAGGCTGGGAGGGTTTATGTGTATTATGATCAGGTAAATATTATTGAAGAAACATTTTACTAGAAAAATTGGTTTCTTCTTCAATATGTTACCCAATCATAATACCTCAGAAGAATTGATAACATAGAGAAGGAGTTACATCCCCTTACCCTGGAGGGGCTATCCTTAAGTATGTGAGACAGACTGAAATACCCATCTGAAACATAGGCTCTGTATACTGAGATACAGCTTTAGGAAAAGGGAAAACTGTCCCTTCTGCAAATCGAGTGGAAGTCATACCACATCCTGGGAAGGTAACCTGTTGTGCTGTTCTTCTGACCCTTCTGGGATGAACAATTCCTGAGGTAAGATCTAAAGAAAGTTGCCTCCAACCTCAATCCCATAGCATATCCTGGGAAGGTAACCTGTTGTGCTGTTCTACTGACCCTGTTGGGATGAATGTTACCTGAGGTAAGATCTAGAGAAAGTTGCCTCCAACCTCAATCCCACAGCTTGCATAAGGTCAGCTAAGGAACACTTTCGATACTGTACTTTCCCTCTTTTAGTGGTAAGAACAGATGAGATCACCCTCTTCTCACTGGCTCTCTTCTTTTCAGGTACCACTTGAAAGCTCTCACTGATTTCTGCAGATGACTTTGCGCTGAATGGTTTAGGCTAGAAAGAGGTTTTGCCACAGAATACTAATTGCCCATTTGAGGAAGCCTATTCTTGGCAATGAAGTAGAGGCCATCAAGAGTGACACTGCATCATCTTGAGGAACTGTAAGCAGTTTTGGTCAACCAACCAAACATGTATTTTGTTGATTCTGCGTGCTGCAGCTAATAAGATTTGGAAGCTGGTCTTTAACAAGAGGTGAAAAAATGAAGTTCTCAAGAGCAGTTCAAACTCTACATTATTCAGCCAGGGTAGCACCCATAATAAATTTATTTGGGCATAGAGTCAGCACCTTTGGGTGTTTTGAAATCAAAACTGAACAGCATATAAGAAATTGTGGAACAGCAGCCTTTAATCATGACTGGAGCTAACTGTTTCTCTTCAAACAACCAAGAAGGAAGTTAGTTATATCAGGCATTCAAGCCTGAGAAATGTGTTCATGTTCACATCATTAACAATAAAATCTCCATTTTCCCTCATATGCTTTCAAAGTGACTGATCTTCTGGCTCCAGTGATTCTCTCCACCAATTATTGCGAGAACTGATTCTTCTTAAGGACTTATTTAATAGGATCCATGTGTGCAGGTTCAACAGCTCTGGATTTGGATGAAATGTCTGCCATCCTGTTTGTCTAAACATATGAGGAAATATCTCTTGGGGTTTTCACTGCAAGATTTATCCACAAATTTTCCCCAGCTGAAGGAAGCAAACACTGATTCTTTTGCTTTTTGTAATCAGAAGTATTGGTGTGTAAGTAAATGTGTCCAAGCCATTCCAATCCTTGGAAAGAGTGTCAACTGCCCATGCCTTTGCATCAGACACTGGTATTAGTTGATTCTTTTGTGACTGTCCTCAAATACATTTAGTCTGCCCAGAATGTGATGAACTTGTATGTAGATTTGTCACTAATGACACCCCCTTCAAGTATCCCATACAAGAATGCTCAGGTCCGGGTATCTGGTTCCCCCCTTGCCTACTGATATTTTCACTGCAGCAGAATTGTCAGATTCGATGAGAACATCCTTTCAATGTAGCTTCTCCTGCCATCAATGAAATGCTTTCAGTATGGCCTTCATCTCTAGGATACTGATATGCAAGTTGATCTTGAGTGGCATACTCACTACTGGCCTCCTGGAATGACAGAAAGGGATGTGCACCCCAGTCGACTATGCTCAAATCCTTGCAAACTGTCAACCTCAGAGGCTGTACCTCCAAGGGAACACCCTGCATAAGCCAAGTGTAGTTCTTCCAATTTCTGAAATGGGACAGCACATGCAAGGAGAATGGTATTAGTTGTTCCAAGAGGCAAAGTTTCAGTTTCCATTGGGACAACAGTATCAACTGTAATGGCATCATAAACTGGTGGCCAAGGATAATGAGGTCTGCTGCCACATTGAGTAAACCCAGTAGGCAAATAAATTCTCGGGCTGAGAGACTGTTCTGTGTAAGACTCGAAGCCACCATTCAACTGATTTTCAATGCACATTCCTGAAGGCGAAATGCTCTGTTCAGATGTGTTTTGAACTCCAAACCCAAGTGGGTACAAATGAGTCTGTAGATCATGCTTTCCTTGCTAAGAAGGAATCCAAGGCTGAGGAGGAGTGTAACAAGTAATTTCATGTCTTTATTCAAAATATAACTCACCTATAGTTTTTGAAGAATGTCATCCAGGTAGTTGTATGTTACATATGTGGAGATGGTCCTGAACTGAGCCATTACTCTGTCCATAACACATGTGAAGACCCAGTGACTGATGTCGAGTCCAAAAGGGAGTGCCCTGAAATGGAAGACTGTCCATGTGAAGGCAAATGGCAGGAACTTCCTGGAATTTTTGAGAATTAGGACATACAGATATGCGTCTTGTAGATCTATACTAATAGTGAAGTCTCCATCCTGATAAGCATTTAAAATTACCTTGGTGTTTCCATTTTGATCCATGATACACAGATGAAATGACTGAGAATGATAAAGCCAATGACTGGCTAAAGAGTGCCACTGGCCTTGAGGACCATGAACAGTCCTCAATAAAAACCCAGTGACTTTAAATTTTTGTACAATCTCTATCATCCTTTTCTAGAGAAGACTGTTGATTTCTCGCTGCAGTTTATCAGCTTTGAACAGGTCTTTAGGGATGTTCTGTAGTTGAAAAGGTCCTGGACAATGGAGAAGGGTCATTGAACATGCTACTAAAGATCTCTGAAACCATTTTCTGGGTCCACTTATCATCATGGCCACTGATCATCATCTGTCCCATTTGACTGTAATCATCCACTGACGATTATCTGTCCAATTTGACAGTAATCATCTACTGATCATCATATGTCCTATTTGATAGTAACGGCCTTCTACGTGTATAGGACTGATTCCATGACTGCTGTGTCCTGGGTGTTCATTCTATCCTTATGACTACTTCCCTAAAAACATCTCAGCCTCTGAGACTGCATGTGGTAGATTTGTTTCTATGATGTCATGCATACATATATACTCCATCTTGCCACTGAAAAGGAGGTTAAAAGAGAATAGCTGCAATCTAAGATTGGCTTCATGGTGATCCTTTAAAAAGGTGGAGATATAATATGGTACAGTAAAATCTGTTATGAGTGACCTCTGCTATAAGCGACCACCTGTCATTTCTGACCACAACTGTAATGCATGGATTGATTTTATTATATAAACACTCTGTCGTGAGTGACCACCTACTGAATGCGACCAGTGACCACAATGTCTTGGCAAAATATGCATTTTGACACTGCTATGAATGACCGCATCGCTTAAATGGGGATAAACTCCGCCTATACTGATCCAAAAAAATTTAGGCTGGCTACTGATGTCTGAAATTTTGGCGTTTTATAGTTTCTATTGTAAACCAATCAAAAGTACATGTAGACTATCCCCATACTTAGCCTGGTTCCTGGCCTTATCATAGCTAGAGCACATATGTATGAGTAGGACCCAGTATCCCTATGAACAACCCTATCGCGAGAACATAGACATCACTGACCTGTATGTAATCATTTGCAACAATGACTGCTTGATTGTAATGATTGTTCTGATAAAAACACAAACATAAAAAGAACAAAACAAGAAAGAAAAAAAAAGGATTCTGCAGTGATAGATGCTATTGTACGTAAACCAGACTAATTATCATGTCACAAACTGCCATTGTAGTGCCGATATTGTTAGTCTTTAGAGTTAATCCATACTGCCTGGGGGTGAATAGTCTCTGTCTATTAAACCAGCAAGAGAGAATCATTTCCAGGATTCGATTGATAGTGTTAAGGACTTGTGATGTTTATTGTTTTTTCCCCCGATGTTACAGTGATTACATCCCAATCAACAAGTTATCAGTTATTTAAGTTGTGCGACCATTTTACATACTTTGTTTATAGTGTTAATCCCTGTATGTCTTCTTTGAATTAAGCCAATGACTTCTGTGTCTGACTAAATGATTCTGTTTCTGGATGAGATAACTGCTTCTTGTTATTTTATTAATTGTAGGATATCCAATACACATGTATAGATTTTTCATATTTTCCCAAAGCACAGTCAAAGCCATCTTTACAGTCAATATTACAACTGAGCACTAATAATGTTAACACCTAGTACCTTAATAATAATAATGGACAAACCTCCAACCAAAATGAGAAAAATTTTAATGCTGGAGAAGATAATTACTGTAACTGAAAGAAGTGAAAAAGAGCAGACCACTCGCAAAATGGCAGTTTAAACGTTGGTAAAACAAATTTTGGGTGTTATAAAGGAAAAGGAGTAAATCAGAGACGATTTCATATTCTAATACATGTACATGTGATCTTCAAATGTAAATGTAATTTCCTGTTTCATGATAGAAATATATCTTTTTTGCTATATAATTTTGTTTCCAGATGAATGCATACAGACCTGTTTACCCATACATTTTCTTGTCAGTATTTTAAGCAATGTCTGTCAGTAGTTTTAGAAGGCAGTCAGTATTTTCATTCAGTGTTTCTAACATCGTAACACAACACATATCACCTGTGAAACAACACACAAATAGTAGACACTATCAATACACTATAATTACCATTATGTAGTATTGCACGACATATTGACTATACAATATTCTGTAAATAACTTCTAACTTGTAAAGACACTGGTATTCAGGCAATTCTGTGTTTCAAGGCAAAATCTGCAGAAATTGAACACCACTGACTTAAAAATCCTGTTTATATTATAGTGATAAAAACCAAAAGAATACCTCCACACACCCAAATTCATTCCGTTATTTACTTCCGTTACTTTCTCATGAAAATCTGTTTTCTCAGCTTCACACATATCCATAATATTTTAAATAAAGCCAATTTTCTACATTTTACATGGTTAAGGAAGACTTTAATATAAAACATTATCACAGACATTGTTACCACCCATCCACTCAGAAAATAATAACTTCATCTAGATAGGTGAAGGATATCTTGTTTATTTCATAAAATCTAGTATCAGCTTTATCAACATTTACTAGAATGGAAATGAGCTCCATATATTATTTTGTACAAAGTTTGTCAACAATATCAAACTGATCCACTTGGAATTAATATTTTAATGAAGGCTTAGTCTATGGGTTTTTAATGGCGACATAATAGGCACTCTTTATCCTATTCAGCTGGTCATCTGTCCACTCTTTGGTAAAATTCTTTGGTTCTGACTTCAGGACCAATACAGCCTCAATGGTCTGACTGCCTAGCGAGGATCTCTGATCTGTAATATTTTAACTTGTCAGCTAGGCTCAATGACAAATTCATATTTACGATCAACTCACACAGAATCGCCTCAGCACGTGTTATTTGCTTTTGAAGTATGTGTTGATCACTAACTTCCATTCCCTTCATCGTTGACAAAATATTTCTATTTCCCTTCACTAAAGATTCCAATTTTGCTTGATTTTCCGATTCCATGTGCCGTGAACAGTCATTCCTTCCACCATGTGCACAGGAAAAGTCTAAGTCTTTAGACGATGGTTTAAGGCATGGCCACAGAGTATTATAAACTGGTAGAAAATGCTGCTTTCTATGTTTAGATTTTCCATTTTCACCATCAGTTTCGTGCTGAAACTTTCTTGTTGGCAGCATTTTCTTTGTTTAAACAACCTGATGTTGAGAATGTTAAAATCAGTCATGTGGCACAGATTGCGGACACGGACGCAGACCGAGGAGATGATACAACAAAAGGAAACGAAATAAAAAATGGCTTAAAAATTAATTTAAAAAACTTACTAAATAAATGCAACCTCAAATTGTATTTTCATATCAATGACCGTATGACCGTATGGATGGGCTTTATTCCATACAAATACGGTAAAATAAGGATGGGTAAACAGGTCTGTGCATACAATATTTTAGTATCAATAAAGAATAGAATATATGAACAGTGATTGTGGTTATTTTTCTTCAAATTGTTCTCAACTGGACCTTGAAAACTGGTCTTTTTGTACAAACCTGTTATGAGAGACCACCTGTCTTGATAGACCATTTTTTGTTGGCAGAAGAGGCAGTCACTAACAACAGGTTTTACTGTACTACTATGGCCCACATGACCAAAATCATACCAACATATAACAATATAAGTAGAAAGAAAACACAGTGAAACTTGGTCTTATATCTTCATTTCCTTTTTAAAATACCATTATTTACGAAATTTTCATAGTGCCTGCTATACCACTGTTCATTATATTATGCTATTCTCAGTATAATGTGGTTCCATAATTATCACTGTTCTCAAGAGAACATGGTTTGGAACACAACGTGGTCAAAGGTCATGTTATAATGAACAAGAGCTGTAGTAATCCTATGGTATAATGATTGGGTAATGTTTCTGAAGAAGAAATTGTAGTCACAGACTGACAGACAGATGGAGATATCACAATATCCCATCACTTAAGAATGTGGATATAAAGGAAAACTGGAAATGATGTACAAAAGAATTATAAATAAGCCTGCGACAATATGTACTCCTGACCTACCCGAGCTGTTGCAGCCTTGATAAGATCCACCCTTACATTGCCCTTCCGCAGCTGATGATGACTGCCTGAACCGTTACAGATAATCTCTACCCCATCCAGACTCAGATCAATGTTATGACTAATAATAATAATAATAATAATAATAATAATAATAATAATAATGATAATAATGATAATAATAATAATGATAATAATAATAATGATAATAATAATAATAATGATGATAATAATAATGATGATGATAATAATAATAATAATAATAATAATAATAATAATAATTCTTTCAAGAGGGTAACTAAATTAGTTCAAGAACTGTTTAATCTATAATAACAGAAACAATAAACAGTCTAACAGGCAGATATAATACTTCTAGATACAAAAATTTGATTAATGAAATAATTAATTGATATGATTCCTGGTACCATTTCATATTTCTCATATGGCATGCATGTGATATCATATAATGATCTCAAATACAACAGAAATTTAACCCGCCACCCTTTTAAATAAATAAATAATAAAATTGTAATATAGAACATTTTCAGCAGGTTTGAAAAAAAACAAGGGTTTATTTTGTAACAAAATGTTTTGGATGTTTCATTCTGCACTCACATCAGATATGATTAAAGCTGAATTAACAAGTTCAATAGCAATGGAATGCTTTCCAAGCATTTAACTAGTTTCATAATTTCATCTAAACAAACAAAATATATAGGATCCTTTGCTATGGTGGTGCTCTACAGTTTCGTATTTTGCATAGGGTTAGAATTTTAAAGATAAAACATTTCCCCCAGTTTCTTCACTGGTTATACTGGCTATTTAAACAAGACCTTGTATATCTCAGATATTGTTCCAAGAACCTTTAATTTCCTTTATTTTGGTGTATGATTAATGGGTCTAATATGGGTTATAGAGTATACAACTTAGCTTTACTACAGATGTGCACCTTTCAGAAACTGCTAGCTACACTTGGTCATTCTCACTACCTGGACGTCAGAGATAAATTGTTAAAAAAGGAGCTGATAACTTTTTTTACGTTTTATAAATTTGGTCATTCATTCACTGCACTTTCAGAAGCTGGTATTGTCTAGTCTGGCAAAATCTGTGTTCCTTTTTTTAATAACTGCTAAAGATAGTATACTTTAGCTTACTTCAGGCTAAGTTTTTGACCACATGGGAGCAGTCAATTTGGTTAGCTGCTTAGATCATGTACAATACCCTAAAGAAATTTCAGCCACAGTACATGAAAGTAAAATAGAGGTATGACAACATTCTTTCCACTGTGCATGTTACAAATGTAAACAACATTACCTTACACCTGTCATTCTCATGAAATTCATATCTGTACAGCATCCTTTATATACTGAAGAAAAGGCCACATTACCAGTTCTATCAAATCAAAACAATGCTTAAAACCAATTTTTTGAGTTAAAAATGTTTCTTCAATAATGCTTACCTGATCATAACATGTTAGGAGTAAATCTATTAATTCACAAATCCAGCTTTAAAAAAAACATTCACTGCTTCTTTTAACAGCAAAAATGCAACACTGTGATCAGCTGGACAAATTGCAAGTCAGGGTACAGTGGTCTCCCCATGGACAATGAGACTAGCACCAATTCTTATCTATCATTAGTCACCTCTTCCACTCATACACAGGTGAATTCAGTCAAGCATAGTGCTGAACTTACTCTGAAGTGACCACTGTGAATAAAGACAAGTGCCACAGAAAAATGCAGAAATGATCTTATTACATGATCATGCACATGACAAAGGTTACAAAATATGTTCAGCACTAAGATGAACTTCAGACCACTCCAGTAACCTAACTGGTTAGAGTGTCTGCCTTGGATGCTGGAGACTGGGGTTCAAACCCCAGCCAAGTCATACCAAAGACTTATACAAATAGTACAAACAGTTGCCTCACTTGGCACTCGGCATTAAGAGGTCAGTGTCAGGACTGGTTGGCCTGGTGTCAGCATCCATAAAAGTCATATACACTGCAAGTCAGAATGAGTAACAACTCTTTCAAATATCACAGGAGCACAAAGATTTTTAAAATGTGTATCCTCAAATGATTATTACTCTGATCCTTTGAAAACTTTGAGACCTGCTTTGTTACAAGATTTTGTCATGAAATACATGTACTTCATCAATCTGAGAAAACAGCAATAACTCTAACAAAAATTGCAAAATCTTAGTGATTTGTCAAAATGCACATCTTCAGCTGATGATCATTATCCAAATTCATGATGATGCATTGAAACCTACAAGACTAGTTGCAATATACAAGATTATGTCATATACAGCATTCAGTTGCAAGTCAAAAAGGGCAGTAACTCTTACAAAATTTGTGTTAGCATGAGTTGGTATGTGCATCTTCAAGTGAAGACTATAACATTTACCAAGTTTCCTGACGATCCATGAAAAACTACTAGACAACAGGTGCAAATGAGATTGTGTCATACAATGCATAAGGCTACAAAGACAAAAAGACAATAACTCTAACAAAAATTATGGTAGCAAAGTAATTTCATGATATATCAGTTGATGACCATAATATTTACCAAGTTTGATAATAATCCATCAAAACCTGCATGACAGGCTGTACTAATGAGATCGTGTTCCAGTCATCCCCAATGATTACTATATTTTTCTGACCTACCTGTGGGGATATAAATACAGATGAAATATACTTCCTTGTGAGAAAGCTCTTAGATATGACCCAACTTCTGAAAAGGCAAATATCTGATTGGAATTGGTGGGTATTTGATAAGAAAATGCTAAACAGAAATGAGTGTAAGTAGTAACCGATGACTGATAAGGTTTGGTTCCCACCACTCTCTAACAGATGAGACCACTTTAGTCTGACTAACACCTTGGCAAGCAGATGACCATTAATTACTTTGGTTGCTACAACAACCCAAAGATGTTGTGAAGATCCCTTTTAGCTTGGGTGGACTGGATTAATGAGGTAGTGGAAGTACACCTAATGCATTAAGATCACTTAATGTGCATTATGAAATCAGACAAGTTTGTGAGTTGATATCTTAAGCTCTTCAGCAGTATTAAGTATTGATTTGACCCCTATTAAACTCTCACATTAATATTTTGACATCTTGATGGAATATCTGTGAACAAATGTCAGAAGTTGAAACAAAATAATAACGTTAAAAATATCCAGCTACAACTCCACCTGTGAAGGTATCTAAATTTACCAAACTGAAATTATACCTACTGTTTGAATCTCCTGTGAAGGCATGTAAATTTACCAAACTGAAATTATATCTACTGTTTGAAGCTACTGTAAGGGCATATAAATTTACCAAACTGAAATTATACCTACTGTTTGAAGCTACTGTGAAGGCTTATAAATTTACCAAACTGAAATTATACCTACTGTTTGAAGCTACTGTAAGGGCATATAAATTTACCAAACTGAAATTATATCTACTGTTTGAAGCTACTGTGAAGGCTTATAAATTTACCAAACTGAAATTATACCTACTGTTTGAAGCTACTGTGAAGGCTTATAAATTTACCAACTGAAATTATACCTACTGTCTGAACTACTATAAGGGCATATAAATTTACCAAACTAATATTATACCTACTGTTTGAAGCTACTGTGAAGACAAATAAATTTACCAACTGAAATTATACTTACTGTTTGAAGCTACTGCGAAGGCATCTAAATTTACCAACTGAAATTACATCCACTGTTTGAAGTGGATCACATAACTAAAAGTAATTTTACTGATTAATGCGCCTCATTTGCAGAAAGCTCTCTTTTAACTCGACCGCTCCGGTGGCCTAGTGGTTAGAGCATCTGCCTTGGATGTGGAAGGTCATGGGTTCAATCCCTGACCGAGTCATACCAAAGACTTACAAAAATGGTACTAACAACTGCCTCGCTTGGTGCTCAGCATTAAGAGGTTATTATTAGGAATGGTCTGCCTGGTGTCAGTATAATGTGGCTGGGTGGGACATGATGCTACATGTCTGCAGCATGATGCCCCAGTGCTAGACATCACTATAAACTGCCACACTGCAGATATTGTAGCAATATGACTGAAAAATTGTTAAAGCTACGTTAAAAATCCAAATCACACACACTCTTTTAACTTTGGGACAAAAGTGTGAGTCTGTTCAGAAACTGGAAGGCAAAGCTGAAAAGGCATATCTTTTACAACAAAGGTATATGGTCCTTTATGGCGCAGTTATTATGAGAAAAATAAAATCAGTTGTTTGAGGTGTACAATTTTGCCACTGTAAGTAAACTATGGTACATAATGTTTCATTTAGGGCCACAATAAACTAAAAGAGGCTATCAAAAGGTCTGTCTCTAAATCCATTACAACTGCTGTCCACATAGGGACATTTTATCTACTAAACAGGGAAATGGTATAGGTGACACATTTCATCCAGTTTATATTTTCATAAATAAAATTATGAAAGAAAAACAATCAAGAACAGAGCATGTCAATATAAAAAAAATACATGACTTGCCCTACCCAACATCTGTTAATATAAACAATAATGACTTGCCCAATCTAACACTTGCTAACATACACAAGAATTATTATTATCATTATTATTTGTCTATCTTTTATTGTTTTAGGGATAAGAGTGGACATTATTTTTTGACATGTTCATATTTGCATCACTGCATAAACTATTAGCATGTAATTTGAAAGATGTGCATTGTCATTATCTGACAGTCTTGACCACCATTAAATGGGCCCCGAGCGGCAAAGTGGTCTAAAGTATTCACTCTTATGGATCATTGCCATCTCACCTCTGTCTGTGTGGGTTCGAGTCTCAGGTTTGGCCAATGTGGGTATGTGAGAAAGCTTGCCAGTAGCTTCTCATGGGTCGGTGGTTCTTTCCGAGGTTTTCCCAGGTTCTTCCGCCACCATTTATACTGGCCGCCATGTATATTGTTCTGAAAAATGGCATTAAACCCTACAACAACAACAACAACCATTAATACGTTTCTAATTGTTGCTTAAAGTTTCGAGTGACTGTTTAGTGTAAACTTAAATTTTACACTCTACCTTGCAGTGAGTAAATTTTTGATGGGCACTTTACTGTTCTAAAGTTGTATCAGTATTTGCAATATACCATTCTTTACCATGACTCCCATTTTTGTTCAGGAATGTGAGAAAAACAATTCTTCATTATACAATGGTGTTCTATGGAAAATTAACACCCATATGATCAGAATTTTGTGTCAGACATCAGGCATGGCATAATTCTGAGCATTGGGTGGAATTTTCCTTCTATCTGACACCAATATATATATATATATATATATATATATATGAAGAATTCTATTAGTCTCAAATGCTGCCTCAGGTGAGGCAAAATCACAAAATCTCTATACATTTTTCAATACTTTTCAACTGTTCTCTATGCCATAACTCTGTAGAGTGTAGACAACTTACCTGTCTGGAGACCAGAGTTCCTCACAGATCTCACTCCCAATGCATGTGTCAACTGTGGAAATGACAGCATCTCCTATGGGAACTGTCACCTGAAATAGGAAGAAAGGACATAAGAATTCTGCAATATGCTGTATCATGCCTTCTTCTATGGCTTCATGATCCAAAAACTTAAAACAGTCACAGAAGCAAAAATATAGATAAATATGACCAACTTCTGCTGGATGTGAATATTGGTTCTAAACATGAACCCTTTACAAGGTTTGTTGACTGTGCATGCAATAATTAAGATATAGTGAGCTAAATGAAAAGAACATAGAATAATTTTCAAAGAATATGAAAATTCTATCTTTAACTCCCCACCCAATAAACTCTGATATCCTTCACTATTGATGAAGGAAACACAAAATTACAGAAAAACAAGTTCCATTGCATGAGTCTACCCATCAAAGAATCAACATGTATTACACTATGCATCTATAAGGAAAGGAAACGTTCATATGATGCTGCAACATAATACACACATGGTGCTTGTTTAATTGCTATGAATATATTTGCAGGATTGTTTGTTGTTAGTGTGCACATATGCTGTTTAATACTTATTCCATTATATATTTTTATGTAAAAATGTATGTGCAGCATTGTTGGATGAGGTGTATCAATGTGGCCCTATGCATACATCAATACTGTGTTTCATTCATACAATACTGATGCTCTGGTATGTTATTATACTTATGCATTATATGGGCTGCAGCTTGAAAAAAAAATTACTTGCATTTGCAAGATGTGTGTACTGACTGAAACTAAGCAGTCCTGCTGGGCTCCCAACTTGATTCATAGAAAGAAATTTTCCAAGTAGAGAAATAAGACATGGCCTCTTGCTCTAATACACTGTATTACTTCAGTGTGATAGAAATAATGACAAATGCAAAGTGAATTTCGCAGCTCATCCGTTCCACAGCAACCAGTGTGTATTTTGATTTGCGTATCAATCAAAACATGGTTCAGAATCTGCAAAATTTCACCTCTTTACATGCCAAGCATCTGGTAGATGCTTCTTTTCTCAGTAATTGCAGATTTTCCATTCAATGATTCAGTAAAGTTGTTATTTCTCAATGGATCTTAGAAGTTGACTTTCACGCGAGATATTTGTCCATTTAACATCAGCTCATCTCAGATGCACACAGCCCCAGATAAGGATAAAGTAAAACCAACATACTGGATTGACAAGGACGTTTTTGTGTTGTTATTTAAGATAAGCAATCATACATGTTTTTTCTGGTATCAATATTTGCCAAATCCCATCAGGCTCATGCTTCAACAACCCCAACCAGAATTCAGAGAATATTGAAACCAGAAAAAGATTATGATTCCTATATAGATTCCAGGAATTCAAGGAGGCCCAATAAAAGACCCCAAAACATTTCTTTGTTTTTCCTGGACAAAACTGAGTTCTTCAAGGTTCACTTATGACTCTTACTGAATGGAATCAAAAATATTTTGGTTTAAAAAATAATCATTTTTGAAACCAAAAGATGTTACTAATTTGAGACTCTTCCATCACATATGACCATGTATTAAACCACAAGATGTATCATTAGAACACATATAACAACTGAAATTCATATAAATTTGCATGCAACTAATTTAAATTTACAGAATAAAAATGTAAACTTTACTATCTTTAACTGCATATGTTGGTACAAAGAAAGTTTTTTGGGCTTTCTGTTATATTTTAAAACAGGGCAATCTTATAGTTTGACCAAAATCCCTTAAAAATTATTTACATTAGTATTCTGCACTGAAAATTGCCCTAAGAGTTGCTTCATTTTTATGTATTTACCAAGGTCTGATGGTTAAATTCACTGCATAGACAAGTTGGGGCTGGGAGTGGTGTCAAAGGTTACTATTGATGATAGTGTTTAACACTGTGTTCTAAGTGTGAACTATGCAATAATAAGCAAAGATTTATCACAATACAGTTTCATTAACTTACATATTAATACAGGCACTGGAGAAGATAAGCTTTATTATTTTTCTCTTAAATGGATAACATATCACAGACAACATCTTGGTACAATAGGATGCTAGACTGGTCTTTATGCCAAATATACAAGATACAATGGGACTGACAATGGAATAACCATCCACTTGTTCAATTCAATCGCCTGAGCACTTGGATTGGCTATACAAATACATTTATGTCAAGCACCCAAGTAATTCATACATCCAATGACTGAAACATTCAGCAATTTTCAAACTTCTGATAATACCTCAACAAATTTAACTCAGGATTGTTAAATTACAACTCAGATGTTCTTTCTTTGAACAAAATGGCAACTGAAAATTCCCATGTTTCATTGACTTCAATCAATATTGTCAAAATTAAAGGGCTCTTGATGGTCATGAACAAACCCAGTCTTGCTGAACTTTTTCCAATTTCCTAATGGTGTGGGAACCCTGTTTGTTTGACTGAGAAAATTACACCACACCTACCTGTCCAGTAATATCTTGGATCATGCGAGGAAGAAAGTGATCTTCAATCTGCCTTGGTTTGGCCCATGCTGTAAAGAATCGAGTTTCTCTATAGTTCCCATCATTACACAGCACCATCTTTGGGCGGATGAGGAGAATTTTTCTGCAAAATAGAAATATAGCTTTACAGACATACTACTTTGTGAATGTGTTTTTAATACTCATATTAGTTTGTTACATTAACTCCTGTATACCATGCATTTTACTGTGGTGTCCATTCAATGTACATTTACTCAACAACTTTGATTGAAGTCATATACACAAAACTGCATATGTGTTTTGTTCTGAGTCGGCAGAAAGAACTAGTTTAGTATGGTGTACGGATACATCAGGGCCAACCGGTATTCATCAGAGAGTTTTTTCCTCAGACTCAGTACAAAACATGAATGCAGTTCTATATTTATTACATAGCCCATTATTTTTGGGATCTAAATATTTTTAGCTTCACTGAATGAATAAAATTCAAAATTAACTGGGATTTATAAAAATTTCATTCACTACATCTAAAAATATTTAAACACAGACCTCAAAGAAGGCACATAAGTAGTTCAAATCTGGGTATGTGATATGGCAATATAGACTGAATAGCTGTATTGAAAGCAGATCAAGCATTAACATTAAAGGGGTATGTAATAACACAAACCCACAACAGCACATCTGATTTATGAAGCAATTTTGATTCAAAATTGCAGCAGAATACCTTGAGTAGTTACAAGCAACATCCCATTTGAAGATATAAATTTGATTGATAAGGCCAATAGCTCTGTCCAAAATTGAGTTGATGAGACAAAACACATATCACATCTAGGTCTATGAGACAATGTTCTAATCAAATTGTTTCAGAATACATTGAATGGTTCTTGAGCTATGATGGTTACAAGCAATACCACATGTGAAGATATTAAGTTATGTGCCAAGGGACATAACCCTATCCATAATGGATTGGATAAAATTGAAAACCAATAAAGGTACATCTGGGTCACTGAGACAATGTACATAAAAAACTGCATCAGATTATACTGAATGGTCCCTAAGCTACCAGTATTTCATGGATATTGTGGTAGCTACAAACTACCAATTTAACGACAGTAGGACCCTTTTAATTATCTATCGATTTCAGTGCTGCAGATACATCCATTATTTAATAAAACTAATAAAAATAGACCCTTAAAAATTTAAATGAATTTGCAATATTTATACTGAATATATAATAAGCACATAATGCAATGTGACCTAATTATGGGTACATCACAACTGGAAGATCTTAAAACAGCTTCAAACTATTAACAATGATGTATCCATATTTTGTTCAAAGGTAAAGGCATATATGTCAGTGATGTCAATTGTAAATTCATCATCATTTTCTATCTGTGAAATGTTGACCCAGTAACCTTTATCATGGATATGATGCTCTCCCAAATTTGTTTTATATGATCTGGTAAATAACTTATCAATGTTCAGGCTGCGATACTACCTTGTCTGGCTGTCAAGGACAACTTCAAAATCTTACTTGGCAAGTTAAAATTTTATTATGTTACATATTCAGAATTACATGTAATAAAATATTCAGAAAAAAGTTCTGATCTTAAAATGGATACTTTTTCCTACACTGAATCCATATTTCCCTCAGATGCCATATTTATACATGTATAAAGTGAATCCATATTTCTCTCAGATGCCATATTTATACATGTATAAAGTGAACCCACCTGCCAAAAGTACAGACCTGCCAATGATGTCATATTTATATATGCATAAAGAGAACCCAACTGCCAAAAGCACAGACCTGGAAATGAAGTTGTATTTATACATGTATAAAGTGAACCCAACAGCCAAGAGCACGGACAAGGAAATGATGCCATATAATGTGCCATAAGATTATGATTTATGCTGTTCATTTTAATAATGATTGCAACAAATCACCTAGACACTGATCTATTGGTGCATGATTCATGGCAAATTTTGGTCAACACTGTCAACAATTATGTGTGCACCATGCACAGATAATGTACAATATGTAATTGCTGAGTCAGATCCAATTGCAAATTACACAAACCAAGATGTGCCATTGCATAATGCACTGGCAGATCTGAATCTATGCAGTTTGTTAGGACTAATTAATACAATCATACAGACACTGATCTGCTGGTACATTATGCAATGGCAGATCTGGGTCATTGTTGTTTGCAGATGGACCAGACTCAGGAGTGAGTATAACTCTTTATTACCTGTTTAAGAATATCACCCTGCAATTGTAAGGAATGTTCTTGTGCATCACAGGCCTGGGAAGGTAAACAAGAAATCAAGTCAAGCTTTTGTAAATATAAATTTTTGGGGTAATAAAATTCAAATTTGCTTTGATACATCAACTTGTATTATGACACTACTGCATTACTGAACTTTACTTAATTTGGTAGATTCTGAATATTTGTGTGACGAATTTGTGAAAATTGATAATTGGCAATATACAGTAATCATTTGCAATAATAAATAATTATAGTTCTAGATGAATTATTTGTTAAATAGAGGTATTCATTATATTCATTACAGCAGAATAATCTCTTTATGTACAAAAGCTTTCCAAGTGGGTATTCATTTTCAAAATCAAACTGTAATACCAAAGAGAGAGAGAGAGAGAGAGAGAGAGAGAGAGAGAGAGAGAGAGAGTGTGAGTGGGTGTGTGAGAGAGAGAGAGAGAGAGTGTGAGTGAGTGAGTGTGAGTGTGTGTGTGTGTGTGTGTGACATGTTGCTATAAATACATATGAAACTCCTGGAAATTTTTTGTCTTGCTAAATACAGTTCAGTATCATTTATACAAGTTTCAAAGGCCTTTTTACCAAGGTGCTTTTTTTTTCAAACTTGGTCATTATATTCAGAAGTTTCTCAAAAGCTGCTTAAAGGTTTTATTTTTCTTGTAACACCTGCTATATATGAAAGCTGATTCGCATAATTTATACAAATTAAAAGGTATTCATAATAGTATGCTTTTTGTTTGATTTGATCAAATTCTGTTTTTTAGAATACAAGAAGCTGTTTAGAGATTTTTCAATTGTTAGTAACTGAGGTCAACAATATATTCGTTTTAGAGAGCAATGGTATCATTAGTAAAATATTATAAAGTCTTCATGTCAGGAAGCTGTCGAATTGGGTAAAATTTTGCACAGCAGTTTCTGAGAAGTCTTGAAAAATTGTATAGTTTGATGAAAGAATGCCATATTTAACAATGGACTGACATGTGATCAAACATGAACAGCCTTCAAGCCAGTATGTTTTCTGTCAAATTTTAATCAGATTCTGTTGAGGCAGGAGGTGCTTTTCAGAAGACATTTAAAGGTTCCGCTATTGTTAGTAATGGCAGCCATATTTCATCAAAAATCAGCAACATTCACACCTATCTGAAACGTGTTCATGGCAGAGGTTTTTGAGAAGCATTTTTAAAAAAAATATTTAATAATGGTGGTCATATTTTATGGCAGTTTGGCATCATTTGTACTTGGAAAGGTCATTATGCCAGGATGCTCTCGCCTAGTTTGGATGAAATTGGTTTTGTTGTCTTTAAGAAGTTGAAATGAATGCACAACACAACTGAGACACATCACAGATGCTGAGTCACACATGACACATGTCAGATGCAGAGCCAAATGATCCATCATGGATGCTGAGTCATACATGATACGTGACAGATAGCAGCAGGGAGGGAGGACCCTAAGGCCTCGTTATGGTATTATTTTGGTAAACAGACAGCTTCTCCGAGTATGTGTCCACTACTGTCAACCTGTGTATATACACATTTCTACTGACTGTTTGTTTATGGAACTCGATACAGTTCATCTGTTGGGCTCCCCCCTGCTGCTCTCTGAAACCAAACTGAAAGTGAAATCCAATATGATGTACAAGTGAGCAAAAATCAAAATGGTATTTGTATGTACATGGCAGTAGATATAATAAATTTTCCCATGCTAAGTGCATATATTGGCTGACATCATGAGAATCAGGTTAGTTAAGTGTGGTCACGTTTGTTTGTTATTGTTTATATGTGTCAAGATGGGTGACAACTCATCTGGCCTTAAAGTGTGTGTGATTGTTGTTGTGTTGATGGTGAGTGAGTGAGTCGGAGAAGGATTAAAAAAAAAGTGTGAGCAATGGTGTGTAATTAAATCAGTATTATATCAATAATAAAATGAGCAACTCTACACTGACTATGGAATCTCATACAACCAAACTAGGTTGACAACGACTAGAGGCGATTAAAAAAATCTCTCCCTATCCGTGATTCTGTCAAACAAAAATTACAGGTGAGACAGGAAGCTGTACTGGAATTTGCAGAAGATACAGCAGAATTATTTAAACCAATTGTCGAACCAACTAAAAAGATTGCAGAGGCGACAGGAACATTGCCAGCACAAATTCAAGACTTTAAAAATACTGTCGAGGATCTAGCTAAACCAGAAATAAAAACTAGATATTTTAATCTGGTCGGCTATGACCAGGTCATGCATGATCCACACTGAGTTGCTGCAGTGGGATATCAGCTGTGGCATCAGCTTCTAAAACCAGAATTTTATAACATTCCAGAAAAAGATTGAAATGCTATTGTATTTTGTGAGTGCATGGATATTGCAAAAATCACTAAAAATATAAAAAAGAGTATAAAGATTTTGTTAAAAAAGTTAGTGAAATGCAAGGGATTGCTGAAATACCAATTTCACCACCCCCCACGCAGCGGCGATCTGGATGAGGGAGACAGCCATCGCCACCACCACCCACATAGCAGCGATCTGGACAAAGGAGACAACAATCACCATAATCACCACCCACATGGCAACAATCTGGATGAAGGGGACAACAATCACCACCACCATTACCATCACCATCACCACCATCCCAAGGTGGCACCCTCCAACTGCTCCAATACCATCATCGCCAATACGGCTGTATGATATAGATATTGACCCTGGTGCCACTGGAAGTGGTTTTGCCACTGCTGGTACCAGTACTACCAGGGGGAGTGGTCTTTTTACCCCATGTCCCAGTAATGTCCTTGCTGATGTCGACTGACTAGAGATATTAATTGGTGGGCGACGGGCTGGCAATAATTCTCCTGACATTATCAATGAAGCAGTGGCTATTTGTCCGCGATTATTTACTGGTGGTGCTATGGATAGGAATGTTTCTTGGTCGCTTATTGATGAAATTGCCAATGGTTATTACAGTAAATGATCCCAATTTGATCACTGACAGGAAAAATAACATGATCATACACAATACTCAATGTTGACCTACTATGGTCTGAGTGATAAATTCACGATTGCCTGTATACAAAGTGATCTACGGAGATGGACTCAGTGATGTTATTCAGGGTCTATTAAGAAGGGTAGCCTATTAAGAAGGATAGTCCCAAAAGCAAAATCGATTGTGAAACAACTAGGAATGAAAGCTATTGGTGTTGTTCATAATAAAGGTGTAAGTACTGTGGGTGATGTTGCTAGTAAAGCATTTTCTGCAATCATGGAATGACTATCACGATTAATATGCAGATGAAAACCACAGCCAGTTACACTTGCAAGCACTGAAGTGATGCCCGCCAATGTCAGTAAAGTAATAAATCAAGCTGCAAATGCGCAGCTAGCTGCATTAGCTAGTAAACCTGTACCACTGTCAGAATCAGAAAGACAGAAAAATATGGCTGCAAGTCTAATAGCAGGAAGTGGTCTTCGTGTTAGACGATAATGAATTAATAATAAAAAATGTTCAAGCATGTATATGATCCCGCATTTGACATGGACACACCAATCCTTACAGGTGAATCAATACGTAATTATCAATATTATTTGTATGAAGCACATGTAACAAACCAACATGGAAGAATCGAACTACAAGTGCAGGATACAAGCAGGTATTTCCTGCCTACTGAGGCATTTACTGAAGTTGACAGCGTAATTGTGAGAGTCAATAACCCACCTGTTGCATATGATGCTAATATTAAAGTTGGTTTTGTTAATAATGGCATCATCTCGTTGTTTGACAGTGCCACATACATGACTGATGGAAGAAACATTGAATTGTGCCTGAATGACGTCGATGTTGCCACAACGATATTGGGTCTAGCAAGATATTCCGATGATTATTCAAGGTCGGCCAGTCCATCAATGATGTTTGTCAAGGACACCAGTAATCAACATGATATTTGTCAGCATCTTTTGGTACAATTAACACAGGTTAGTTCGGCTGATCCACAACCAGCTGGAATGATACCCCGACCTGCCACTGCATTTTCAATGTTACAGAGCATCAACCCCAACTTCAACTTAGGATTTTATGCACGACGAGCAATTTTAAAAGGTCCCCTAGAAGGTGCGCCAGACAGTGACCTCAGAAAATTTCAAGTGCAATTCCATTGTCCCACATTTTTGGATTTTGAAGGCATGTTAGAAAGGTTATTTTTGGAACTAAGCATACAGCTGAGCTTGTAAGAAAAGCTACAGACAATGATGCAATCTGGCGCCCTGCTGGTGATGGTGGTCAAGTAATACTGACAGAATTTTCACTGTGGATGCCAACAATGGCACTGTCGCTGACCAAAGAATAATAATTGTTATCGTTTATGGTCCAAGGCGTTAAGTCAACACTGTCGTGGTTGACGATAACCACTGATAGTTTTCCGGGCAAAACAAATGGTTTATTTACGTGGCAAAGAGCATCCCAACAAGGAGTCTCTGCCCCGTGACATGTATTTATTGCTGCACGAGTAAACTCACAAACACACAGTGCAATGATATTTGACAACCTTGGTGTTACTGAAGTTTCATTATGAATAAACGATCATCAAGAACCCTCCGAGGACAATTATTGAATTTTGCGGATAATCATGTTGCATGTGCCTATCATCGGTTGATGACATTCATGGGACGTGATAAAAATGTGGGTTCTGGTCTAAAAATATCACAGCTGGAGTTTTCAACATCATATCCCATCTATTATTTCTCACTGGAACATCTGGATTTATTTAGGCAATCTGTTGTTGATATACACTTTCGAGCTCTTGTTGCGCAATATGCTGTTGGTATCCCTAATTACAGAGCCATCAATGCTATACTGTCCGACAAAACAATGTTGCTTGAGAAGGCGGGCAGAAAAATGAGAGTGGTTGATGCCCCAGTGTAAAACATGTAACCAGATCATTTTATGATCCTATCCCATCAGTAATTAAATCGTCGTTGATATTTATTATAATATCATATCATCCCGTGAATGTTACTCTGACCCCTGGTCAGATTAAAAAGCTACAATCAGCAGCAAAAAAGAATTCTGGAATAAAAATAAAGTCGAAATCCTTGGTGTTACATGGCCCAAATAAACTGTCACTGACCGAACGTCAACTCAAACACTTTAATGACGCCAAACAATCAGCGACTGGTGTACGACTTGATCTTTCTGCAAGTGCTATTAAAGATGCAGCCAAGACGGGGGGGGGGGTTTATTTCCACTTTTTGCAGCTATACCAGCATTAATAGCCACTGTAGCCCCTGCTATTGCAAAAGTTGCTGCACTTGGTGCAGTTGGAACTGCTGCTGGAATAGCATTAAAGAAAGCTACAGGACAGGGATTAAAAACTTCCCCCAAAGAGGGGCAAGGTCTACAAACTGGGGGTATGTTTCCACTTTTTGCAACTTCACAGCAGCGTCCACCTGTTGCATCTCTCCCAGCAGTAATAGCCGCTGCAGACCCTGCTATTGCAAGAGCAGTTGGACCGGGTGCATTAACGAAAGTTACAGGGCGTGGATTAAATACTTCCAAAAAAAAGATCAGGTGGGGTCTAAGATTGCCCGGAACTCCAACTTCGTTGTACAGTCGGTGTCTAAGGTTACAAGGAATGTTTTGCTAATGAAACAAGTAAAGCTTCCTATGTCTAATTTTGATTTGCTCTTAAGCTGCTAAGAAATTAAACATTAAATACTTTTGAGGCATTATGTGCGATCAATTACCTGACAAACCCAATCGTGTGGAAACTGGTATCATTAATCTGGACTCGCAGTCCAGTCCAGGCACCCACTGGGTTGCCTATACTATCGACCCACGTGGTATTGTTTATTTTGATTTATATGGATTCGCCCCACCACTAGAATTTTTCAACTATAGCAGTAGAATGCAGAGCGTCTTACAGATCTGCCATTCCATGTTGCCAACACAAACAATAATATATCCGCCTGTATGTGGCCTAGAAGTACTGGCTGTACCTGATGCTGTATCAAGATTGCCTCATCTGCCCCCCCCATAAAGCTGTGCACGAGTATACAAGCAGACACTACACAAGGCCATTATTTTAAACAGATTAAACATTTTATAATAACGGTAGATATTTATGGGAGATTGTCTTCTACCGCTAGAAGGGGGGGGGTAAAAAAAAACTTAGTCTCAGTGATTCCGATTTGTCAAAATATGCTATGAAAGATGAGCTTGCTGATCTTATGAGTCTTGCTGGGGTGGATCAAGATGAAGTGGTTATTTTTCAGGACCAGCACGGCAGGCTAATGACATCTAATGTGAAACTCACTGATATTATCCGACGAGTTCTCGGGGCCACATCTGATAATCTTCCTGTATTTACTGATGATGGAAAAATCCGAGACTCTAGTGTATCAATCACAGCTATCAGAAATGAAATTACGAAAAATGTTGCGAAGTGTGTACAGTCTGCTGGTGACACGATGACAGGTGAACTTGACATGAATTAAAATAAAATTATTAATGAGAAAGAACCAGACTCAAGCAATGACAGTGACAGTGCGATAAGAACTACATTGATGGCACTTAATGAAGGATTAGCTTATTTTAGAACAGATTATACTGGCCATACAACCGCGCTTACAAAGAAACATAAATAGAGCCACCATGGAGTTTTTTGAAAATCCAATGGTGGCCAATATTAAACTTGTAACAATCGAAGAAAAAATAAAAGTAATCAATGTTCCGCATACGACCCCTCCCATCAACGTTGTATACACAGTAGCATCAAGACTCGCCACATGGTCACAACAAAATAATACCCTCAAACATACCGTGGAGGTTACTGGGGTGTACAGGCTGTCCATGTTTAGTGCTGCAAAATTTAGGATATTTACCACATATTGAAGGTGCCATTCAAGTGATCAATTTTCTGGGACTGTGTCAATTGTATTAAATCAAGGCGCCAAAGAAACATTTATACTGGACCCCGAGGACAAAAAATTGACTGTAACCACTTACTGATGGTGTTTGGAATTTGTAGCATCTGTGCCTCCATTGATCAGTTAGTTAAAGTATTAATTACTTAGAGTGCTGGCATTCCATATAATGCCAACTCCCTATTCAATGAATTATGATTCCAATTACAGATTCAATTAAACCCATGATTGGCAGCAATCACTGAGCAATATGATAGACACGTATACGACAAAACAAAAAAATACCGTTGACGTATTGTGGTTATTGACGTTGCTGTGTACGCTGCATCAGCCGCAGTTGCCGGAACAGTGACATTAATCAGCACATTATCAGCCACCTATGTGATAGCCCCAGTGGTGGGAATCGGTATGGCGGTTATAACAGGGGTTGCTGGTATTGCTAATATCATAGCCAAGAAATTATCAACATGCGCGACTGATAAACTACACGAGTATACAGTGTTGCTATCCACGGCAACACATGCGTACACCAGATTATCATCGCTGACTGCGAATTTGATATGATGAATAACATTTACTATGAAGCAACAACGAAACCGCCAGTGCCTTCACCACTACTACATGCCGTGGGAAGATCCCAATTAGAATCAAGGGTATAAAAATAAAATAAATAAATGGCAAAACAAATAGCTGCAAATACAGCCCCGTCAACAACGACAATGATATCCGCGGCATCAATGAGCCCCGAATTTGATATTAGTTTTCCTACACAGATTCAAGCACTGTCGGTCTCTTGAAATAGCACTGGCCCAATAGCGAGTGTATAATAGTTGGCCTAATATTAGATCAAAATCATTTGGTGGATTATCAGCCAATAATTCATTAGTATTTGCCTATTAAAATATATCGGATTGAACCAGGGCATAAATGCCTGATTGGCACACCATTGGCATCCCTACTTGCAGTTATCAAATCGAACAAATCAATGATGAATTCAGTGCTGAATTAAATCAATCACAGGATGAGAATCTAAAATCGCATAATGGTACATGAGCCAACGTTAAGTGCTGCTATAGAAATATCCACCCGCAAGTATGCCGTGGATATCTATCAATCACCAATAAGTCAAGTGCTTGGATGGCCAGAAGTGGCCCCCCCCCCCAGCACCAACACCACTGCCACAACCTCAACGCAGCGATTTTACCATAGATAAACTGGAATTTATAACCTGCCCCCCCCCCCGAAATCTTAATACATGGGCGGCAAAACATTTGATGGTAAAAAATATATCAACTGGATAGTAGATGATATAAGTGTATTGGGAGAAAAAGAAGAAGAAAGAAGAGAATATTCCAGTATTGTACTGACCAAAGACATATCACATGAACACACGCGTATGCACGACAAGTTACAGCAATTATTTCAACAGTACGCGCATGAGTTTCCCCAATGATAATCTTAAACAGCAAATCATTTCAACGATACAACATATCAACCAAGCAGTCGCTGACGCTAAATTATTTCATGACTCTGTGATAAAGAAAGCAATCAACGACAGCTTCGGTTTCTATAAAAATTAATTTATTAATTATTTCAAGATCACCAGCTACCAATTACTGACTTTTAAATTACCTTGGCTTGATATCGATGAAATTAAAAAACCACTCAGCAATATCATTGATAAATATCTTCCCGTGTTCATTGAATCATGGAGAGCAATATCCCCTCTACCAGGGATACTCAAACACAATAATGACCCAAATGGGGGTGGACGACATATATCCCCCAGCAATGTCATCATCACTTCCATGATTTCTGTCAATTTAATTGCAGATGTGGTCGAAGGGAGTTATCACGCAGACCTTAAAAAATCCAAATAAGCAGCCCAAGGCTACATTTTATATTCTTTCACACCCGAGGCTCCACCCAGCCATCTGATTAATTTAGTTTCTGTCAATCCAGTGTGTTTGTGAACGCATAACCCCGCATTGTCCCATATACACTTTTGCCTCACAGACCAAATTAATTATCTTTTGGACACACAAAATGAAATACTCTCAATCAGTCTTTATGTGTGATATAGGGTCACATAATAGAAGATACCTTGTCGTACACAAACAAAAAAAAGGGGCAAAAAAAATTATTATTATTTTTTGTTACTACTATACCCCCCCTTCCAAGGAGCTAGCTCCTTGACCAGCCAGCAAGCGTTGATAACTGGGACTACTGAATACTACAGTGCCGCTCAGGCAGCAGGTCACATTCCAGTGGCTTGGCAGTCAGTCGAATGAAAACCACAACTATGACAGGCAACATTCCAATCTCATGTATCCTGTGTCACGACTTCCTCACGCACGCTAACGATTTTCAACAGCTCTCCACCCTCTCACAGTGTGAATCGGCTTTGCTTTCAAGCATAAATTTATTTAACTGTCTTAATTTAAAATTAATGTTTTTCTTTTACTTCATACTCAGCCAATAGTGCTGACCCAATTTTTTCAATGGCAGCTGCCAATGGGGTGAATAAAGGATCTGTGAATCCTCTACACGCACAAGAGATAACCTCATCGCATGTTGGATTAATTTAATAAGACGATATTCCTCGGGGACCATATACTTTCCCTTGGATTTTCGTTGGAATGTTTCAAATTCATCCATGATATTCTGGGGGTCAAGTTGTTCATTCAGTTGTATAATAATACCCCCCCTCGCCACTTTCACTATCAGACGACTGATTATTATTTAATCGCTCAATCACAGAAAAAAATCATATTCATATTTTCGTAATTCATTATACTACTAATAAATATTTTTTTAAATTACATTTGTAAAACAAAAATAAAGACAGTATTATTTTAAAAAGCAAAAAATAGACAGTACGAGTTGTTTGTCTGTGCCAGTTTCATTGCAAATTGTATTGCCAGTTCATATACCAATTCATGTGGTGGCAGGGGCCCTTTCAATGCATTTTTGTTTGTGACAATTCATGTGCTCTACATCCGTACTGTTATCACTTGGATATACAGCATGGGGAGCTTCTGGAATTTTTATTCCAATTGTATTTCTGTCTGGCCGCATCATGTATAATAATTTTGGGGTACTGTCTATTTTTTACCATAAAAGGAGGGGGTGAAGAGGTGCTTTCCATTTATTGATGTATCGATTCCTGGGACAAATGAGAAAAAAAAACTTGTACTGAATGATGTTGTTGTCGAGGTGGC
Organism: Megalonaias nervosa; assembly: GCA_016617855.1. Lineage (NCBI taxonomy): Eukaryota > Metazoa > Mollusca > Bivalvia > Unionida > Unionidae > Megalonaias > Megalonaias nervosa. The sequence continues at coordinate 185,145 of JAECUM010000016.1, forward strand.
TGCAGCATCGTGCTGGACCCTAGGATATTCATCTCAGGGATTAACTATTTCAGATACTACGATTTGGATTATCGATGACCATATCGAATGGTCAAATTTAGTTTATCTAGCCATATCAAGAGTGATGAAAATATCTCCACTACAGAGGGTTATCCCTGAATTTATTCAGGGTAAGCCCAACAAAGATCAAACTCGTGGGCAATGGTGACAATATAAGGAAAAAATTAGCTGGGCATCAACAAAGGGACAAAATAAAATAAACGTGAGTTTGATCTTGCTGTGTCAACAATCATGACTCTGAAACAACAATAAAATAATATTGTGCGACCTGTAACGCAGTAATGCTATGGTGGCAGTATTCAAATAATAATCCAAGACAATTTACCATGGACAGAATTAATAGTAATCATGGTCATACACATGAAAATGTGATGCTGACCTGTCTGGAGTGTAATTGATGTTGGGGGCTAGCTCCTTGGTGGTGGTGGGCCAGTAAATCTTCACTTTCGGGAGGGCGGTGGTAATTGAGTATCTTCAGGAATTACTTGTAATTGTTCACGGACAAATCTACGTTGAGGAGCAGTTGAATCTAATCTGTAGGTTGCAGGTCTACCCATGGATCTTACAACACTGGAAATTTTATGGGCAATTACATTCCGGACTGGAACAGTCACTCTTTCTTTTTACCCCCTCCTTCAAGCTCCCCAGGTTCATGTAAGTATCTGACACTCACATTATTACCTAGTACTGGGGATTCTTTTGAGAAAGAGTCATGTCACTGGTGCACTAGCGCACTCACTGGTATGCGTTTTTTGTGATTGCATTGATGGGGTTCATAGAAATTCCACATGTAATAATATCATTATTTAATGTGGCTGTCACACTTGGTAGTCTTGTAACCCATTTACGAGATCTTTTGTGTGTGGAAATTTCTTGAGCGTATTGATACCCAAATAATCACTCAGCAAGTGTTCGATTAAATCGTTCAAGGATTGCCTGATCACAATGTAACACAGTGTGTCCTTGTCTGATTTTGACGTTGTTTTTTCATCATCAACGTTACTGCACCCAGAAATTCTTTGCCATGATCAACCTGTAATAACTGGCCATTGCAAGGGCCTTCGTCGATAAATTCATTCAAACGCAGAGGCAACTTTGGTGGCTGTCTTAGTGGATAACAGCTCTGCTTCTTTGTATCTACTTGCAATGTCAACAACAGTTAATGCATATTCATGTGTGCATGTGACATCTGCCAGTTTTAATAGTATCATGCGGTAAAACAAAATATCGGCCTGAAGAACTTCATTGGTAGTACTGACATCAAAATGCTGATATTGAATTTGTTATAGGGAGTTAGATAAACTTGCCATATTGCCTGTTGTCCTAACCAATTTGCAGCTGCAGTACATGTAACCCTTGCAATGTCAGCAAGTTTACTAATAGCAGCCCTACCCCTCCAGTATCCTTTGGGCTATAATAAATGGACTCCATTATAATAAATCGGCCAATTAATAACCCAGCCCCGAACACTAATTTACCTTTCATTGCAGCTCTTACCAGCCAATTAGCCAGTGATTCTCACAGATTTTTTTTTTTTACTGACTTTAATGTGTGTATCAACTTTACGTCTGCAATATGTCGTTGTTGTAAAATCTGTTCTTTTATACACAACATGATGAACATGACACGCCTGATCAATTGCATTAACTGGAGATTCTCCTGGTTTGGGTTGATTTTGCTCATCAAGTCGAATTTCAAGTTGGGTTCCAGGACCACAATAATTATACCCAGGAAAACGTTTTTCGTCAGGATACTTTGCCCATGGAGTCCCTGGTAATTTTCCAAGTGAAGCAGCGATATCACCACCCGACTTCTCACGAGACAAAATAAACTTGCATTTTTTTCTGTTACATTTCACACGCGTCCCTGTAAGTGCACACCTTTTATTTCTCATTGTTACTGTTGCTAATTCACTAGTACCAGTAAATCCCTTGCACCGAACACAATATAAATTCATATTATTCATTATATTTACACTAATATGGATGTGATTGACTTCTCAGCAACACGAGAAATAGAACCAGTCAAGCACCATCCATCCAGCCAAACTCTATTTGAGCAATTATTATACGGATATCTGGGTCTGGAAAGACTCAATTATTACTCACCATGATAATGAGATAGCTTAAGTGAGATAAGTTATATTTAGTGGTGCCATCTGCAGATGATCAGTGATGCTATGATGTTCTTAAGGACTTTAATGAGAATGCAATGGAGATTGCAGATGATAAATCAGATGACATTATTGATTTTATTACTGATATCAATGAGGCCCTGTCGGCTGATGATCTTAATGGGGATATCAATAATCTCGTAGTATACGATGATGTGATGTTAGGCAAAACAAACAAATCCAGCTCAGATATTTTCTCGAGGCAGACACAAAAACACTGATATTATTATGTTACTCAGTGATATACTCAAATACCTAAAGTCATCAGAGATAACTGCAACCTTCTGGTGGTCTTTAATGGAGTTGATAACCACAAGCTACAAAATATTCATCGGACTTGGTGTTCTGGGGACAGGAATTTGATTAAGTTTAGAAACTTCTTTTCCCAATCTCAAGCGACTACACATGGATTTGTCACGATAAATTTATATGACTCCAGATATAGGTATAACATTGGTCTTGATAAAATTTTGGTTGAGACACCATACTCTGTCACCCTTTTTATCATCCCTCTCCCACTCACTCACTCACCATCAACACAACAACAATCACACAGACTTTAAGGCCGGACAAGTTGTCGCACCTCTTGACACACATAAACAATAACAAACAAACAAGACCGCACTTACCTTAACTAACCTGATTCTCATGGTGTCAGCCAATAGACGCAGTTAGTGTGGGAAAATTTCTTATACCTACTTGTACCTACTGCCATGTATGTACAAATACCAGAGGACTGTTTTGTTTTTCGCTTGCTTGTACATTATACTAGATTTCACTTACTGTTTGGTTTCACAGAGCAGCATGGAGGGGGGTCTGATGGATGAACTGTATCGAGTTCCATAAACAAACAGTTGGTAGAAATGTGTATATATACAAGTCGACTGACAATAGTGGACACATACTTGGAGAAGCTGTCAGTTTACCAAAATTATACCATAATGAGGCCATAGGGTCCACCCTCCCTGCTGCTCAGATGCAGAGCTGCAGATGACACATGACAAATGCTGATCACACCATATGCTGGGGATTTTGGCTAGGCAAGTTAAAAACCCTGTCTTAAGAACTGATAACAAAATTATGAAATCCAAATATCAGGACTGTAGAGAAAAAATGGACTGTTAATTATCACACTTTGATGCTGGTATACACATAATGTACTATGACAACAAGGGGACTCTAAGATAAAATTTTATATGAATAAATAATGGTTGATATTGCCAGGTTTTTTTGGTTCAATATTTGTCTGAACTGGAATCAAACTGCCAGCACATGTTGTAAAGTATAACTTTTATACCAATATGATATATCATGATGTTGGATATACAGAGAAAATACGACCAAGATGGCTGACCAAGAAGGCAATACATGATTGTCAAGGAGATGATACATGAATGTCATATGTGATTTGCTACCAAAAGTAAAACAACAAACTCTCCTATTAAAAATCTCTTGATTAAAAAGTTGGGTAAGGGATAATATTCACAGTTCAATAACATCTACACTGTCTTGGCAGAAAAAAACATGAAAAATACTTACATGCCAACATCACAAAGGATATCTTGACAAACTGGAGAGCACAGTAACTGAGCCAAACTCTGCCAGGAATGCAGAAATGTGTCACTTTCCATGAAGTGGTCAGAGCATCCATAGCCACTGTTGTACATAAAAATAATGTATGTAGAGTATAACACAGAGCAAATACACAGGCTATAGTAGAAAATACCATATTCAATCATCAAGGATTTCTGAGAAAGGCTTTCTATCAAGTTTGCGACAAAAGTGCAAAAAGTTTAAAACTGACAGTCATAGAAGTCTCTGGAGCAATGTACATCACATGTCATAGATGCCTGATTTACATGAAGAGCCTGCAGGAATAAATACTCATTTAACAATTCAAAATGCCAGTAAAACAGAATCCATCTTACATGCTTAATGAGGAAATAAAAGCTGGATACTGCCAGCCATGTTGTATCCCAATATATATCACACTAATAGTCTCAGATAGGATATTAGTACCACATTATTGCATATGTAAATATTTGAGAGTCCTTTTTTCAAAAACAAGCAGGGCTTGTATCACTGCATAATGTACAAAAATTAAGTGTATTCATTTTCTTCCATTTAAGTGTTCACTAAACAATGATCAGTACACTAAAATGATTTAAGAACACATTATCATAATCTGCAAATAGATGCACCTGGCACATGACAATAAGTGAGAAAGGTGCCTCTTTTAAAATCTCAACAGCAAAAGTATTTTTATGTACATGTATTTGACAGTTCACAGACACCGATGTGCTCTACTCTACTCTACCCATTATCTCCCCTTGCCACCACCAGGTGTTGCTAGTTATTTAGCTGAGTGATATATTAACAAGGATGCTCATATGGCAGGGTGGTTGGGAGGGTTTTTAAGTACAGTAATGTGATTGGGTAAGTATTCTCAGAGAAACATAATTTAGTATAAAATTTGCTTTCTCCTTCAAATACATTCCCTTAAGTTAGGAGAACAGGTAATAGGAGGTGGGAATGCTGAGCATCCAATCTCTACCTCTGGTATCCTTCTAAGGAATTATGGCTAGATTCCTCATGCGAATGATAACCATTTTCCTAATTACATAAACAACACAGCCTAGGGTCACTTGATCTGTGACCACCACAGATGGGTAAGAAGATAATTTTCGAAATCTTACCTACAAAATTTCACTGGCAAAACCAGCAAAGATGAAAGGCTGTGTTGATTGGATGAATTGGTCTGGTGGTCATCTGGGCTGCCACCACCAGACCTATCTGACACAGGTTTGCCTCTGCAAGGTTAAATCTTTGGTATCAAAACTCAAGAAGGTTGACTCTGCATGCCAGCCAACAGCTTCTGCTAAACTCAGATTGAAATGTTATGATCAGACGTGAGGCTCACAAAGATCACTCTAATCCCATGAGTGGTAATCTTCATGAGACAACTTGGATCTTGTGAGACCTCAGAGTATGATGAACCCAGACGGTAACCTATTTTTGACTATGAAGCCTGGTTGTGTCACAAGGACCACAGAATCATCTGATCTGAAGCAAAGATAGTTTGGGTCAACAGAAAGTGCATGTAGCTTGTTCACCCTGCATGCTGAAGCTAAGGCTATCAGGAAACATCTTTTGTATGATAGTAGCTTTAGCAAACTGTGGGTCAAAGGCTCAAACTGAACCATGCTAAAACTCGAGACAAGATTACAATTTGGAACAGTAAAGGATTTTGGTTGATTGAAAGCAAAATTGGCTAAAAAATCAGATAGATTTTTATCATGCCAGATATCACGTCTACCATGATTTCAGAATGTGTCCAACATCATGGAGCAGTAGCTTTTGATAGGAATTGGTGCCCACTGTTTCTCCTCAAAGAGCCAGAGAAAAAACTTGGCCAGTTGAGGGACTGAGACACTCAGAGGGAGATGTTATTGATATGGCACCAGTCCCTGAAAATACGCAACTATCCCTCATAAGCTTTCAGAGTGGAGGGTCTTCCTGCTCTCAAGATTCTTTCCACAATCAAAGGTTTAAATTGTTTGTCTTGCAAGACTGTCCAGACAAGATCCAAGTGCGAAGATGTTCATGGCAGGAATGGAACACCCGTGACCATGGTGGCTTGAGAAGATTCAGGTTGGCCAGAATCTTCCTGGGCAGATCTATCACTAGATAGAGTTTTTTGGTGACCCAGGACTTGTCCAATCTGAGAAGAGCTATCAGAATCATCTTGCATTTCCAACACCATAACTTCTGGATTATTTTTGGTACCAAACTGTAAGAGGGTAGGCATATGCCCACAATCCCTCCCAACTAACTGACATATTGTCCACGGCCCAAGCTTCTAAGAATGGAACTGGAGACACAAAGGTGGGCAACTTGTCATTCCACCTTGTCACAAAAGATCAATTGTCAAATGCCCACAAAGTGCACAGATCCAAGTAAAAACCAATTGATGGAGAGACCATTCCTTGTGAAGGACTTGGCCTTACCTGGATAGTGTCAGCCAAGAAATTGAGCCATCCGGGACTGTACCTGATTTGTATCTTGATATGGAGATTGTCGCACCAACATAGAAAATGCCAAATCAGAACACACATCGTGTGATTTGATGCCCGTTTCAGGTGGTAGGACACCACCACAGAGTTGTCAGACATAATGAGGGCCCTTTTGCCTAAGAGTCAATCTTTCCAGGAGTGAAAGGCATTGATGACAGCCTTCATTTCTAAAAATGTTCATGTGTAAAGGCCACTTCTGGTTCCCATGTACTGTAGAAGGTAATGAAGACTGGCAACAGGCGGGCAACCCCAACAGTACATACTAGAATCAGTACATGCCGTTCTTTCTGCTTGGGGGCTTTTCCAACAGGATCCCCATGGTCAGCCAACCTGGGTTGCACCACTGATACAGGAATGATTGTATCTTGAGCGTGATCATGACTGCTTGACCAAGGGGACCTGAAAAAGCACGCCATTGTGCTAGCAATGTCATTTCTAAGGAGCACATTAAAAGATGGCCAGGAGGAATCAAGTCCATTACTGCACTGAATAATCTGTGGAGTTGCATTAACTCACTCGCTGAAATCCAAGCCCCATTGGAAAGAACCCAACGAGTTCAACAATCTTGATCAGTGAACATGAGGATTCAGGTTGGTGATAAACTCTGTACTCAGATGGACAAAAAGATGGGATGGACTGAGGTCAGACTTTTCCCACTTCACTAAAAACTTAGATGAACTAAAAGTGAGAAGATTGTTGTCACTGTAATTGAAGTAGATCAGAATTGGGTGGTAACAAAATCCATAACCTTGATAAAACACAAGGGCTGATTTTAAGGCCAAAGATTATGACTTTGAATTGATGAACAGTGTCACAGTAAGCAAAATAGAGAAATTCCATGAAGTGTGGTGGATAGGGATGTGAAAATATGTGTCAGTCAGATCAAGACTGATGGCATACTCATCCCATTGGATGGAGAGACAGATTGATCTTTCCATCTCCATCTTGAATTTTAGTGGTGAAACAAATTGATTGAGGTGGCATAGGCAGATGATCTTCCTCAACTTGCTGTTCACCTTCTGAATAAGAAACAGCTTTGAACAAAACCCCTGAGAATGTGGTTTTGTACAATCTTCATCGCCTGTTTTCCGATGAGTGACTGTATCTCCTGTTGTAGAAAGGACTCATCTTGATCTGATGGTATGTTCGTGAAAAGATGAGAAGAAAGAGGAGGGGGTTGGATAAATGAAATACAAAGCCACTCTAAAATGAACTGGATCACCTACTTGGTTTTAGGGAATAGGGAGATCCAGTAAGCCTGAAATTGAAAGAGGTGACCACACACAGGTAGGATGTCTGTAGGCAGTGGGGAGGATAGGCCAATGTCTAGAGTTAGGAGGCTTGAAGACAGAGACACTTGGTTTCGTGCCACCTCTGTATGGTTGCCTCCTAGCTTGGTTAGACTGTTGTCTCCTGGCATTGGACTGGGATCTATAGTGCATACCTGACAGAAAAGATCCCTTGTACCTAGTCTGTTTATCGTTACTCCACAGTGGTGGGGGCTGATTGTTTCAAAATGCTTGTCTGGGTTGAGCAGCGAGTTGGAGGGGCAGTTCCTCATCTGCCTACCTCCAAACTTTTTAAATTTTTCCTCCAAAAACTTAACGTTGACCCAAACAGGGTCATCCATAAAGCCAGGGTATGATGAGGCTTGAGCAACTTAGACCGCAGATATGCATCACATCGTCGTATCAGGTCAAAGTTGGCCGAAGCAGTCAACATTATGGCCTTTAAATCTAATCTGGAAGATGTTGTGACTACATTCCTGACTAACTGTGATGTTGCATGGACACATTCTTGTCCACTTTAAAAACTGTGGACCTGCTTCTGAATTGTTTTTGGGTTTTTTTAATCAAGGGCCAGGAGACAAGTACAGAAGACAGTGATCTGAGAACATCACTGGTACTTGGCTGCATGAAAGGGAAGCCTTAGAGTTTGCCGAGTCCACAATTCTACCTGACAGATGGTCATTCATTTTTAGCTGATTGGGGAAGGAGCCAAAAGGACAGCGTCTCTTCATCCTAGTCAAAGTCTACTGATACTTTAACTGTACAGTCTTGTGAAGCAGTAGGAGGTCGAAGGCATCTGAAGTTGCCAGCACCCTATAAATGTCCTTGACTGCAACCTTGAAGCTAAATTCGCTCCATTCCATGGTCGGATCTGAGTATGGCTGATCTGTAGGAACTTCATCACACTCACTGACCTCGTTCTGCTTGCAGCTCTGGATAAGCCATACCAGGTGGCATCAAAGAATCAATGACATCCTCTATGAAAATGTAACTAACTCTCCCATGTGAATATGTAGTGAACGTATGGAAGTCAGGCACTGCTGGAACAGCCGACAGGTTTGCCTGGATGCTGGCAGTATAGAAGACAGTCCAGCTATCACAGTACCAGCCACTCCAAGGGCATGACTGGATGGACAGAAATCTGTCATAGTAGGGGTATGTCACCAACAGTACGGCTAGATGGATGGATCTGTCACTAAAATGCCCATAAATCCTAGTTGGCCAGACTATCTAATCATAAAAGCCCCATTCTGGGACCGCTGGATGGCTATCACTGGTACTGGCCAATTCAAGGACCTGGCTAGACAGACAGATATCTCACTGAAATCTCTGTCATATTAAGGTAATGTCACTGACAGTATGGCTAAATGGGCAGATCTGTCACTAAGATCCCCATAAATCATAGCTGATTGGACCACTTTCTAAAAAGGTCCCCCATGCTGAATGGATGGTGACATCTGGATGGCCAGTGATGGCAAGGCTGTATTATGAATGGATCCAATCCAGTACAAACCCCATACATCCTGAATTACGGGCCCGATGGCTTATGCTTGGTTATGTGGGCGAACTTATGTCCACTGGGCTACCTAAAATTGGGGGAACACTCCCCAATGAGTTGGAATTGCAAATAACAAACTTTAGGATGTCTTTGGATGTCTTCCTTGACTAATTCCATCTTTCCTTCCATTTTACCACTTACTGACTATTGCTTTGAACTTTGCATTTCATGCATTTAGTTGACATTTCTCCTGAAATGACAAAAGAGAAGAAAACAAAGCATAAATTAGCAATACAGCATGTTGTTAACTCGCTAATACCAGCTCCATTTCTAATGCAGCAAGCGAAAATAGTCAGTAGTACACTAACTCGTAATGACATGAGGTCAGCGATAGTGTGGTGTAATATGGTCTCAAACAGATGAAATCCATAAAGGTGACAAAGTCACTCAAATTTGGCAGAAACTGTAAAACTAATATATACAACCAGCAGAAGAATGATTGTCCCACAAAACAAATCCAAATGAAAGTTGGATGGTCCAATTTGAGCACTAAAATGGTGTGAATTGTCAGAGGTAAAACATAATATGTTATCAGTAGAGCAGTGAAGCTAAAAACTAGCAACAAATGGTGGTGGTGGCAAGGGGAGATAATTGGGAAGAGTTACTGCACTTTGTCTATATGATATATGCGGAAAACGTCGATTTTCGTCTTCTAGTAGGCTAATGTTCATAATGTAATGTGACTGACTGTGAAAAAGAAACATTACTCATGCTCTGGTAACTTAACAGTGTTTACTGATGTCATTTTCTCACTGAAATATACATGTGTATTGAGCAGAACTGCAAAGAGTCAAGTTGATACGGCAGCTGCAAGGTAATGTTTTAATTCATTCCTCCCTGCATGTATGTAAATTGTGCTTTCCTCATTGAATTCTGGATATATCTAAGTCAAAGATAGGCACTTGTTATATTTAAACTGAGGTGTGTGTGTGTGTGTGTTCTTTTCTAAATAAAATAGGGCATGTACCTTCTTGTGAGGTATCATAATGCAAAGGTGGAACAATAATCATATATACTGTAAAACACTATCGCCAAAGTAAATATTTTATTCACCAATCATCAATGATGTCAAACCATCTCAAATGTGAGAGAGAAATCTCACCCAAGAGTTAGAATGGTTCAGGCAGGAACAAAGTTTTGTCTCAAGGGTGTTATTTCTGACTCAAATAAAAACATGATTTTTTTTGTCTCATGTCCATACCAGATGTGGTAAATTCATAATTGTGGATAGACTGCAGTGAAAATTAAAACAGACATCTTTTTGCCAAGTACAAGATAATGTCAAATTTAAGTCATCTGGTGCACACAAGAGAGGTGGGCATGTCCTTATTGGCTTTCTCTCATGGATACACTACATCATGCTGGCATAGGAATATGAGAACATAATTTCAATACTCTATCCCCATCTGCTATGTCTGAGGAAATTCTTTCACATCACTGTAGATCCACCATGTCAAATATCAACACTCTACTTTTATTTCAAAATATTTGATCATGACAACTCCATTACCAAATCTCCAACTCTGGTCCCAATCTGTAGGCAGCACCCTGCTCCTTTGCTTGTTTAATGCCTAAAGTAAAACAAAAACCAGATTTTTATGATTGTAATAATGTATGCCTCCACTAAAGACCAAAACATCCAATACCAAAAACTTCCAAATTATTTATAAATTTGAACAACTGCTGTAACAGCATTCTACATATGCATACAAAAATGTATTTAAAAAAATTCATCTATCTACTTCAAGTGGTTTCTGCTTAATCACAATGTTTTCATAAAAGATGTCAAAGTCCAAAATGTTCAAAATGCGTACAAAATTGAAACATTATTATAATAGAGTAAAAATCTAATCAGGCCATATATGTATCAGTTCAAAGAAGCTTTACTAATTATTGGGAGTCTACCTTGTTATTTTTGCTAAAAGGTTTAAGTCTAAAATTTTCAAAAATGTGTAATATGAGTACAGTGAATAGCACATTATATGCCCACCCAATCCTTAATAATCCTGTATGTAGATAACAACACATTATAAACTCACCTAATCTTTAATAGTCCTGTATGTAGATAACAATACATTATATGCCCACCCAATCTTTAATAGTCCTGTTTGTAGATAACAGCACATTATATGCTCAACCACTCTTTAATAGTCATGCATATAGAAAACAGACATGTTATACACCTACCTAATCTTTAATAGTTATGTGTGTAGATAACAGCACATTATATGCCCAACCACTCTTTAATTGTCCTGTATGTAGATAACAGTACATTATATGCCCAACCACTCTTTAACAGTTCTGTATGTAGATAACAGCACATTATATGCACACCCAATCCTTAATAATCCTGTTTGTAGATAACAGCACATTATATGCACACCCAATCCTTAATAATCCTATTTGTAGATAACAGCATATTATATGCAAACCCAATCCTTAATAATCCTGTTTGTAGATAACAGCACATTATATGCACACCCAATCCTTAATAATCCTGTTTGTAGATAACAGCACATTATATGCACACCCAATCCTTAATAATCCTGTTTGTGGATAACAGCACATTATATGCACACCCAATCTTTAAAAGTCCTGTGTGTAGATAACTGAAATGTTTGCGCAGAAAACATTTTTCTCTTTTCAGTTCCAGTGACCTTGACCATTGACTCAAAAATCACCAGGCTTCATCTTTACCCTACGTGCAAGCCATCCACAAAGTTTGGTCCAGATCTGTGATCTAAAACTGTTATTGTGTGGAAACCACATTTTTTCTTTCAGTCACAATTGGCTTAACATTTGTTACGGGGAGCACACAGAGGCTCAGTGGTTAGTAAGCTGGACTCATGATGAAAAGGATGCAGCTTGAAATCCAACTATCAGACAAGCTTGGGTCAGTTACCATAGTGTGTTTATTCCAATTCCCCTTAGCACAATATAACCTACTTGTGTTGCTGTACCATAAAGCACCAAAGTACCAGACATGTGGCACCAAAATCATTAGCTTTCATCTTTACCCCAACTGTAAAGCACATGGTGTAGAAGTAATGTTATTTTTCAAAAACCATATTTATTCCTTGAGTCACCAACTAAACTACCTTTGACCTTTTAACTCCAAAACAGAAAAGTTCCTTCCTTGCCCCAAGTACAAGCCATCCACAAAGTTTGGTAACACTAGATGATGAAGAACTTTTGGTCCATATATGTAATGTAAAACTAATATTTGGTAACACTAGATGATGAAGAACTTTTGATCCACATATGTAATGTAAAACTAATATTACTGTGCAGAAACCATTTTGATTCTTTCAAATATAAATTTACTCATGAGCTTTTGATCCCTTATGCGCAAACCATCCACAAAGTTTGGCCACAGTAGATGTTCAAGAATTCAAGTTATTATGCAAAACCATTTTCCTTCTTTCAGACAGTGACCTTGACATTTTACCTTATCGGCCCAATATTTTAATGGTTCTTTCTTACCCTCAAGTGCAGCAATCCCCAAAGTATGGTAACTGTTGATGGATTGAGTTAGCGTGTGGAAACTATTTTTTTTCTTTCAGTCTTTGATATCTGAATTTATGATCAATAGGGTTCTTCTTTAACCCAAGTGCAAACCATCCAGTGTTTTGGTAACTACAGATGCTGGACAACTCAAGTTATTGTGCAGAAATGAAACTGCTATTAGATAAATGAAATACATAATATGCTCCATATTTTGTAACAAATATGCAAGCACATTTTCATTTGTTTTCCTGAGTACTTTTTGCACATTCTTGCTAAGAAAGGTTTTGGGATGGATGGACTACTGACGTAAACGTACAGAAAGAAGGACTGACAGATGAACATGACTAAATCAAGAAACACCCACTGTAATATGAAACAGAAGAGAGGTCAAATAATGCAGGTTGCTAAGCTTATTATGAAAAATGGCTGACTGTGCTGTGCACTATATTCAAATCCTGAAATGTGGACATAATACAAATGTATAAATACAACATGCTCCTGAAAGAAATGAAAAATCACCAGAACTGAGATAACAACTAAAAATTTAATTAAAACAAAATTTTTTATTTTGAAATTGCAAACTTTATTAAAAATGTATTCTCCATTCATGCAATCTGGACAAATATTATGAATTATTAAACATTTATACATGTTATACAGTGTAAGTTGCCTGGAGTCTAACTAGCAGGGCAACAGATGTCCTCTTAGACAAGCTTAATACAATGTGTATTACTACGCAAGAGATATTTCAGCTGGACAAGATTCAAATACACCTGATCAGGAGTTTCAAGATGTATTGGATGTCAGTTCAGCACCATTTTCATTTCAAACCAACTAGACATCATAAGCAGTCTTTAGTGAAATCCCATGTTGATATGACCATACATTCTGAACAGAGAAAGATTAGTGACAACAAGATTTTCAAAATATTGAATGTGTCAGCAGCATCATTATCATTTTAGACTGGCCTAACTTTCGGATAAATGTGTGTGTAAAATATCATAGCAATCCTCCATGTACTTCAGGAGAAGCAGCAATAGCTAATGGATAGAGAAAGGAAGAATGGACGACTGACATCCCATAAGCTCATCTGGTCTACGACAGATGATGGTAGATAGGTAAAGATTTGGGAATTCATCAATTCCAGACATAAATACGCATCTATACCATCCTGTCACTTTGCTCTCCTCTTCAGACAAGCCTAAATAATTGTTTCTCAAACATTCTTTTATATGTTTTTCAGTATTCTAAATGCATTTCAAGTTTCTTTACTAAGAGCCAATAATTTATTTGTAATTAAAAAAGCTTTATATTTAATATATAGGCCAATATACAAAATGAACAAGTCCTATGACAAAAAAATTAATAATTCCTAACATTATCATTTATTTTAAAGTTAAAGGTTTGAATCATCTCTTCCTACTACTTCAGGGTTCCTCTGATACTCTGGCAGCCACCGTTTCCATCCTTTTATGAGAATTAAAGCCCATGGAGTTAGGTCTATTGCTACATCTTGGACCTGTTTGAAAGCTGCTTTCTGGTGGTCACACTTTACCTTCTGCTCCTTTTACCATCAATCAGAGTGAAGGCATTCTTCTATATCAGAATTGTCAAGGCCCTAACTTTCCTTCCTAATTCAGCAATGCAACAGTACCAGGTAGGTATTACTAGGGGTGAGTATTGCCAGGAAAAAATGTATTGCAATATATTGCAATATGGCATGTCTGTATTGCGATACGTATTGGTCACTGATAGCATTTATGACTTGAATGTTGATTTTGCATACTTTGTACTGAAATAATGAGCAATTTCCTTGCATTTAATAAAATATGAAGAAGAAAATGAAACCATCTTGCTTTTAATTCCACCAAAACACCAAGTAACTGTAATAATCACATCACTTGTTTAGAAAACAAAAAATATATCAACATGTGAAAACTTTCTACAAGCAAGAAACAAAAATACTGGAAAAGAGTTATAGAATTATTTTGCCTGATTAGAAAGTCTTCAAACCAAAATGATCTAAAGATTCATTTCTTGCAGTACAATCATGACAAGGGATAAACACAAGAAAAACTACACAAAATCACAAATTATCACATTGATAAATATCCTACTTTGATTACAAAAATGAATAATATAATAAATTAATAATATCAGGGATTCCAAACCTTTCTTGGTTTGAACCTGAGAGACTAATTACTTAACAGGCAGCAGAAATAAAATCACAGAAGAAAATAATTTGGCTGACTAGAAACTGTATTTTTGTGACTATCAAAATTAAACTAATAATATAATTTGATCACTGATGTAAACCCCTTGTTTTCATCTATAATTTGGCAACATTGTCAAACTATAAATTTCTCCAATAAAAGAAAGAACAAAAAATATTTAATGTGACTAAATAAAACAAAGTCTTTCACAACTGGACAAAATTGGAATATGTCAGCTTATTTAGCTGTGTTTGAAACAAATGATTAGCCAATTAACATTTTTCTAGAGAAACTTGTTTATGTGTCCTAGCCCTCTTAAGTGAATCCATCAAAGTCCAGAGTTCATTGTGTTTACAATGGAGACATTAAGGTATAGTCATCATGTTCTTCTTCAGAAATGGTAACAATGGATGGATTCTGCTAGAAAGGGTTTGTGCCCGTAATGGTGAAAATAAAGGTTAATTCGCTGGATGGGATTCATGCGATGGTCATCCAACAGTTATGCATTGGTACATTACTGTCTTTTGAATGGATATGTGTAGCTTTTCAGTCTTCTTGCAATTCTGAAGCGATAAAAGACGAGTGAGAAAAGTCAAATCGCACGGAGGGTTGGGGTCACGCTTGCACTCCTTGTGTTCATTTATAGTACTGATAAGGTGATCTCATGTTGTCAAAAATTTTGTCGTACTTTATTGATAAAATGTCAGACTCCTGTGGTCGTACCGCCTGATTGCTTGATTTCAGTTTTGCACATATTACAAACAGCGACAGTTCTGTCAACTGTATTAGTGCTAAACTCCATTTTAGTGAAAAATTATTCCAAACAGAACTCTTTGCTCTTGGGTTCTTCACTAGCTTATACACAGAAGCCGCCATTTTGGTAACTACGTTAAGCCTAATAAAAGACATTGATGCTCAAAGCTAGTTCCAGACGGGCTAATGTTGGTGAAGAAAAAAAAAACGGTATACCGGTATTACTATACTCGTATCGTGATATACCGTTTTGGGCACTTTGTATCGCAATTTACCGGTAAATCTGTATATCGTTACACCCTTAGGTATTACATAATTAAAATTAGTTTACACACCCCACCCACCCCTCCCTGAAAAAAAAAAAAAATATTTGCACTCTTCCTTCTAAAAGCCAAATAAAACTATAAAGCTGTAACTGGACAAGTAAGTCTATCCTGATCATTTATAGCACAGATATAACCATGATTGGGGATCTCAATAGGAAACTACTCATGGTAGCTGATTCTTAATCAGAGGCCTAGGTTACTAAACTGAGAAACTGAAACTCATTTCTCCTCACTAAAAGGAGTATTAGTTGTAAGGTTCTTGAAGGATGCTTCACTCAAAAGTTCATGAGGTGGCTTTGACAATATCCAAAGAACACATGAAAGATTTGAGGCATTAGAGAGCAAGATTTCAGTCTCTGAAGTTCAAAATAACTGACAAGATCAGAAAGATGAGAGTCCAACCCAATAATGGAATCCCTACATAACATAAGTGTTAGTAAAGGCTACCACAGAATCCTTAATAGTGGACATGGAACGTTCTCTTTCCTCAAAAAGTAAGTGAAGAAAATCTGTAACTGCTTTTAAAGAGGACCAGCTATGATTAGCATGTTTCCTACTACACCAATTACAGAAGACTCATAAACCCTGGAAGTAAACTACCTCCTAACCTGGATGATATAGTTGGCAACCTTGGTTAACAATTGGTCTTGGCAGATTCAGAGCTCTTAACAGAATTTCAGGATGAGGAGACATGGACTCTTCACTCACTGAACTCAGGAGTCCTCTGTATATTTCAGAGAGTCCCTCGCTTTCAAAGAGATAGAAAGGAAAATGAAAAAGCAAATTCTCTTTCTTTTAATATTATCAGGATTGAATTCTTGCCATTTATAATATAACACTAGCAAAAAAATATTTTTCAGCGAAAAAGAATATTAAAAGTTTAAACATTATACATGTAATTTGTTGGTTTTTTTATTGTCTCAGTAATAGGTTGACCACTGGGTCAGGGAACCATCTGAGGGTAACCTTACAACTGATACTGCCTGGGGACAATAAATATAGTGTAGGAGACAAAAATATATAAACATGCAAGCACATGTGCAAACATTCGTGTATTATCTCTTATTTGACAATTATAAATATACAGCATCTAGTGACACACTGTACACTATAAAATGACGCTATTAAACATGTATTTTAGTTAAACGCATCATTCTAGTGATTGTAAATTTATAACTTTGCTAACCTACAAAACCAATAAACAACAACAAAACAAACAACAACAAAAAAATAGTTCTATCTCTGAGGTAAAACCTCAAGAAGGTTGACTCTGCATGCCAGCCAACATCTTCCATAATGTCTCAGATCGAAATATTGCATTCGAAAACAAGGCTCGCAGAAATGGCTCTAAACTCGTGAACCGTAAACCTCATGAGGTGACTCTGATCTTGAGATATCTCAGAGTACACCAAGCATATAACCCACTTCAACCACAATGCACGGGCTTGATGGGTGATGCCTTTTTTTCCGACCTTGACCGGAAGGAAGTGATATTTGCACATGTCAGCACTTATCTCTGTGTGTCTCAAGCAGTGTTGTGGGCACAGACATGAAGCTACTCTGATCTGGTGAGATGTCAGATGTTATGAGTCTATGCTCTTAAAATAAGTAACAAAAAAGAGTGAAAGACAAAAAGGTTTGTAAAATTTAACAAATAATTAATTTCCCTAAAGAACAAAGTGAACATGAGAAAAAAAAACTTACGGTATTGTGAATTAAATACCAAAATAATCCAAGAACTATAGACACAAGTCCTAATAATAAAAAGCCCTGAATAAAACTCAGTTTAAGTCCTGAAGAGATCCAAAACTGAAGGCTATGATGCATCTGTTATTGCCTATGGAGTGTTGATGTGCCAACAGTCTCTTGCTGAATCACAGAAATATTATTCCAGGTTTGAATTCATTATAAATTTTAGTGAATGTCTTTATCCAAGAATTTTATCACAGCACTTTAGTATTTCCAGAGAAAATAATCAGTTGAATTCAATAATTTGAAGAAGATAAAATTCAGCCCAAACTGGTCACAACATAATACAACTTTAAGGTGATAGATGTTAAAGCACGAATGGTAAAAGCCTCACAATCACAAGATTATATAGTTCTCTACTTGACCTCAGGTCACAATTAGCATTTTCTCAAAAATAAACATTACCTAATGGAAAATAACCTTCTAGAATGATCTAATAAGCCTTGTTTACTTACAACACAATAATCAGTAAAATTCACTTAGGAATCTCCAAAACCCTGACCCAAATCAACATATTTACTCCTTCTTGTTTACCTGAATAATAATCCTGATATTAAGCTCATACACATAGAGAATAATTTATCTATGTATTAGTTGTTGACATAAATGAAATAAAAAAAATTTTTTAAAAAGTCAATCATGTCAAGCAGAAATGAAATCAATTTTGGACAAGGTCAAGTCCAGTATACAATGTTACATTACAATAGTATGTAATGAAATAAAAAAAATTTTTAAAGCTAATAAACAAATAATTAAATTAAATATACATAACACAGAGTACATCAAGCATATGATCACCTTCAGCCAGGAATAAAGGGTGTGAAGCATGATATCCTGTGTTCTGTCTCGCAGAGATTGCTCGAAACTTTGGAGCAGTAAGCCATGTGAGACGAGATGTTGCTCATGCCATGACTTGTCTCTGTGCATCTCAAGTAGTGCTTGAGGGTGCAGACAGGATCTTGCATGGCTGCCTCTCTAGACTTGTCTATGGAAAAGAGAGGACAAATGACAACTCGTCGGTTACCTATGGACAGCAACTGATTCTTGGCAACTAGGCTTGGCTTTGAAAGGAGGACTACTGAACGATCAGAACTGAACAGAAGATAATTTGGGTCGACTGAAAGGACATGTAGCTCACTGACCATGCGTGTGAAAGCTAAAGCTATCTGGAAACATTTCTTGTATGATAGGAACTTTAGCAAAGCATGAGCGAGAAGTTCAAACTTGCTTGAGTTGAGCCAAATTAGAACCTAAGACCAATTCCATTTTGGAAATAACGTTATGTAGAATTTGGTTGCTGGAGATCAAATTGTCAAACAGATCTGAAAGATTTTTACCATGAATTGTCCGACTCGCAAGGCTGTACTGGTAAAGGCCGATCATGTAGAAGAAGATAAAGGTTAATTTAGTTTGGCCGGAATCTTCCTGGGTGTATTATCATTGGGAAAATTAGATCATTGATACAGGGCTTGTGCCCTCAAAGAGAGGCTATCGGATTCATCTTGCCATTCTGACCTGGTAATTGTAGCACCATAGGCGGGGTGGCACAGGCCCATGACCCCTCCCAGACGGCTGACAGTGCATCTCACAGCTCAAGCTGCTGTGTCTTGAACTGGGGGACATGGGTGGGTAGCTGTGATTCCACCTCATCGCCAAATGGTCAATCATTGGATGCCCTTGAAGTGTGTGAATCCAAGCGACGACCAACTGCTGAAGAGGGCATTCCATGTGAAGGACATGACCTCTTCTGGACTGATTCTCTGTGAAGCCATAGATGCAGCCAGAAGGTGTCTGAATTGTATGTTGATATGTAGATTGTTGTACCCACGTAGAAAAATGCCAAATTAGAACACCAGACAAGTGGTTTGGCACCTCCCTGTTTGAGGATATAGGTCACCACCAGTGTTGTCAGATCGAAAGAGGACCATTTCAACCCCAGGATCAATCTATAAAGAAATGAAAGGTATTGATGGCAGCCTTCCTTTCTAGGATACTGATGCATAGAGGCCGTTTCCCAGGTGTTGCTAATGGTAGTGAAGGTCAGCAACAGGTTGGTATTTCCATGATGTGCACAGGCAATGGTACTTTACATTATTCCCACCTGGGGTTCTACAGCAGAATTCCAATGGTCAGCCAGCCTGGATTGCCCCACTGACGTAGGAATGATCGAATTTCAGGTGTGATCATGACTGCTTGAATAAGAGGACATAAATCGAGGTGCCAATGTGATGGCAAGGCCCACACAACAAGACAGAATCTGCTGCCGTATAATAGCGGAACAGTTGAAAGAACTCTCCCAAAGAAATCCAAGTCTTGATGGAACCAGACTCAACAAGTTCGATGATTCTGGGAGCACAAACACAAAAGGACACGCCAGATTCTGGCTGGTTAAGAAGTCCATGCCCAAATGACAAAATTCTGGGATGTACAGAGGTCTGAACTTCCCAGTTCATGAAAAGGCCTGGATGATCTAGCAGAGAAGTGAGATTGTTCTGCGATGGAGTAGGATAGAACTTACCATGTGTTTCTTTAAGATGCTGCCCAGGTACGCTGCTGTCGATGTAGATGACGACACCCGGAACGGAGAGAAGGCATAGTCCCTAGTGTGAGTGAAAGCCCAAGGGCTGATGAGGACCGAAGGGAAGAACAGCAAGTTGATAACAGCGTGGCAGTAAACATGGAAACTAGCAATAGACGGGGTGGATAGGGACGTATAAGTATACACATGACAGATTGAGACTAATGGCATACTCGCCCAGTCTAATGGGGAGGCGGAATAACATCGCCTTCCCCATCCTGAATACGGTGAGGAGACTCCAGTCGATGATGGGCCTCCACCAGCTGTTTGAATGCCAAAGCAAGTCTTGAGTAACTCATTGTGGAATGTGCCCTTAGCACAAGTTCCTGCATCTTATATGAGCAACCGTATCCTCAAAAGGCATCCATCTCCCAATCTGACCATGTATCATGTGGAGGAGTGAAGGAGTTGTTGATAAATGAAGCCTGATGCCCCTCCGACTGACCTGAACCAGTCCCCCCCCAATGAGGGAAGAAGGAGGTCCAGTGAGCTCAAATCAGTTTCATACAGCTGCTGTCCTATTGCATGATAGGGGTTGATGTGGGTACACATGCAACTATTGATGACTTATCACCCTTACTGTGCGCCGGGTTATCATCTGGCTTGGCTTCAAGTTCTGCATAAGTCAAGCGGGTAATGCACGACACAAGCTCTCCCTTGAGTACTCTAATATCCAGCATCGCCAGTAAAGACAGCACTGCCAGCATCACCTCACTACCAGTCTTTCCAGCACTGCCTACATCGCCATCTTTTCCTGCACTGTCGGCATTGCTGCACTGCTGGTATCTCCGGCCTTTCCCATACCGTCTGCATTGCCTGTCTGCATGGGCAGATTTCTCATCGAAATCACTAGTGAAATAATGATATGTTGCTGACTGCCCAGCTAGACTGACGGATCTATCACTAAGTTCCCTGTAAAAAACTGTGTAGTTGGCCCATTCGGCCAAGAGGTCTCCATGCTGGCATGGCTGGACTGCTGGTAATGTCAGGGTAACTGCTGGTTTCGGTTGGACAGCTGGTGTCTGTGTGACTGTATTATTATTATTATTTGGGTCCAGCTGATCAATCATAAATCCCATGCACCCCGACTTACCAGCCTGAAGGCCAAGCTTATGTGGAGGCTTAACCCATCTGGACTGCCTAAAAATGGGGAATATTCCCCTAATGTTTTGCTCAGATTGAAGAGAGTGCGGCTTTGACTGCTGTACCGATTGATGTAGCTTATCCAGCGACAGATGGTCCCATGCCTTATCCTCCCTGTCCATGACGTAACATTATGTGTTGGTTCGATGTGACGAACTTTAGCCGGGGGAGGGGGGGGGATTCCAGCAACCCCAACAAGGCTTGCCACTGAGGCTGATTTGGGGTGGAGACTAAGGATGTTAGAGGTATCCTGCCGTAACCTCGACCATCTCTCTTTCCCCTTTGCCGCTTTCTGAGGTACAGCACAGCATGTGTTTTCCAACCAAACACTGCATATTTAGCTCCTTCCCTTCAATGCTGAACAGGGCGATCTTTGTGCACATGCATGTCATGCATGTAGTAAACATTCCTCCTGAAATGACATGAGATGAGACAAAACAAGCATAGATTAGCAAACTAACTAGCTAATAGCATAAATCATCTAACTCGGCACCCCATACTATATATAATAGACACTGTATATCAGAAACAATGTATACATGAACCTAACAAAGCAGGAGTCATGGCGGACTTTCATGCTTTGAAACTGCATATAGATCGATTAAATAAATATTCTGCGGAAAGGATTCAAAAGACACAAACTACAGCAGAATCTAGTAAAGGGTTGAAATTACTAGGTCACTAAAACACTGTCGTAACGAACAAATCCGTAAACGTGTTGAATCATAAACATATGTCCTATATTAAGCTTAAGCACAATGCAGAGTTAATAGAGAAGGAACAATACAAAATATAAACCAAACCAGTCATGGTAGGCTACCATGCTCTGATACAAGAAACAGACCCAAGTAGAAACTAGTAATATGTTGAAATTACTAGGTCCTGAAACAAAGCACTTTCGTAACCACACATAATAGACACTGTATAACAGAAGCCATGTATACAAAACATAAACAAAACAGAAGTCATGGTAAACTCCATGCTCTGAAGCGGCCTATAGAACATTTAATTGATGTATGCTAAAATGACACAATACACATAAACTAAAGCAGAAACTAGTAATGTGTGAAATTACTAGGTTGCTGAAAACACTATTGTAACTACCAGATCAGTGAAGTGTCATATCAGAAACTTATGGCCCTGTTTAAAACTAATGTTGCATTCTTGGTTAATAATAATTCTATCAAAACAACATAAAATACGAATAAATTGAGCATAATTATCAAGCAGCACTTCAGAATTTACTATTAGTATTAAGAGCTCCATTGCGGACAGAGTAAGCAAATAAAGTCAAATGTACGCTAACCCGTAACAACCTTGTGTAAGTTCAACAACAGCATGGTGGAACAGTGGTCCTACAAGACGAAGTCCCAACAAGTGACAAATCTCTCAAAATATTGGCAGAAATTGTAAAATAAAGTATACAACCTGCAGAAGATCAATAAATCTGCATGATAAATACAAAATGAATGTTTATTTAGGGAGGTAATGGGCAAGAGTTACTGCCCTTTGTCTATCTAAGCACAGACAATGACACGATTTTCACCTTTTAGTAGGGCTGGATTCATGAGGTAGCAGGCTAATATTTCTAACGTAATGTGATTGGAGAATGTATTCCAAGGAGAAATGATAAAACAACCAGCCGCAATATAGATTGCAGGTTATGCAAGCATAGTTACTTTAATATCATGGTAATACCGAAAAAATATTTTTACAATGGCATATACTTGTCATAATATTGGGAACTTGATATATATGTTGCACAAAGTGTAAATCAGCTTTAAAAATGGATTATACTTCCATGGCCCTCATTTTGCTACCTGTTCCCTCAAACTACAGAAACTTATGTGAGAGAATTCAAGAATGTAGTTATAACCACCTGTGATGGGGGAGTGGTGCCAGGATTGTCAGTAAGACTGGGCCCACCAATATGAGCTTGAATGTACATGTTGACCACAAACTGTTTAAACAACTCCAGGTGTTCCAACAAAAAGTAATACATCGTTTACATCAATACAACAGTTTGCAGGAATGTGATGGAAGCTGGGAAAGATGTAACAGGATTAACTAAAAGTATGTTTCTTTAACAAAACAAACAAAAATATATTAATACTGAAGAAAGTGTTTAGATAGCTTCATTTCATTTGAGATACTTATCATTCTTTTAAACAATTTTGGTATTCCCAGCTTCCACTGTATTCCAGACAACTGAACTGTAGGTCAATGTAACTTGAAAAACACGACCATTTGCTTCTGTCAGAATTTGAATTTATTATAAAAAAGACATTACAATAAGTAAAGTCCAACCAAAGCAATATGACTTTAAGTTGTAGAAAAGCGCTGATATGGCCTGCCAAGTGTGCAAGATATTCCTGAAAATTTTACTTCTCATTCCAATATTAGTCGACCTTGTAGTACACTACACAATGCTCGATTTGCCTTTTGTCACAAGTCTTTTATCGCTTCTGAATCGTCATATCCATATTCATTCAAAATACAGTAATGTACCAAGTCATAACTCTTGGACAGCCATCACTTGAATTTAATCTGGCAACTTAACCTTTATTTTCAACTACACGGTCAAATAATCTTTCTACAGGACTCCTTCAGGCGGAAGTAGCCAATTCTGCCACAGGACAAATAACACTTTGAAAATACTTTCACAAAATAAAATGTTTAACTTGCCTTTTATTTCAGATTGTATCATATGATAATTTTATATAAATTTCCTGAACAAAAATATCTAGTTAAAGTTAAGATAGTAGAAATGACGGTTGATGACGTCATCACACTTCTAATATTAAAGCCGATACAGATGCAGGATTCCATAGTAATATAAGATGACATAGTCTCTGCTCCATGACTGGTACAAGTATTAGACCCTAACGCTTACTGCAGGGTAGAATCTGGTGAAATAGGCTACTTCCGCCTGATAGTTTCATGTAGAAAGACTTTATGGCCATAATGGTGAAAATAAAGGTTAATTCGCCGGATTAGATTCATACGATGGCCATCCAAGAGTTATGCATTGGTACGTTACTGTATTTTGAATGGATATGTGATTTCGGCATTTCCAGCTTTCATTGCTTTCCAGCCAACTGAAATTTAGACCAACGAAACTTGAAAACAGGTCCATTTCTTTTGTGAGAATTTTAATTTATTAGAGAAAAGACATCTGGGTTAAGTAAAGTCTGACAAAAACATTATAACTTTACTTTGTAGAAAAGCGTCGTTGTTGGTTGCCAGCTGTGTGTGATATTCCTGAAAATTTTACTTTCATTACACTGTTAGTCGACAGCAAAACATGCTACACAGCGCCGTTAGTTAAGCGGTAAGACCCATCACCCCCTGAACCAAAATATCGGGTGATGTGTCTTACATTGTAGGACTAAGATATGTGTAGTCCTACAATGTAAGACACATCACCCCAATATTTTTCTTCTGGGTGGGTGATGGGTCTTACTGCCTAACTAACGGTTAGCAAGCGATGAAAGCCGGGAATGCCGAAATCAGGTTAAGTTGAAATATTATTCTTAAACAAAACGAATAAAAATATATATTGCCTATTGGAACTGTAAACATCGTTTCATTTCGTTCAAGAAAGATATCCCCCCACATGAACATACTTCGGCGTACCTCGACTACCGTCGCATTGCAACAAATTCAAATGTATGTCAATGGAACATGAAAATGCATCCATTTGCTAGTGTCATATTTTGATTCCACCAGGATAAAGACAGCACAGTAAGTATATTAGTTACACATAAATTCGTGGAAGAGTGTCGATACAGGCTGTCAAGTGTGTGAGACATTCCTGAAACTTTGACTACTCGTTCCGATGTCAACAGACATTGGAATAGGCTATGCAAGGTCGTTATTTGGGTAGTAAGAGATAGCACTTAAACAAAAACAACATGTGCTATGTCTTCCATTGTAGGAAAAGGATATGTGTAGCTTTTCAGTCTTTTGGTGATTCTGAAGCGATTAAAGACTTGTGACAAAAGCTGAATCGAGTGGAGGATGGGGTCACGCTTGTACTCCTTGTGTCAGTTTATAGTACCAATAAGGTATTTCGTGTTGTCAGATATTTCATCGTACTTTATTGATAAAACGTCAGACTTTTGTGTACAGACAAAACCAGGACCATTAATCTTGCCTTGAAATAATAATTATAGGTTACTGCATTTGTATGGGAAAATATGAACGAGTTTTTCGGATGGCTATACCTAAGGCTTAAATATACCAACAAAAACCCTGCAAGAAACAAAGTAACTGAATGTATGCTGTATTCCAAACTAAATACACAAGCGTAGATGCATCATTACACAACAACATTATTAATGTGCACGTAATGGTCAACTTAAAATTGAATCTGAAGTCATATTGTGAATGACTGCGCATTGCAACAACTTTTCCATTTGATCTGAAATGAATACGTTTTGATATTTTTGTCGATTCAACGCAATTTCGTGACTATGATCTGGATTTAGTAACTTACAGCGTCTGTGGCAATTCTACATGAAATACATTATATTGAAGCAGCAAGGCAGAAGTATGTTGACATCGGCATGCGTGTTTCTGTTCTGTCATTGAATGATTCAAATCATAATGGTGGGAAAATATGAAGTCTTTCAATTGCAATTATCGAAAATACACTGTGGAATTTAATGTTTATTTCATTTTGAGTGCAGTAAGGAGGATGTAACTGCACTTGGAATATACTCAGTAGTTGAAATTACAGTACAATTTCGAAATGTGTAATCAACCTTGAGAACCCATGACATGGCTCATGTAATTCGGATTTACAGAACTAAGAAAGTACATTTTGAGGAAATTCAGGATGTAAAATTGTAAGTATATTTTTGCCATTTTTATTACCAGCTAAAGACAAGTTTATGTCTTATAACTTGCATGTTATTGTAAGGACCCTGTCTGGCGTCTATAGCTAGCCTAAATCTGAAACATTGTATCAAAAAAGTTAACGCGGAATGTGCCAAAGCTGCTGATATGTGGCAGTCCATGAAACATTTGCTTTAGTTCATTCAGAAAAAAAAATTGTTTATTTACAATAGAAAATAGTTCCTTTATTCCCGTGCATTCAGTATGAATTCAGCGCGAGGGATGCAATATCGGGAAATATTGGCGATTCTGACAATGTAAAGTTAACGGAGAAAAAAATGAGCTTATAATAATGACAAATATTCTCATTTACTTTCAAGTATATGCTGAAAGTTTCCCTCAAAATCCATTGCCCACTGATTAAGCGTACACACGGCTAATGTTACTTTTCTTCCCATTTTGAAAACAAATTTTTTTAACACTTTCCAATTCTCCACTTGTCGGGCAAATTAGTTCATGTTGACTGTCTCTTTAGAGACGAGCTTCGATGAAAGGGAGGCAACCGGACCGTGCACAGAATAAAAAAGAAAACGAAAAAAAAAACGAAAAAAACAAGAAAAAAACGCGAGGCATTTACTATGTAACAAAACATTATTTACAACAAACAAACGTTTTAACCTTTTTTTGTTTGGTTTGGTTTTTGTTGTTGTCGTCATTTTTTTGGGGTTGGGGTGGGGTGCGTGTTTCCTTTTCACACATTTCATGCATTTAAACCTAGCTATAAACTTATCGTATGCCATTTTCTAAAGTACCAATGGATACAACTTGGAACGGTCTAACAATTTACCGGAACAATCCGGAACAAAGTGAAATTCCCGGAACAAACCGAAAATACCGGAACAAAAATAGATAAATAGTAGAAAATGCTCACTATTTTATTGTTTCCTGACATATATGTTAATTATAATGAATCTCAAATTGGTTTGGTTTGATGTTTTATTATTTATTCGAGACAGGTATACGTTAATTTACAAATGAAATGGGGTTCTGTACTTTTGTCTTCTGTATGTATCACACGAAATAATCACAAGATTTATGTAAATAATCAACGTTTTTTGCACCAGTTTCTAGCAGTATTTTAAGTAATCAGTATATTCTTGCGATTGTTTGCTTTTTCGTTTTCTTTCTGGTTTTTTTTTTTTTTTTTTTTTTTTATACAGGAGAGTGTTACTGGAAATTGATTCGTTGGATCAAAGACAATACTGCATATTTAACTGCATGTTATATATTTATCTTGGCTCACGCTTTTACATAGCGGAAGAACAGATGAGACATAATACAAAAAAAGGAGTATTTCATTTTCAATCTTTTTGTAGATCAAATGGTCTCGTACCTGATTTATAATTTACCAGAGTCAAGCAACAAGAGTCGATTACATTTATTTTTTATTGATTAAGAAACCGCATTTCCTTCTATCTGATCTTTATTTTCCTTAAACGGCATAGATAGATAGATAGATAGATAGATAGATATCATAAGACAAATATCACAGTTTTCAACTACATTTGATCAGAAAAATTAATAAAATTGACATTCACTGTCGGAACAGTGCCTTTTACAACAATAGATTACTCATCAAGGGACATTCACACTGATGATATGAATACACTTGCATGTAAGGATGTTATTCCTGACCGAAAGTGAAACTTCTTGCAAACTCACTACATGTGTTTTATTTACCTAACGTCTGCACCAGATTAAATATATAAAAAGTATAATTACAGTGATCAAATTCTTGTATTTTTAAGAGACACACAACACACACAACACACACACCACCAGGGCCGGATCAAAGGGGTTGGGGTGGGTTGCAGGGTGTATTTATTGACCCGATTTTTTTTCACGACAATAGTGAGTTTTCTCCAGGCTGTCTTCAATTTATTCCTGCGAGGTTTGGATGTCGTTTCAGCCGTTCACGTGAAAATGAAGTATCCAGAAATGATCGTGGATGGGTTCCTATTGTGTTAATATGTTGTATGCTTGACTAAAGAAAATTAATCAGTCTCACAGTGGCAGAAGCTGTTGTAACTTTATAATGTACAAAACAAGTTTGGCTTCCAGCACCATTAGATCCGACTTCGGAAGAAACATCACACGCAAAGGACATAGGGCGAAGATAATGGGTATTTATCACAGGCGTCTCAAGTGAATGTACGCGCTTACAACGACGATTCGCCACAGACCCAGCCGAGTTGGATTTTCTTATTCGAGATTGTACACACAAAGGCACGTTTATTTCCGATGTCGAAATAAATCATCTTGTGTTAATCCTCGTAGTCCCTTTTTGACGACATTTAAACCAGGGGTCTCAAACACGCGGCCCGCCAAGCCGTATCCTGTGGCCCGCAAAATGATTGGCGTCACAAGGTGTCATGAGAGAAAACTAAGGTGGTACGGCCCTTGGGCCATAGAAAATGCCCTCGTGCGGCCCTCAGGGTGGTTTGAGTTTGAGACCCCTGATTCAAACGGATCAAAACTATATTGGATGAGAATTGTTTCAATGAAGACGGAAAGTGAAGAATACGCGCAAGAATTGAAAGTAAGTATCGCGAACGGGAGCATGTAGAACATAACCAGAAAATCTTTATCTGACAAGGAGTTGGAAATATGGATCGTAAAGATAACAAAAATCCATGTCATCTTTGCCAACGGGAGATTAGCTAAAATCTCCAAGTCCTTATCTAGAGTGATCATTCAGACAATAACATCTGTGATGAGTAAAGTTCAAATTATCGATAATTTGAATGACAAAGGTGAAAAGACAATAATATGAAGTACATTTGTATCATATACTTTATTGGATTTATTTCATTCAAGTTGGAGCTAACTCTATCGGCATTGTGCGACAGCTTAATAACATTCAGACATGCTAAAATGTCAAGAGAGGAAACACAGAGCACAGAAAGTAATGCTAAATTAATCAATGTGTACGTAATGCATTGTAATTGAAACGTCTGTGCCTTTGACAATAATTGGTGCAGCTGTTATTATTACTGCTATGTATGTCTATGATATAGTTAATTTTTTAGATACACAAAAGACGATTTGGTACCAATCTTTATACTCTTATTATTACTGGATTTTCTGTCCATGTCATAGTTAAGCCTTCCAGATACACAAAAGAAGGTTTGACAATAACTGTTACAGCTGTTACTGGATTGTATGTCGGTTACGTGCGAAGCTTTTAAGGTACACAAAGGAAGAAATTAACGCAGACAGAGGTATGTTAACCCAAAACTCCTCAACGATGAAAGTTTTGAAAGCTTTGATATTTCTATCGTTCTATTGCTTTTCTCTTTTTCGGATGGCATCTTCAATTTTTTAAACCGGATTTTTCAAGCATTTATATATAGACTATATGACCAGTGAAAACAAAACTTTCTTCTGTTCTGGGTCAAATAAGTAAAAAGAAGCACAAGGAATAACATATGCCCAACTCATCATCACTGACCCCGAATTTAGTCTTTTAAGGTGTAAGTCAGCTGATGGAACAACGAGTATTTCCAGTCTTGTAGTTTTGAAGGAATGAAATAAATTGAAAGAGAATGATACCTGTGAAAGTTTACAACAGACGAAAATTTTGTTATGATAACGGAGAAAATTAAGTCAGTGCGAAGCATGTTGTAGGACACAAATTTGAAAGAACTGTCCAATCAGCGCTAAGTACGTTACTAGCCACATGCAATGCAGAACAACGAATCGTGATTTATTGACCTTGTGAGCTTATAATTTTACCGTTGATATTAAATAATGTTTGTTTACATCAGGCATAGGGACTATCTGTCATGCGCGTACATTTTCTCCAGGCATTATTACTTGGGTAAAACAAAATATTAAAAACTAACAATATTTTTACGCGCACGTGTAAATGCCGTCTGTGGGATCATAGAGAGATTTTCCTTACAGTTAAGGTTGATATTATATCATAAATATTTAATAAAAATATAAATATCTAAAGAGCTGATTGACTTTATTGATGTTCTGTTTAAATTTCGAAACGACTATATTTTGTCTTAAAAATTGTCATGGAAAGTAAACATCTGTCCAGTTGATCTTTCATCTTCAACTGGAGCTGTCGAAAGCTTGCACCACACATTCAATCCTCTTAAATTCATACATGATTCCAGATTTTCCAATACTGACGATAATGGTGGTAAGGGGCTAGGGAAGGTATTTGTATTTATAAGGGTTTAAAATTAGATTTTTATATAACTTTTTATACATTCTACCCTGTGAGAAAGGGATAGTAGTTTTGCTTAAAATAAGAGAGATTTGGAGGGTAGGGACATTACTGAGGACATCAAGATTTATGCTTTATAAGAGATCATAGGGATGTTATGGGGAGACGTTAGTTTAGGTTAAAAGGGATTTAAATTCTATTTTATACCCATCCTTTTCTATCCTAACGCTTGGGGTCAGTAGATGAGTGGGTTCTGGTCCCCCCAAACAGGGAGATGATAGGGTGATGTGAGTTTTGCTACGTTTATAAAGCGATCGTAACGTGATAGGAAGATAGTTTTATTTATAGGTGATTTAAATTGTGATGTTAATATACCTCTTCTTTTATATCCTACTCGATGTGGTCAGAAACATAACTAAATGTTGGTTATTCCAAAAGGCATTTTAAATGGTAAGTATGGGGTTTGAGGTCAATGCACATGGCGTGTTGGATAGTAGCAGCGAGGTTTTGGATAGTAGTGTTGGTAACTACACACAGCCTTTTGGATAGTAGATAACGGGGTGCTGGGCCGTAAATCACTGAGTTTTGGATAGTAGATAACTAAGTGTTGGATATTAAATGACTACATGGTCCCCAGACTGCCATTCTCATGCTAATTTCACTTTTGGGTCCATAGTGCCATTTCCCGTATGATATTCTCCAGACTTATCCCATGAAAAAACCTATGAATCAAATTTTAGACAAAAACTTTTCCCCTATACATTTCATGACGGCGACCTAATTCTAAATTAACATAGACTACTATAATTATTTTACCTTGTTTAACATGGGAGTCACATAGACACATAAAATGACATCCTACCGCTGTTACTTATATATCTTACAGTTCTATTCTAAGCCATTTCGAGTTTTCTTTCTTGCTTTTATTTAAGAGATTTTTTTTTAACAACTCCAGCATATCACGAATAACAGGAGTGGTCAAAATTACACGGTATTAGAGTAGAAAATGACGTTTTGTCTGGTTTTCAGGTTTTGACATTAACCGTCTATAAAAAGAAACTTTCATCTAGCATTCGGGTTTTGATGATTCTATTGACTACGAATTCACCCGAAAGTGAGTTATCTATATGAAGGCCTAAATATATAATACACTTTTCAGAGTAGATTATGTGTCTATTACATGTTATCATGAATTCTATGATTTGTTTCGACTCAAGCAAAATACTGTGAATTCTGTCTTACCCACATCTAATGATGTTAGCAATCCGCAGCTTTCACGATTCTAGTTCTTTCCGGGTTTTTAAAAAAAATATTAATCAGGAACCGGATGTGAAAACTTGATAGCACAACCATTTGCTTGTAGTGATTAAACGTTTACAACCAGCGCCTATACTAGTCCTCAGATCATTCACATAATAAAATAGAATAGGTCCTAAAATACTACATTGAGGTACACCACATGATATTGTTGAAGCTCTGGATTTAGTATTGTTAACACAGACAGTGTCGTCTATTTTTTTTATTTTTACATATGATTCAAACTATTTAACCGAAGTAACTCACTAGGCTAACACTTTTGTTTTTACACAATATTTCATGATATACTGCCTCAAAAGCTTTTTATAAGTCAAGCATTATCATTCCAGTGTAGAAATCTTTTGACATTCGGACCTTACTAGCATCAAAAAGATGTATCAAATATACATCATCAGAGTACATTCCACTAAAACCCGACTGTAGTTCATAGCGTAAGTTATTAGTTACAAAGTTTTCAAGTTGAGCATATACTGCTCTTTCTAGAGTCTTGGACCCAATACTGAGTCTGCTAACAGCCCAGTAACAGTCTACTAGTGTACAAACATGCCGACAATTATTTGTATCAGTCCTACCACCCTTTTCGTAAAGAGATCTAACTCTAGCTAATAACATTTCATCCGGCACAATACCAGTTGATATATGAAAATTAATAATGCAAGTAATTAGAATCATGAAAATACTGAGACATTGTCAAGGCCTGTTCTTTTACATGGATCAATGTTACTCAAATGTAAACAAAATATTCATCTACCAGTTGAAGCTGTAGTGTTATGAGCATTTCTTACCATCTAAAACTTTTTAAAAATATTTGACTCTGTTGTAAATGTTTTTAAGGTTGTGTTAGTTTCTACAAGAGAAAAGATGCTACATTAGTGAAATGATTTGTAATATCACATAGACTATGTCAGTTCCTATTGACAGAATTCAGTATAATAATAGGATGGTCTTTTGATTTAGAGTTATAACCGAGCTACTTCAACTGTCAGTCACAATGTTTTCTGTTTCACTCTTCCAAGAAGGTACCGTAGTTTAGAAATTATTAATGAAAATATTTTCCCACCAAAATGTTAGGCTGGAACTCAAAGTGGTTGTTGTCATATCGAAGAAGACTGTTCTTATTTTCAGTGCTAGCAGGATTGTTTTTTACAAGTGAGCATGTTCAATGACTTATATATTGACTTAGAACTGTATACCGCCATTAGGGTCATGAAAGAAAGGCAATGCTAAGTTTTGGTATTACACCTTTAAGTGGCCGATGTTGTACTTGCATGAACTGCTTGTATTAAACTCAAAAATAAACTGTTGGAGGCCAATTTAACATTTCTCATGTAAATTTTATTTGTGTTATTTATTTGCATTCCCAAGTCACACAAAAAAAAGGAGTGTTTGCTAGAGTAAGTTTTCTTTAACATAACATGGTTACAATTATGCCCAAGAAAGGCATTTGGTAATGAAAAATCACTGGCATTTTAAATTCTATCAAAGTAATAAGAAACTGATTCATTGAAAGAACTGATGGAAGCTGGAATCTCCTTCTTTCAGACTATGGTTTCCTTCTATCAAGCAAATGTTTCAGCATTTATTATAGTGATATTTTTCAACTAAATATTCGGTGTAAAATGTGTGACCTTTTTATTTGCAGTTAAAATATTAATATGAAATCTACTTATGACTGAACATTGAACCTCTTGTTACAGTTTTTCAATATTCACAGGTAATAATTTTGGTTGTATTCTCTGGTTTATAATTTCCTCCATAACAGTACCAGTTAGGTTTCATTGTATTTGCTCAATCATTTTTATATCTTCAGTAGTGTGTATTTCAAAGCTACAGCCTTATCTTTACCACATTTATAACATATCGTCTTGACTAACCTAAACCTTTAAATATGGAAATCTTTTTCTTGCTTGCTCCTGTAATGTCTATGTAGGTTTCACAGTTAACATCATTCATTTCAGAATATTTTATTCTCTTCGCTATTTTAATTTTCTCCTGTATAAAATTTGTCTCCCCCTGTGGGTCTGGGTTGTAGAATTGGCCTGATATGTCCTCACTACATGTCATAAGAGCCGACTAAGTAGAGGCAACCTGTTGGCCATGGGTTGCGTCCTGTGTCAAGAGAGGAAAGGATCCTGGTAGTTGAGCAGAGGCTTTCCAACGCAATACACTACTTTGGCCTCTACTTCTAGACCGGTGGATGGGAGGGACCGGTTTCTACTAATTGGCTGGTCACGCCAAGCCCTAGGAGATCTTAATTTATTTGCTCGCTTTCTCTATCTTTCTCTATGTATCTCTCTTGATACCACTGTTGCCCCTACTGTCTACCCCTTTATTTTTCCTTTCTCCTACTCTCAGAAGACTTCTAGAAGGCGGTGGCTTAACGGGTCAATCCAGAGGTATGTTTACTTGCCAAGTATACCACCTATGTATCCCTGGCACTTGAAAGATGTCCCCTGGTTGGACTCTGTGGTGGGTGGGTGAACATGGGTGATGAATATAAAACAAGACATAATGGAGAACAAAACAAAAATCAACTGAAACGTTCTAAACCTTTAACGGACTCAGATTAACCATGCGGCATGGAATCATTTCCATGCTTCATGGTTATTCAGTCAAAAGATTCTACAAAACCAATTGCTGCGCTATCACCATTTCTAGTTGAAAAGACTATACTTGGCTTAGTCGGCACTCCAAATGGCATGAAAAAACTGAAATCAGGTAGCTTGCTCGTTGATTGTAAGCACAAAGTGAAGACTGAGAATATCAAGAAAATTCAGACTTTTTATGATATTCCAGCACTACTTTCACTCATTTGACACTCAACTCATCCAAAGATGTCATCCACTGCCAAGACTTCACAGGTGTCAGCGACACTGAAATTGTTGAGGGAATGAGGAATCAAGGTGTTACTGCAATTCTTTGAATTTGTATCAAATGCAGTACACAATTGCAGGACACAAACACCATCATACTTACCTTTAACACACCAACACTACGTAAGGTAGTAAAAGTTGGCTTTTTGCAGGTTAAAGTTGAAGTGTATATTCCAAATCCTCTATGTTGTTTCAAGTGTCAGAAGTACAGTCACCACAAACAGAGATGCCCCAGAAGCTTTGTGTGTGGCCAATGCGGCGAAACCAGCCATCGAGAAGCAGACTGCGGCGCGAACCCCCATTGCGCAAATTGTGGCAAAGGTCACCATGCCAATTCTAAAGACTGCGAGACCTGGGAACTAGGGAAGGAGATCCAGAGGGTAAAATATATGTCAAATATCCCCTTCCCAGAGGCCAGAAAGATGGTCGAATCTTGAACCCATCTACATGGCCCAACCTTCTCAACTGTTGTAAAAACCAGTCCAAACACAACCAAGGATGTACAAACTCAAACTGATCTACCAGATACAACAGCAACTACTAACACTCCACACTACAAGGCACAAAGAAAACAGTCCATGCAGACAACTTTCAACATTCCCCCATTACCTAAATCTCCAAAAAAGAAAAATAAACAACAAACAAACAGGCCACAAAAGGGGTCTGATGACCCCATTAAGCTACACAATAGGTTTGGCGACATTGAGGACATGGATGCAGAAGAAATTGCTCCATGTTCTCAGGGTAGCTCCAAACCTACAACCAAAATATTTAATCTGATACTTCCTCCAGGAAAATAATCACATGGAGTGTCCCCACAAAAGGTCTAACCCAGCTACATGATCTCTACTTTAAACTTATAATGAAAAGATCATACAATGGAACTGTCGAGGACTTAAAACCAATTACAATGATATTCTTCTGCTTCTAAATGAACATGATCCTGCAGTACTATGCCTGCAGGAAACATTCTTGAAAGTCATGGACAACATCACACTTAAAAACTACTCCCATTTTAACACCTACTTTAAAACTGCTGACAGGGCCTCAGGAGGAGTTTCTCTTGTTGTGAACAATAGGACTCCTCACAACGTAATCCCTTTAAACACAAATTTACAAGCCATTGCTGTAAGTGTCACTCTACACTGAGTGATTACCTTTTGTTCTATTTATATACCACCAAAACACGAACCTAGTACCAAACGAATTAGACAATCTTGTTCAACAACTCTCCCGCGCCATTTGTTTTACTCAGGGATTTTAATGCCCATAACATTTTATAGGGATCAAATCACATAAGTGACAGAGGCCACAATGTAGAAGACTTCATTACTAGACACGATTTGTGTCTATATAACACCAAATCTCCGACGTACTTATACTCAGGAACAGGTATCGATTTGACAATTTGTTCTCCTTCGCTGCTTTTGGACTATGATTGGAAGGTCACTGATGACCTTCACAGCAGTGATCACTTTCCAATCTCCAATCTCCCTTGAAAATATTAACTCTACAATTGATGACACAATTCCACAATGGAATATTAAAAAGGCTGACTGGGCCAAGTTTGAAACACTCTATAAAACTAGGCTGAATGAGATACCCTTTTCAACATTAATGACCCTATTCAGCATTTTATTTCTGTTTTAATCGCGATTGCAGAAGAATCCATTCCCAAGTCCTCGCTGAACTGTAAAAGAACCCAAAAACCTTGGGTTACTAAAAAATATGAAGAAGCCATTAGACAATGCCAAGAAGCATTGAGAAAATTTAACAATTGTCCGACGCCCAAAAATTTAAGTACATACCGTATTCTCCGGGCCAAAGCTCACCGCATGATCAAAGAAAGCAAACAAGCATCATGGAAGAAATATGTTTCTTCTTTAAACTCTTGTTCCTCTATTAAGAAAGTTTGGGACACTATCCACAAAATAAATGGAAAGAGAAAACAAAATTCTCTCCGACATCTGAAACTGAACAATAACAATTTTAGTTCAAAACTTGACACAGCAAATATTCTTGCTGACAGTTTCTCGAAAAATTCCTCATCATCTAATTATTCAGAAGCCTTCCAAATATTAAAAAAATCAAAAAGAAAACTCACGTTTAAAATTCACATCCAACGACTTGGAAAGTTATACCCAACTGTTCTCTATATTGGAGCTTATGGAGGTTTTAGACAAGGCACATGATACATCTGCTGGGCCTGATAAAATACATTACCAGTTTTTGAAACACCTTCCAGAATCATCATTAACATCTCTTTTGAAAATCTTCAATGATTTATGGATTACTGGTAATGTACCTAAGATCTGGAAAAAAGCAACAGTAATACCAGTTCCCAAACCAGGTAAAAACAGTGCGGATCCTACCAACTATTGACCCATTGCACTGACGAGCTGTGTGTGCAAAACAATGGAACAAATGATCAATTCTCGGCTTGTATGGTACTTGGAAACGAACAATTTAATATCTCCTTTCCAAAGTGACTTTCATTATGGCCATAGCACCAATGATCATCTGGTTAGACTGGAAAAATTTATTTGTGATACATTTATCAAGAAGGAACATTAGTAGCAGTTTTCTTTGATTTAGAAAAGGCCTATGACATGACATGGAAGTATGGGATACTAAATGACCTGCACGATCTGGGTCTACAAGGCCATATGCTCTCTTTCATATCAAACTTTCTCTCAGACAGAGAATTCAAGGTACGAATGGGCTTCACCCTCTCTGATATGCACAAGCAAGAGATGGATGTGCCCCAGGGCAGTATTTTATCTGTGACACTTTTCAACATCAAAATCAGTAGCATCACCAAGTGTTTGGCTCCTGGTGTGGATTGCTCTTTATACGTTGATGGTTTTCTAATATGTTATCAATCAAAGCACATGCATACAATTGAAAGACAACTACAGCAAAATATCAACAAGATTCAAAATTGGGCCAGTACTAACGGTTCAAATTCTCGAAATCAAAAATGGTATGTATGCATTTCTGTCAGTTATGAAGACATCATGATAAACCTAAACTCATGCTGGATGGAACACCTATTCCAGTTGTTGAGGAAACAAAGTTTTTAGGTATTATCTTTGACTTTTATTCTACACCTAAAGAACTTGAAAGCCAAATACTTCAAATCTCTAGATCTACTTAAAGTACACACTGACTGGGGTGCTGATAGAAAAGTCATCCTCAATTTATATAGAATGTTTATTCGCTCCACACTGGACTATGGTTGCATTGTTTATGGTTCAGCTAGGAAGTCATATTTGAAGATGCTTGACCCAATTCATCATCTAGGAATAAGACTTGCTCTAGGCTCATTTAAGACATTCCCATAAACCACCTTTATCACATCGTAGAGAAATGCTTTCCGCACAGTATGCTGTAAAATTAAGATCAAACCCTCTGAAGTCTGCTTTTACGGATGTTTTTCAACCCAAATACAAAACCTTATACAAAAATAAACCAAATGCCATACCTTCCTTTGGCATTAGAATATCATCCAGCCTTGACAGTAACAAAAGCGATCTTTCTAAAATTCAGACAACATCCATCTTCCAAACACCTCCCTGGCTACTTAAGCAATCAAAAGTACTTTTTACACTATACGATGGAAAAAAATCTGAGACAAACCCTTCTATCTTCCACAACTCTTATCATGAACTCCTCACCAAATTTAAAAACTACACAAGAATTTATACTGATGGATCAAAGGATGAGGAAAAGGCTGCTGCAGCCTTCGTTAGTGGAAAACACACATGTTCACTTACCAAATGGTACATCAATGTTTTCAGCTAAAATCAGAGCAATAGACCTTGCTCTGCAATATATCGAAAACAAACATATTTTAAACAGCATCATCTTCTCTGACTCACTATCAGTACTTCAGTCACTACATAATAGAAAACTGGAGAACCCATTATTAACCAATATTCTTGTCAAAAATACTGAACTGAGTACCTCCCACAATATAGTATACTGTTGGTTACCTAGCCATATTGGTATTAAAGGTAATGAAATAGCAGATTACGCTGCTAAAATGGCCCTATCCCATGAACCATCTGATTTTAAAATACTGTATACTGATTTTAAACGTAGTATCATAAAGTCTTTATGTCAGAAGTGGTAGGTATCATGGAACGATGCAGTGAATAATAAACTTCATGCCATCAAGCCAACCCTAGAAGAATGGACTCCTTCCTACAGAACCATCCATAGGGAGGAGGTAGTCATTGCAAGAATTAGAATTGGTCATACTTATATAACCCACTCCCACATACTAAAAGGCAAAGACCCACCAGAGCACATTTCTTGCAGTGAACCATTCACTGTTAAGCATTTTATGATGGAGTGTTTCGACCTGCAACCTACGTGTGATTAGTGTTACAATGTGCACGACATGAAGGAACTTTTTGATAGAATAAACATCACTTGTATTTTAGAATTCCTGAAAGAAGTAAACATTTATTCTAAGCTGTATCTTTTATGCCATCACCTTGAGCATTTTTATGTAATGTATATACCGTCCCTTATTTTCAATAACTTTTCATCTGTCTTTATTAACATACACCATTTACATTCCCCACTGATAAGGAAGCTTTATATATTACCCTTACCATTTTATTGTTTTACATGTACTTTCAACTATTTGGTTTTGATATCGCTGGTTGATATAAAACCTTTTATCACTTTTAAATGATCATACATACAACCTTTTGTATGGTGCTAAACAGCCTAACAATGCTGGTGTGCTGTTAAAATACAATCAATCAATCAATCACTCAATCAATCATTAAAATTTGTCCCTGCAATTAATTTATATTTATATTTATACAAGAAACTGGACTTTCATAATCGTAGTATAAATATCTTAAATATTATTCTTTGTTCACTTCTGTCTCTGATGTCATTTAATTAAAGAATTAAATGTTGATACAATTTATTAATTTTATCCCTTTCTATGACCTTTAAAATTTTATTTCAAATTGGTCCAAAAGACCACCTGTTCACTCTTGTGTGTCAAAGAGTACACCCAATTCTAAGAATTATGGTGCAAATTGTGTCAAGATCCATTTTGCTTTCTTACGTCAAATTGAGTGGGTTGTCGCTTCAGTTCATTCCATTAGGAATTTGACTATAACCTCCAGTGGAAATCTTAGGCAAAAAGAATGGCTTGGATCTCCCTTGGGCATCATAGTACACCAGAACAATGAAACAATTATATCTGATATGGGCCCTGAACACATACTGATAGAGCTTTTGTGTCCTTTATTTTGTCATTAATATTACTACCATAAATTTATATAATTTAATTATTTCAACTCCATTATTAAATAGAATAATATCATGCCCATATAATCTGTCAACATATGCTATATGCAGTGTGAAGTATGTATCTACATGGGTATTTGCTGTATTTATGGAAACCTTGTCGGTATTGGTGATACGTTTATATTGATTATTATATAATCTATTTCAATTCCAAACTTAAAAAGACTATCAATTATGTCCATGTCTCCTATAACCTGGTAAATAAGTGTCTGATACTAGGTACTGAAATGCTGTAGGCTGAGGAATACTGTACGTACCTGGTTGAGGTATGTTCAT
Source organism: Megalonaias nervosa (assembly GCA_016617855.1). Classification (NCBI taxonomy): domain Eukaryota; kingdom Metazoa; phylum Mollusca; class Bivalvia; order Unionida; family Unionidae; genus Megalonaias; species Megalonaias nervosa. The sequence continues at coordinate 225,449 of JAECUM010000016.1, forward strand.
GTTGATTACTTGGGATGATATATACTTACTGAATGCTATTAACTGTAATTAACCTATTAAATATGCAGTTGATCTATTGGCTACAACTAATGATTAAAGCAATTAATCGCTGAATTATATCATAAAAATGATTACTCTGTATTGAAAGAAAACAAACATTCAAGTTCATATGCTTAAGATATATACACAACATTGTTAGATCTCTGTAGTAGTAGGCTGATAAATCAGTCCCTCACCCGTGATGCTATTGATTTTTGGGTTTGTGGCTGATATCACCTATTCATTAAAAGCTGCAATTATTTGCTGCCAATTTTTGCAGCACACATCGGTGTACATTTTATACACTTACTGGTATTTCTCGTGGCTGTGGAGCTACTGTCAGCTGAAGGGTTCTTTTGGTGACGTACATTATATTTCCGGAACATAACCTATGTTTTGTGACTTGAACATGGAATAGTACAACCATCTGTCCTGTGGCCATTTTGAATTTCGCACTAGATATGGCTCTTAAATTATCGGTCTGTGTCTAATGTGCATGCAGGATTGTTCCGGAATGGTTTGCATCCAGCAAAATTACACATTTTAATGAACAGGTGACATCAGACCCACATATCGTCAATCAGTATCAACACAGATTTTGGGGGCTTGGGTCGATTTATCAGACCACTGCAGTAGCTACTCAATTGTTGGCAAGTATTACCTTATTTATCTCTGTGTCTATGATCTATTTTGTCAAGGATTTATTTATCTAGACAATTTATAACAAATGTATATGCACTATTAATTTTATTAGCTAAATAATATCAATATAAATTATAAAAATAAATAGTAAAAAGCAGTTATTCTAATCCCTTTTCTTTACATTTTCATAATTTCATTAGTCAATTATTTACAAGTGCTACTTAGTTTCAGATGTAAAAGGCCATCGTCATGAAAGCAAAGCTTACTTACACTTTTTATAGTGAGGTTTACTGACTCTATCTGGGTTTACTGTAATTACTAGAGGATAATGGGGCATCTGTCTGACCCTATGAAGTTCTCCAAACATACTGTAAACTCATGAATTGATACAGAAAAATTTCTATTTTTGATAATACATTATGGTGGCGGCTTTTAAGAATCTGGAGGATAAGTGGATGTAAGGTTTGTAAAAATTGGGAGGATAGGTAGTTTTCTAAAACAAAGTGTTGGAAGTGTAGTTTTTTGTTGTTTACATTTGGCTGATAGTAGCATGATAGTCTAGGGGCTTTTTTTAAATTTAGTGAATAGGTGGGTGGGTGGCTAATGTTTTTCCTAATAAGAAACTGGAGGACTAAGAAAGTGAAGGACTCACGGTACTAATTCAGTTCCCATAGTAAACCTATGCAAACACCATGATATTAAAAATTCAATAACTTAAAATTTCTGAGTGCCCATGATCAAACCTATATTTATTATAGATGAAACCTGGATGTCAGCTTCTGTGTAGAGGAAAGGATATGAGCCACAGCATTTTCTGGACCTGCATGTGTTTGAAACATGTGCTTTCAATTCCGCACCAAAGAGTCGGGTGTTAATTTTAGTAATGAGTGTCCCAAACTCAAGACTGCTAAAGGACTGGAATTCCATCAATAAAACAATGTCGCTGTTTTTTTCACGTACAACTAGGATAAGCTCTCAAAAGATTCTTTTCCTAAAACATAACTTACATTATTATTCAATCCTGGCCAGCCAAACCCATATATACTCAATTTTATGTTCACTCATTTCCAGGCTGGTTCCCATTTTTCCATACCATTAGTACCGTGTGTCCTGAATGGCGTTGCTTCTTTTTTCACAATTCTGGAGAGTAGGTGTTTTATTTATAGATTTTGGAGAATAAGAAAATGGACTGCAAAGGTGTTTTGAAAATATCTTTAAAATTCTTCAGATAGACCGGGAATTCATGAAATGATATAGAAAAGGTTTAGATTTTGGATAATAATGTGTGGTGGTGGGTTTTAAAATGTATACGATAGGATTTAGGGGTGGTTTTTGTATAAATAAGGCGATTTTATTTCAAGTTAGGAAGGTTGGATGTCCAATTATTTTGTGTAGTTAAATTTGGATGATAACAACATGGTGGCCTAGAGGTTTTTGCTTTTTTTTTAAAATTCAGTCAATAGGTACATGGGGTCATAGGGTATTTAAAAAGTAAATTGGATAATAAAAAGGTGGATGGCCTGATAGTCTTTTTAGTTCTGGAATGTGGGTGGTTTGTAAACAAATTTTGAAGGATAGAAGTGCGTGTTGTCTTTTTTAAAAATTCCTTTTATTGTGTAGGTGGTACAGAGTTAGTGATTGAAAACAAATAAAACATTATATGGGTTGGTGATCTGAGGTTTTAATCGAGAGTCCCTCAAAGGGAATGATGTTTTACTGGGCAAAAATAATTTCCAGAAATTCAAGGTAAGACCAATTCTTCCTTTTAACTGTTGAATGTTGAAACCATTTCTGATATTCTTTAGTGACAAGAAGATTTTCAAATTAGCTGCTGTGGTACACATATTGGATGTCAGCTTAGTACTATTTTCATTTAGGACAATGTAGACATCATTAAAAAAAATTTTATTGTGAAAACCCCATGTCATAATGATCATCCATTCAGGGGGAGTTGTGACAACAACATTTTGAAGATGATCATTGTGGTAGCCATATTAGATTTATGACTGGCACCATTTTCATTTAGAACCAGCTACATATCATTAGAAATCTATTAGGTAAAAACCCCAAGTTCATATATCCATTAATTTGGAGAGGAGTAGATGAATAATTTCAAGATAATGAAAAAGCAGCAACTTCGAAAGAGTTCCTTCATTTGAATAGTCCATAAGAGTTACTCTCCTTAATTACAGTGTATACTTGCTTATAAGTTGGCTCCAACTGTAAACTGCATAGACCCAGATCTACCATCACATAACACAGCAGCAGGTCTGGTCTAGGTCTATACAGTTTGTTAAGAGTATTCAGTAGAACAAACAACGTAGACCCTTACCTACTGGTACATTATGTGACAGCAGGTCTGGTTCTGTGAAGTTTGCAACTGGACTCAACTTGTAAGTAAATATATATGGTATTTGTGAGATACTCATGATGGAAATATACTAAGGTGTGTATGTGTGATTTGGATTTTTAATGTAGCTTTAACAATTTTTGTCATATCGCTACGATGTCTGCAGTGTGGTAGTTTATAGAGATGTCTAGCACTGGGACATCATGTCCCACCCAGTCACATTATTATGACACCAGGCTGACCAGGCGTAACACTAACATCTTAATGCTGAGTGCTAAGCGAAGCAGCTGCTAGTAAAATTTTTATAAGTCTTTGGTATGACTTGGCCAGGGTTACTGGCTAAGGTAACATAACTGAAAATAAAAACTCACATCCATTATGAGAAAAATGAAAAGATTAAAATTATTTCTACCAGAGATTGTTGTTGTTGTAGGGTTTAATGCCATTTTTCGGCATAATATAGGATATACATAGCGGAAAGTATAAATGGTGGAGGAAGAACCTGGGAAAACCCTGGAAAGAACCACCGACCCATGCGAAGCTACTGGCAAATTTCTCACATACCCATATTTGCTGAGCACGAGACTCGAACCCATGCAGACAGAGGTGAGATGGCAGTGATCTGTAACGGTGAGCACTTTAGACCACTCGGCCACTTGGGGCTCCTTCTACCACAGAAAATTTGACAATCTTTCTGTTGTATACCAAGCAGTGTCCATATTTGCATCAATGAATACACTATTGTTAGTCCCAAGAAGTGATAATCTTTTCCAATTATGCTTTGAAAGGCGAATGATAATGGATTATTTGTTACAAATATCAGCAATATTTTAATGATTCTCATGTTTCATATTAATAATATTAATGGAATCATTTTTTAGTTCAACCGTAATAACATTATATCAGTGCTCTCCATGGCATTTTTCATGTGCACCATTTTCAATTACTAGCATTAAATATCACCCCCGTTTGTAAACATTACCTGAAGTCAGTTAACAGTTGTAGTTATAGATCAGACTTTGTGTATGTTGACATTACATTCATACCTGTTGAATCACGGTTCATGGCTCTAAATCCAAATTTGAGAGAAAATTGGTGGTTAAGTGCAGAAACAAAAAAGACACCTGGCAGAATACCAAACATTACAACAGTGATATCTATGTCTTGTCTGATCTTCAGATGCAAGATAGCGAAGTATGTGTCAAGAGATGACACTGTCTTTTCAAGAAGAATGATAACTAAGAGATTAAGTTAATTAACAAGATTCATAGATGAAACACTTAGGTCTATGAAAAAGTGGAGGCAAGAGTCCTTCAAAGGGACTGACACCCAAATATCTGAAAAGAATTTCCAGGAATTCTAGACAAGACCCTTTCATCTTTTCAGCTGCTGAATGCTGAAACCATCTCATATATTCTCAATGAGAAGATTTTTGAATTAGCAACAGTGTCAGCCATACTAGATATAAGATTGGCACCATATTCATTTAGGACAAACTAGACACAGTTGGAAGAATTTTGGTAAAAACCTCATGCCAATAAGACCATCCATTCAGTAGAATTAGTGACAAGATTTTCAATATGTTCAATGTGGCAGCCATATAATGAATGTCTGTGGCACACCATATGATAGCTATAGGGTTCCTGTATCTCAGTGCAGTACACTAAATATATAACCTGCACAAAATCATATTCAGTAAATTTATCTTCCTGAATAATTATTTAAGGAAACAAAACAGTGCTAGTACTTTGATCTGACAATGATCTTTTATGCAAATGGTGATATGTGAAACATTTAGTAAAATACGTAACTATTTCATCCTTCTGTCAAGCTCAAGTGTAGATATGAAAAATGCTGAACTATGACCTACTGGGTAGACCTTAAAGACAGGATGAAAAGTGTGGGGAACAAATTCTTTCGGCATACACAACTGAAGCAAGTGTCATCAGTTTATCACAAATGGCAAATATATTACATTGTGAAACAGAATGTGTGCTGAATATATGAATGAATAAAGCAAAAAATGGACAGGTGGAAAGACAGACAGATGGATACTCTCTCACCTGCATGTACACAAAGGTGAAATAAAAATTACAAAGAAAAGCTTTTGTATTTGGTTATATTTATTGTGTGTAACAAATATTAGAAAAAAACTGTGATAAATTCACGGAACATTTAGCATTCATGTATCAAAAACTTTGTTAGAAACAATTTATTTAGTAAAAAAAAAAAAAATACAATATTAATTTGTGTCAAAGATAATAGTATGAATGGTATATGCTGGTTCCAACAGGCTAGTGGTAGTAATCAATAATAATAGAGTGACTGAATAAAAAGTACTTGTAAAAATCTATGAATATGACTTGCAAGTTCAAAAACTACGATAAGAACATTAGATAAGCAAGTATCAAAATGCACCTGACTTCCTGTCATAAACTGTCATGATTAATGCATAATGCAAGGGTCCTATCAAAGCTACAGTGTAACATCAATTACAGAAGTTGGAAATTTTACTCGTAACAGGATTTTCTCTGTACTTGTGCTTTGTTTTTTATATCATTTTCATTTATTGGAAGATCAATAATCCAGACAAAATCTATCTCTTCAGAGAAGACTGTATAATCAACGTTTGATTGTACTGATGATTATTAATTCATGTAAATAGCCGACAACGGGAATACATTGCCAAATGTTGAGTTGTAGGTGCATGACAAGAGTCAATGGATTTCTAGACTAGTTCAGATAACTTTCTGAGATGAAAGAGTACAAAAAATTATACAACTACTGGATGTTCATTTTTTACATGGTCTCCAGATGATACTGCTCTAAACACGTGGTTTCTCCTGTCAGTCACAGCAAATGTAAAATACAGTAATCAAATTTATCCAACTTTGATTTGTCTGACCATAATAATAAGCAAACATGCATGGAAGTCATTCAATGTCTAGTTTAAAAAATTGTAACCATGTTTATCAACCTAAGGAAGATTACTGTTTTCTTCTTTTCCTCCACAGAAATTGCACAACCTGCATCAACAAGGGTAGACCGTATACGTGTATTACCTTTACATAAATAACCACTAGCCTGTACCTGCCTTACAAGTTGGCTGAAAAGCAACCATTTGGTGGTAGAAGAGTGAATTTAATTTGATTAATTATTGCTGAAAGAAAAGGCTTAAAGACGTTAAAAAGCATTTGTTCAAAAAGATATACCTTTCTGAAAACAATCTGAACAAAAATCATATATTATCTTAAGAATCATGCATTCTCTCTTTCTCCACCCCCAATTCATCAGTCTTATGATAAATATAGTATTCAAGATTAAATGTAAGTGTAACAGGAAATGGGTTTAAACTAATTCAGATATAAGATCACCGCATTACTGCAATTCTAGTGATTTTTTTTATACCCTTTAAATTTAGTCATTTTCTTAACATATATTTTTAATACAAGTTCTTTTGTTTTTTAAATATTCAAAGTTTTGTACGGGCTAAAAACTGTAGGATAATCATTGTTTAAAATTAAATACATGAATAATGTAAAAACAATTATTAATAAGGACAATATTTATTGAAAATATGATTCATACTTCATTTATTTACTGCCTGACATTTGTTTGCTTATTCATTTAGGGAATTTCTATCCAAGGCCAGCCTGTAAAAGAAAAAAAAATTCTGCTAATTTCATTTAGATGTATATACACTGAAATTATTATAAGAACCTTTGACTTTTTGTATATCTGTAACATGATTTATGAATCTTTCCAAGCATGTTAAAGAATGCGTACCAATTTAGATGTGCTGACATATTTACGGCAAAGCATAAATTCCATTCAGCAATTTCTAATCCAAATCATAATGCAAAGATCTCCATTATGATAAGCAAGGAGTGTCATTTCTTTTCTTCTCAAAATAATATGATTGTCACATGACATTATCTGTAATGATGCACACATGGGCTTTGCATGTGTGTGTGATTTAGATTTTAAAATTAGTGTGCAGTGTGGCAGTTTATAGTGATGTCTAGCACTGGGGCATCATGCTGCAGACATGTAGCATCATGTCCCACCCAGTCACATTATCCTGACACCAGGCCGACCAGTCCTAACACTAACCTCTAAGTGCTGGGTGCCAAGTGAGGCAGCTGCTAGAACCAGTTTTGTAAGTCTTTGGCATGACTTGGCTGGGTTTCGAACCCAAGACAATCTGCATCCAAGGCAGATACTCTAATCACTTATGCCACTGGGGCGGTCTTCATGTTGGTAATTTTTGGTATAAACAAAAAGCTTATGTGAATTGCGACATCAGTTCATATCTTTGGTTATTTCTGGGTATAAATGCATAAAGCTAAGGTTAATTATTTGTAATGTTGGTTCATATATGCAATCTAAAGAATCTTACTGGAAATACCATATGTTCCCTATCTACTTTCGAAAGAAAAGTCTCCATTCTATCTCACTGTTCTTTCCAAGGATAACATTTCGGGCAATGACAATTATTTACTGATCAGTGTATTTATTTTGATTGATTTTTTTAGATCTGCTGCCTGATATATTTTGGATGTTTATATGTTTTAATGCAATGCCTCTGTGTATACAGTAGGTACCATGACAAGTACTTCTTATGTACATTTCACATCAGACCAGATTACTGGAAGTGTACATGCACTTATTTACAAATGATATTGGTCATCCTTCTCTGATGGGAATGTACATATTACATTTAGCCAGAAGACATTATGTCATGATAAATGTCAAGGTTACTAATTTTGCAGTATATATAATCATACTGAATGTCAAGGTCACAAATTTTGCAGTGTGTATAACCATGCTTGATACTAATACTTGATAAACACATGGATCTGAATATTGTGACTATATTTTAACTAAAGAAATATGGCATGTATTTTTAAATGCTTCCATTTACTATATAATTACTGTTTTCTCTTTGACAAAAGCTTCACTTAAATGTGGACAAATAAAAATAACATACTGATCAAAATGCCATGAAAAGTTGCTGAAACCTATAAGTCTCTCATACAAAAGCAAATTATGTTCACTCACTTGGAACAAAGTCCTATCAGGTCATAATTTGTTTAAGTCATGCAGTGTCAGAACAAAGATGTCATAATGGTATACCAATGTCCATGTTATAATTAACCATTCTGGAACTTGGCACACTTCGAAAGTCACTGAATACAATAAACCCATAAAAAATTTTATTATTTACTCACAAGTGTTATTTAATGCAATAAATTTAGACAAGATATACTTATGTATGCTACCTTAATACAATTATGTCAGATGCAAGTGTATTTAATACTGATGATCATATCGATATTTTGGAGTCCTCCTTATTGCTGTGTCTTTTATATTTCTATAAACAATCACTATTTAAAGATGCTAATAAAAAACATTTCCATAATATTTTTCGTACTATGGAATAATGAAACTATTTTTGGGAAGGAAAGTTACATAAGTTACACTAATATGTATGGATGTCACTCATACTCAATCTTGTCCAAGATCTTGATGACAGAGACCTATCATTCAAGCTTGATCAGAAACTACTGAAAATAAAACAACTAAAAGATGGCCGATGCATAACAGATGTGGGACAGACCATAAGATCGCTAGGTCTCCTCACCATGATGAGCTAAAAATTGTTATTATACTAAAATTCACCTTCATATAAAACAGCTCAAATGGTTGCTTTTCATGGAAACTTATCTAACTTCTACATTCTCTTAAGTAAACAGTCATTTAAAGGTTACCTTGACTTAATCAGTAATTCTTGATTGGGATATAAATTCTCCAATTAAAAAATGGCTACACAGGTTATGTGTTACACAGTATATATTACTCCTCTCAAAATGTAAAACAAAGAATTAAAAGACTTAAAAAGCTGCATGGTTTGTAACAAAATAATAGATAATTAAAAGTAAAGATATCAACAGATTGTATAGCTCATATTAAATGATCCAACATAAACAAAATAAATGAGGAAAAAAAAAAAAAAATGGCATTCCACAATAAGAGCTTCCAAAGACCTGCTAACATTGGCACTGATTTACAGTATCTGTGCCAAAAAATATTCCCACTTTTCTAAATGAATTCTTCTCTGAAAATGAATAGTTTTTAAAGAAGTTGTAGATAATGTTTTCTTTTGTATTACCATATACACTTGCTTTTAAGTCCAACTGCAAACAACACAGACCCTGATCTGCCAGCTCATAATGTGTTGATGGATATGGGTCTGTGCAGTTTGCTGTTGGACTCAACTTTTAAGTGAGTATATATGGTAGATATCAAAAGAGTTCATTTCAAATAGTTAATCCATAAATGTATATTACTGATAAACTTATGTAATGTGTACTGTCGATGAATCAGAAATAAACATTGTAATAAAGAAAACACATGGCTTTTTCTTCTATAGACTACCACCAGTTTGTTATTTTGAATTTAGTCATGCAAATTACTTGATTAATCCTGGCATAAAATATTATAATTCTTCTATATTTAAATTTTACAGAATTTATAAGTGGGAACTTACAGTAATGTACCACTGTCTGTTTTAAGAAATGGCTAAAAATTCAAGCTTTAAAAGATGCATCAGCGATGAAAGCATATCTTCAAATTGTAATTAGAGAATTACCTAGGGAGGCATTTTGGTCAACTTAACTGAGTGTAATTTATTACTTATGGTTTTTCCCGAAACAGAGGAATGGGAAAGCGTTTAATGACACTACACCCACCACCAATAAAATTTTAACTGAAAATACCAAGTTTGTAGAAGAAATTGTAATTATAGTCACAACCACACAAACATTTAATAAATGTGCCTTCCAAAACGCAATCCCTCCCTCTTTACTGTTATAAACTGAATAGGTCTAATGAAGCTTGGAGAAACAAAATCAAACCATTTTATTCTTTATATTACCAGGTACGAAATCAAGCTGTTTCTCCACAAAACAAGTGTGATAATTATTCACACTAAGCTGGATTTCTTGAACTGGAGTTGTCAGGTTCATGTAATAAAACAACCCGAAAAAAATACTGGAAGAGATAACTTCCCTTTCCAATCTATCAGTGTGGTACAGGATTCACATAAAATTGTGACTGAAACCAAGGTTCTATAGCATAAAAAATGAAAATCAAAGGCAGGGTTTGGCATTCACTGTAATTAAGGATGTGGTGCAAGAAATTTTTCGGAAAAGGTTCCAGATTAGCAATTCTGGAACATTCTCATCATGACTGCAACCCATGCCATATTATAATTATACACTTTGCATGTAACTTTCAACAATTTTAACAGAAAATATTACCACTGTCAACAATAATGCTATCACTGCCAAAAAGTGACATCTATATCTCATAATCTGCTAAACTCGGGCTTGACAAAACATTTGCAAATAACTGTCTTTTGCATTTTCAATACAATACTCAAGTTGATATAGGTACGGTATACTACTGCAGTGTTCTGAAAATACATTCCCCAAATTAAAAATGACAACAAGAACTGTTATATAATGCTAAATTGTTCTGAGCAGGTGTCAATTCTCTTTTCAGGTATAATTTATAGCAAGCAATGGTAGATGGAAATTTTCTACCAGGTATTGTGTGCAAAAACTGGTACAATATTATACTTTTATTAGTTCACCACTATAGCAATGAAAATTTTCATAAATAATATACACTGCGTTAAATTACCTTCAAAAACTTGCAAAAATGACTGACTTAAACAGAAATTTCTCTATCTACAAATATCTGCTATAAATTATACTTGGAACTGAAATTTACATTCATTTATCTGCTCAATGTAATTTAGGTTTTGTGTTGCCAAGGTCTGTGGTTTTCATTTTTAATTTGGCGAAGTATATTTTCACAAAACTGGAAGGGTAAATATATTTGACTGCTGAAATGGACTATAACAACAGTATAATAATTCTTACAATTTTGTTTATGATTTTTGTGTAAGAAGCTTTTACTCTTTTCGCTTTGATGGCATGAAATACTAATCCTTCTAGTCTTTCAGTTAAAGATATAAATCCAACTTTGCAGAAAGTGATTAGAATAAATATTTTTATATTTAAAAATCTTTCAGTGATATTAATATTTAATTTCCACACAACTATTGTAACGATTGTATAGCCAGGCTTGATATCCTCATAAACTATTATGATTCTTACACAAAATTCCATAATATTAAACATCTGCCATTTTCCAGGCCCAGAAAACCCAATTTTCCAGGTTTTCAAGGAATCTCCATCACTACGGAAACACTTCCTCAATTCTTGCACAAATTCTGCATTTGTCCACGTGTAAAGTATGCCCAACTGCAAACTGCATCATCTGAATTCTGCATTAACATAAAATGCTGGAGATAAGGGTTTATTCTGTTCGTTGTACTTTAAAATTCAAATGAAGAAGATCAACCTCAATCTACAAGCATGTGTTGGAATGAACCACATGTGTCTAGACAGCATGAATTGTTCCTTCCTCCACCAAATGATGCAAAACAATGCCAACATTAAAAAAGCATGGAAGGATACAGTAACATGAAATGCTGGGCAATGATGTTTGTGGTTGGATGATCTTTACACACTGGTAAATGCAGTACTCCTTCATTACAAAGCCCTTCATTATAACACTGTACATGGGAGTCATAGCACAAAGCACCTTAATATGAGACCATCTTATGATGAGGAACATACACATACAATTTCAGTGCTACATAATGAAGTGTCTTCCACAACCATACTCATATCAAGAATGGTGGTGTAATGAAGGATCTTGTAGCATTTGGAATCTTAACTGAAATTGTACTGTTAAAATTCATAGAATCATCAGAAATGATGAAAAATCTGTAACAAATTGATATACATCCACTATGATGTCTTAGTGGTTCATCTAAGTGCAACAAACATCCTCCAAAACTTAACAATCTCTGTTCTGACTATTCTATAAAACCTATAATATGCACATACATACAAACACACGCATTAACCAAGTCATATTCAGTCAATTCAAGTCAATTAAAACAACAGTTCTCTTTGAAACATCAACATTAACTGTAATGTTCAAAATTTGTTCACTTATCTACAATTGTGAGCAAATTCATCACTGAAATGCTCAGACATGACAAGCAATATTGGATTATTTTAAATCTAACAATCATAATTATAGTCTTCAGCCCCATTTATCTCCCCTGAAATAGGTGTCTAATTACATCTCCACTGATCTACTGTAACTTTACTACTGATGGAAATAGTACTTTTTTCATGTATTTTCAGAAATGACCAAAGAAAATGCTGCATCCAGCTTTCACATTTATGTTCATACTATGAGCCTAAAACATGTTTTGCCAATAACTCAGTCAGAGATGATATTTTAGCCTTACATTTAAAAAGGATGTATGACTGAAAATAATTTTCTGGTAGATAAACCTAGATGCTGATGAGGCCATATATAAACTAGTGGAGACAACTGACTAATCTTCAATGTCATCTTTCAAAAATAGCCTTTTTCATGCACAATAGCTTGTTCCCCACATACATCTATTTGCTTTGCTTGATTTGGCTGTTGAATTTAATAAAGTTGTTTATTCCCAGGATTGACTGGATAGAATCTGGGTTAATATGAAAGCTTCCGAGTTCTGTCATGTAACTTCATCCAGCCCCATCTTTACATAACCCTCGATTTCAATACATCAGTAACATCAAAAACATTAACAGCATTAAAAACCATACCTTAAACACTTTCTGTGCCAAACATTCATACACTTCTACTGTAAGTAATACCCTGCTGTAATGTGTATTGTTATATCATGATTTTGGATAAAACATGGTCCCGATATTTTGTCTTAGATCTCTTCTATTCTTCGGCACCACTCAAAACATCAGCCAAGCTGATAAACAGATCAAATAATTCAGAAACCTGTTCTTACATAGCGATGATTAACTTTTATCAACATGGGGCTATCTTAATCATAACTATTATGTACATTGACTGGTAGTAAAATTAATGCTATACACCTGACTGGTATTCAGTTTATTCCCCAACACCCGACACTCAAATGCGCACATTTGTCAAATTTTCAATCATTCTCACTGCACTGAGATTCAGTACATAATGCAGTTGGAAGTTATGGACCCCAACTATTGTGTTGTAGCTGAATTCTTCCATAAATACCAAAGAAAAAATGTTTAACAAGAGTGCTGTCAAGAGTACATTATATGCCCCCCCCCCCATTTAATAGTCCAGTATGTTGACTCTAGTAGGGCAATGGGGACTCTGGTGATTATTCACCACCAAGTCTCAAGGACCTTTACCTTTGGTCAAGGTGTGCAGTTCTGAATTAAACGTATTGTGAATGAACAATTATTTTATTTTTATATTCACCATGGCATCAAAGCTTGATCTTAAGACCTCAAAATCTATAGGTTTCATTCTTACCCTAAGTGAAAGCCATCAGGAAGATTCGTCAAGGAACTAATCCATGAAGAATTTTTATTTTGCAAAACCAAATTTGTATTGGAGTTAAAATTACATTGACTTTTTGACCATAATATCAATAGGCTTCTTCCTTGTCTAATGAATAAACAATTCACAAACTTTGGTAAGATACATAAACAAGTAATTAAATTTTGGCAGACATTATCTTAAAAATTTATTAGCCACAGTGAACTTGACTTTGTTCCTTTATAAGCCTAGAATAAATTGGCTTGTACCTTATGCCAAATGCAAATAATCCACCAAGTTGGTAATGTAAAACCAATATTATTGAGCATAAACCATTTTTTATCTTTCAGTTACACTGCTCTTAACCTTTGACTTTTTGACCTCAACATCAACAAGTTTCTTCATTACCCCAAATGCAAGCAATCCAAAACTTCTGGTCAAGCTCTGTGATGTACAACTATCTGATGTACAGAAACATTCTTCTTCTTTCAGTCATAGTGACCTTGACTTATGACCTATTGACATAGACATGGATGTATAAATAGACATAAAAGAGAGATGGAAGGAGAACATCATAACAAGATGCACTCTGCCTTATGGCAGACATAAAGAAACAACCAAAGTTTGACCATGCTGTAACAAGAGTTCCTTGAAGGAATCGAGGCTCTACTGTTTGAAAAGAATTTCCAGGAACCAAGATAAGACTGTTGCACATGTCCCTTTATTCTTTTTAAATGCTGAGTATTGAAACTATCTCTGATCTTCTTGAGCCATTCTGACCAAATCAAGTAACAAAATATATTTTTTTACATGTTCGAGTTAACATGTTTACAGAATAGCTGTAGGTGCAGTTAAAAAAAAATTCTTTGCCATGAATCTGATACCATGGATATACAGTCATTGCACTTGTCTCAGACCATGTCAAGATATACCCACAAGCAAAGTTTGGTTAAATCTATAATTAAGTGTATGGGATGGAAAAAGCCAAGTTATTTAAGTGACATTTAAAGTATTTATCTGATATATCCACAAAATGGGTTGGATAAAAATCTTGTGATGTCATATTCATAAGCCCAAAGAGCTAAAAACCAAAGTGAAGACCTATGACTATAAATCTATATCAGAGTATTGACTATGAACTTGATACAAAGTCTTGTCAAAATTCACCTGTATATGTACAAGTTACTGTGTTCAGAAGCTCAATGAAGTAAACAATTACAAGCAATGATATCTGGCTCAACCCCATGTTAATCAGATCTGATTCTCAAAACTCCATCACCAATTTATGGATATGTTGGTGTTCAGACCATTTCATTCAGAACCAATTAAATACTGTAAGAAAAGCTTAAATGAAAAACCAATGGTAATGCCACCACTCATTAGAGAAGAATAGTGATAACATGATTTTCAAGATGGCCACTGTGGTGCCAAGTTGGGGGTGAGATGAGCACCATTTTCTTTCAGAATCAATTACACATTTCTATAGTAGTGTTGTGGTGAAAACCCCATGTAAACAAGACCATTTGTTCAGAAACAGCCATATTTCAATTGTCAGGATAGCAATAAAGGCAGCCATGTTGAAGGTTAGATTTGTCTCAATTTAATATTTAAATTACCATATGCTGCAAGAAAGATGTCATTTTTATTTTTGATAAAAATGCCAATATGGCCTTCCATTTACAAGAAGCAGCTACTGCAAGATTTTTCAAATTTTGGGAGGTCACATTGACATCATTTTCGTTTAGAACCAACTAGTGATAAGTGTTTAAGTGTACCTCCTATGGGGTGATACAACCATTCATTCTAGTGGAGTAGTGATCACAATACTTTCAAGATGGCCACCACTCATTAGCTCCACTTTTATTTAGGACCAACTAGGCATCATAACAAGTTTCTCACTGAAAACCCCCATGTCTACGACCATCTGTTAGAAGAAATAGCCATACACAGTTTTCCACATGGCTACCATGGAGTCCATATTTGATATCTAATCAGCACCACTATCATTTAGATAGATACTATCATAATAAGTCTCTATGGAAAGTCCATGGCACTATGATTATACAGTCTTAAGAATTAGCAATAACACTATTTCAAAGATGGCTACCTTGGGCATGAAACTGAAGGTCAGATCAGTACAATTGTCACTGAGAACCGACTACACAAATTCTTACTGGAGGTCCATGGGGTAACATTTTCACCATAAGAAGTCTTATAGTGAAAACCTCATGTCGATCTGATTATTGATTCAGGAGGAAGTAGGAGTAGCATTATCAAGATGTTCAAGATAACCTTGGTGCCATATTAGATATCAGATCAGTACCATTTTCTTTTAGGACCAACCTGGCCCCTTGTAGTAAAATTTGATGTTGATATGACCATCCACTCAGGATGAGTATCACTAACATGATTTTCAATACCCCATGTCTGACCAACACCATTTTCATTTTGAACAAAACTAGACCACGAAATGAATGTATTAAATTTCATGGCGATCCTCCAAGTACTAATGTGGTAGCAGTGATGACAAACTTGTGCTAAAAGATGGACAATACACTGTCAACAGACAACAGGCCATAGCATAAGGTCTTCTGGTCAATGAACTGTAGAGCTAAAAATTCTGATAATTTCAAATTTATTATCTGCACACAAACTTTGACTATTCAAAACAATTTGGGCCTGTCAAATGGATTATAACGAGTTACAAAAACATTCCGCAGTTTCCCATGTAATAACTGTATTATGCCATATAGGCCAAAGGAATGAGCAAAATAGCATTCTCAAACACAGCAGAAAAACAAAGCATCTAAAGTTCTGTGTTTCTCCAAATGTTTTGTTATCTGCTGACTTACTCAAACACCAGAAATTAACCCAAGCCACTTCTCTGTTATCTCTTTCCAGTAACTCAAATTCCTGCCTATTTATAATCATTTTTTGCATTCTCTTAAATGTTCCAGTCTATTCTTTGAATAGACAGCTTTTTATCCTTGTGTGCATAAATAGGAAACAAAAAATAAAGGCTCAAGTGCTATTACTAAGTGCTGCACAAGAAAGATGACACTTCATTTTTTGCTAGTGGTGTGTAATCCCGTTCATAAAGTGCTACCATGCAGATGGTTACCATGGTGACGGGATTCATTATTACTACATGACAGCTTGGTTCTGTCATGTCAGCAAAGCTTGGGATAAGCTTTTGTATATATCAAGTTTTGTCCCAAATGTTTCTAGTAAGGCAAACTTATCTGCACTTACAGGTCAAGGCTACCAGTGAAAACTGAAGCTTTCGCCTTGCCTTGACCGTTTTCCATTGAAATAAAAGCAAACTACAATAAAACAAGAAAAAGAGAGCATATACGAAAAAACCAGGAAAACTATGTACAAAAATACCAGAGGGAAGCCAAGAACATGAGGGCCAATTCACAGGAACCAACATTCCCAGATCTACACCAAGTATAAATTGTGTTGAGCTATTGATTAATTTGACAAAGCAGTCAACAAGAATACTATGGATAAAGCATAAAGCAGAATCATGGAGGGAATAGGATGGATTCCTTGAACGTGGCCACGCTGGGTCTGTTCCTTGGCATTTCCCTCTGTCCCGACACCCCTAAATGACAGGACGGGTGAAGTACGAGTAGGTAAGATGATACTCCTTGAAGACACAAGTCTGATGATCCTGTCGGTTGTAGTTGTTGATTGTTCGCTTGTCCTCAATTCCTTTGTGACTTTCACGGGCAATGGAAGCCTAGAGATGAAATAAAACATATACAGTTCATTGATTTCTAGAAAAAAAAAGCAAGTTAAAGATGTACATCTTCTGCACTGCATGTGTGCAATGTAAGCAGAACATAAATTCTGCAGTGCTAGGTGAATGCATCAATGACCAAGTGGATATTAGGGTTGGAAAAGAAAAATCAGTTCTGATGCTGGTGGTCAAGGGATCAAGCCCAAATGGCTGAGATGTGTATTTCTCTAGATTTTATTTAAAAATTCAATAACAACAACAGAAATAAACACACTATTAAAACAATAAGAAAGCCAGGGTTAAGTTAGTTGACAGGTGTGTAGACCTGAATTTTAATTTTCACAAATTTAGTTTTTTCAAAAAAATGATTCTTGAAATTATTCCCAACAAAAAAGCAAAAGGTGCAGCATGAGAATTTTAAAACACAGACTGACTAGAATGGCAGTGATTTTTATTTGTTGACAATTTGACTGCTTTCAGGTGTTTGTAGCCTTCTTTCATTTTTATGTTAATTTTATATTTTCATTTGACTACCATTTGAAGTCTAACATGGTAACATCACTTAGAGATGTTGTTTTTTCAAGTAGTAAAATGTTATAGTGATTATTTTATTGTTTTTGTAAAGTGTTACTGTATTGCAATATGTACTGCAATATCAGTTTGGTATATCGAAATACGGTTTGGGGCATATTGTTGCACCCCTATATATGATTATTTTCTCTGTATACAAGTCATTAATACATCTAGCGTTAATTCCTGGATCTCTCCCTGCCAACTTGGGACACAATTCATAACATAGACACTGCTCATTGCCACACACTATTTCAGCCATGTTTGAGAAAAAAGGAGCCCCCTTTATTTGAAAAAAGTGGGCTAATGGTGTGATCAAAATGGGGATATTTTTTCTTTTCCTATGTTAATACCAGATAAGCAATAATTCTCAATAAATAAACTTATAAACTAAGACACGGTTGTTACAATAAATATGTACCTATTAAAGCAAATGTTTCTTGTAAGTAATTATGTAAAGATATTTAGACTGATTATATGTTCAGTTTTTTCTCTGTTAACTTTACATTCTCAGAATTGTTTAGTCAAACGCACTTTAGTTCTTTTAAAAAAATGTAAAAGGTAACAAGAAAACCAACAATGGCAGTACGGTTGGATTGTACAACATTGTTATGTCAAAATGTGTAGTACTTCTTAAGCTTCATCCCATGTTTCAAGTTAAAGATTATCCAGTAATAGTGTTTAATAAAATTAACCACATGCAAAGTTTACTGAAGATCACCAGAGCATGGAATACAGGTCACAGTGATTTAGTTTTGACTGAATAGTGCATCTCATGAAGCATCTACATACAATATATACTTGTGTATAAGCGGAATAATTTATTTTGGAAACAATAAAACCCTGGAATATGGGAGGTTGGCATATTCATGGAACAAAGTCTAAACTTGAACATATTTAAGTTTTCTTGTTGACTACTGGCATATATTGTTGCTGTAGATTAATGAAGATGAGATCTCATGCCTAACCTGAACCCCCATGACCTTTACCAAAATCCCGTGTGAATATGACCATCCATTCTGATGAAGTAACAATAACAAGATTTTTAATATGACTTGACTTATGGGCTGGCTTATCCACGGGTTGTGCCTTTTTTAATGTTTAACCCATTCAGTTTTGAGTGGATGGGTCGACTTATAAGCGAACAGGCCAATATATGAGTATATATGGTACCTAGTTACATGAATGCAGGCAACAGACTGTGAAACTGAGCTCAACACAAGGTCAATGCAGGTTACTGGAGTGTTAAATGTAGGTTACAATGACCTTGGCATATCTGCATACCAATGTACATGACTACCTGCAACAGTATTGGAGAAACTGCAAAATTCAAAACTTAATGACACTGCACTGGGAAATATAGGTCACAGTGACATAAAACTGACTGAAGGGTGTAATATTCCTCATGCTAAATCATTATCCCAAGGTAATATGGAACAAAAGCTGAATGAAGTACAAAATAATGTACACAATGTCCTCTGACCTGACCCAAAGGCCAATCAGATCTGGTTTTCAAAATTACTTCACAAAAGTAGTGCCATGTTAGTGGTCATGTATATGCCATTTTCATTCAGAACCATGAAAACCTTTTGTCAATGCCACCAATGCCTTTTGGTAAAAACAACCAACTGTTCAGAAAGAGTCATGATAACTAGACTGGATGTCAGAAGGCATGTCTGACAGGCACCCTTAGGACAACTAGACACGATAGTAAGTCTTTTAGTGAAAACTATATGCTGATATGGCCATCATTCAGGCGCAATAGTATTAACAACATTTCAAGATGGAGGCTATCTTGGCCATAATTGGCACCATTATTATTGAAGACCAACTAGACATCATTCAAAGTTTTTAGTAAAAAAAAAACAAAACCGTTCTGATATAACACCAATTCTGGAGAAACAGAGACAATAAAAGATGTCAAGATGGCAGTTACACTGAATGTTTCAATGGCACCATTATCTTTTAGGACCAACTAGACATCACAAGAAGTATTTCAATGAAAATCCCATGTCAATATTACTATTTGTTTGGGACCAACTAGACATCACAAGAAGTATTTCAATGAAAATCCCATGTCAATATTACTGTTTCTTTGGGACCAACAAGACATCACAATAAGTATTTCAATGAAAATCCCATGTCAATATTACTGTTTGTTTGGGACCAACTAGACATCACAAGAAGTATTTCAATGAAAATCCCATGTCAATATTACTATTTGTTTGGGACCAACTAGACATCACAAGAAGTATTTCAATGAAAATCCCATGTCAATATTACTATTTGTTTGGGACCAACTAGACATCACAATAAGTATTTCAATGAAAATCCCATGTCAATATTACTATTTGTTTGGGACCAACTAGACATCACAATAAGTATTTCAATGAAAATCCCATGTCAATATTACTATTTGTTTGGGACAAACTAGACATCACAATAAGTATTTCAATGAAAATCCCATGTCAATATTACTGCTTGTTTGGGACCAACTAGACATCACAAGAAGTATTTCATTGAAAATCCCATGTCAATATTACTGTTTGGGACCAACTAGACATCGCAATAAGTATTTCAATGAAAATCCCATGTCAATATTACTATTTGGTTAGGAGCAGTATTGATAACATGATTATCAAAATGCCATCCTGAATGTAAGAGGGGCACCATTTTCATTAAGGACCCACTAGAACTTGGGATGAATGTGTAAAGTGGCTGACAATTGTCGAAATAATTTAAGAGATGAAACCATAATACTTGTGCCAATAGATGCTTGAAAAAAGGCCTTTGGATAAGTTCTTCTGGTTTATGTCATGCAGAAAAACTACAGTACTAGCTACACTAGCAAGATTGTGTCATACTCTGCAACAAGAAAAATCAACAATAAATCTAACAACAGCCCCTCCAAGGGACTGATGCTCTACTGGCCAAAGAGAGTTTCCTGGAATCCAAGACAAGACTGTTTCTTCCTTTTAACTTATGGCTGCTGAAACCATTTATGATATTCTTGAATGATAACAAGATTTTCAATATGGTCACAGACTGGAATCATTTTCATTTAGGACCAACACCATTGACCAACAACATCACAAGTCTTTCAGTGAAAATCCTATATCAACAAGACCATCCCATCAGGAGGTGTAGCAATAAGATTCTGAAGATCGTCAACCGTGGTGGCCATATTGGATGTAAAATTAGCATCATTTTATATTTCTAATCAACTATACACCATTTGACATCTTTTGGTGAGAACTGCATGTTGATATGACTTTCCATTTTGAAGGAATAGCTATAATATTTTCAAGATGGCAGCATACTGGATGTCACATCTCCAATATTTTCATCTGGGACCAACTAGACATCATAAATCTTTGTTCATCATCATATTGAATAACTGAGTCCTTGATTTTCTGGTGCAGTTATGTATTTCTACTGCTAAAAGCTAGATGCAGGAGATAAACAAGTAAATATGGTATACAAATAATGTGAAGAAACAAAATACCTTGTTAGCAAAGATCGTCAGCAGAAACTTTCCAGGTCTGAAGGTATCAAGCACTCTGTTGATAAGCTCATTGTATGATTCCTATAACAATCCAAAGATATATCAGCAAAATATCTTGTCAGGAAAATTTTTAAATATTAATGATTTGGTCTGTCTACAAATTGGGGCCTGTCTCTTGTCAGGTACATTTTTAAATATTAATAATATGGTCTATCCACAAATTAGGGGCTATCTCTTGTCAGGTACATTTTTAAATATTAATGATTTGGTCTATCTACAAATTAGGGGCTGTCTCTTGTCGGGCACATTTTTAAATATTCATGATTTGGTCCATCTACAAGTTAGGGGCTAAAATATTTGTATTTTGATTAGTAGTAGGAATTAACACCATACAGCTCAATAAGGACTATAATATGGTACTGATAAAAGTCAAGTTCTAAGAATGTAAATATATAGACTTGAACAAAAGTAACTCCAGGAAACCTTCCAAATAAATGCAGTCAATAAGTACTAGAAGTTAAAAATTAAAAGTTAAAGATTTTCCTGTGAAAGAATTATCATAAAGGTAAAAACGTAAAACCTTAAAACAGACAGGTCTTGCATTTGAGAATTGGAACATGTTAATGATGGCTTTATTAAGTTTTATCCTCAATGAATCAGTAGATCAAGTTAAATGGATGTTTCTGTAGCACTAAAACCAACACTAACACTGTTATCCCCATACTGGAAAAATATGTGAATAGTTTGAAATATAGTCCTCTGTGGCACTACATCGTACTAAGCACCGTGGTGTCTCTACAGCATCAAAATCAAAATCTTTATGTTGAACTAAAAGTGGAATGATTCACAGATTTATAAGACACTGAGTTTGAAAAATTAAACAATATGAAGTAGATAAATTAATATTAATTAAAAGATGAAATAGAAATAGATGGAATTAAAAACTGAAGAATATGTATGAATGTATATGGTTCAATGGCACACATATACAAATCTGACACTTTCCATTCTCCAATAATGGGTTGGATGTATTTAAGTTTGCTTGTGGAGTTTTCATTCCACATATTTTGCCATGTATACAAAACATGCCAAATTTCTCATACAAACAAGAGGACTGGTAGCAGATTTTTAAAAAATAATCTTAACAGGCTAAGGTAAAATTATACTTTGGTGGCTTTAATAGTTATGGTGGTGATTTTGTGATTGAAAATTTTACAGTATTGGCAAGACTGCTACTTGCTGGTTCCAGACAAGAGCCAATTCACATTCCATAAGGTGGAATGAAATTTGGTTTTCAACTTTATATGGCCTGAAGATGACCTAAAATGCAGGGTTAGATGGATTTGAGGATAGGCTGGTAGTTCAGTAAAACCTATCTTGAAAGACCATCCCTTCTGCCGAAAAATAATGGTCTCTCAAAATAGGTGGTCTTTCATAACAGGTCACAACATTATATAATCTATAAATCAGTGCATGGCGATCCAGGTCTCTCAAAACAGGTGGTCTCTTCTCACAACAGTAGTCTCTCAAGACAGGCTGGTAGTATAATGAAGAGACCATCTCAGATCAAGTGATGGTTCATTTGCCTCAACATAGAAATTTCTGAAAGAAAAATTCTAAAACACAGGCTGAGCCATTCATCAAGAATCTAAAGGTTTCCAAGGTGATCTGTATACAACTAAGACTAGTAAGTTTTGGTCGTTCTAAAATTCCATACAATTGGAGCAAGACTTTAATGTCTATCCCCCACCCCATTTGCCATAACTTGTATTAAATCCAGGGCTTTCTGACATTTCTCCCTGATGTATCTACAACATGGAAGGAAAGTTAGTTTACAGTAAATAACAAGTCATAAAAATTTGGTCTCTTTCACAGCTTGGACAGGCAAACCATAAGGAAAGCAATCTGGGATCATTGTTTATTTTACAGATTTGCCTTAAGTGCAAACAAACAGTTCTTGATTTAAATTACTTGAACTCGTTTTCTTATAATGATTTCTGAACTTTATTTAATCATATCTACAGTTAGTGTTTAACAATATAGATATGTTTTTACCCATAGCAGATAAAACATTTCTTGACATATAATGAGTGGTCAATTCCCAAATTTAGATTCTATGTTTTTAATTCTGACATTAAAGAGACTAAATGGCAATACTGCTGCCCTAAGGTATGCCCATACCCTGAGGTGAGATTTCAAACGGAGTGGTTCCCATCATAACTCCAAAATTTCTATCTTTCAAAAACTGGATATAAAATTAGGTGTGCAGCACCTCAGATGAATAGGTCATTCA
Source organism: Megalonaias nervosa (assembly GCA_016617855.1). Taxonomy (NCBI): domain Eukaryota; kingdom Metazoa; phylum Mollusca; class Bivalvia; order Unionida; family Unionidae; genus Megalonaias; species Megalonaias nervosa. The sequence continues at coordinate 249,051 of JAECUM010000016.1, forward strand.
TTATGCTGTACATCAATATGGTATTGTAAACTTTCTCTAAATCAAAAGAATGGCTTCTATACATTCCTTCTTTATGAAAGCTTCGTTTATAAATTTTCAAGTCTGCCTATTTCTGCTTTTCAGACAAGATAACAGAGCTGACTGTCAGTTATCATTTATTCCATGGTTTTAAAAATACAGCAAGTCATTGCTTTGGAATGATAGCTGGAAAGGTCAGTATGGTCACTGCCAGGTTTAGGTACCGTTATCACTGTTGCTTCTTGCCAAGATGATGCAAAGTTGCCATTGACCCAAATTTTGTTCAAAATGTTAAGTACTGTCTTCATGAGTTTGCCAGATTAGTGTTTCAAAAGCTAAGAGTACAAAATTAAGACGAATCTTTTCTTTCAGGCTTTTGAAATGAAAGTTTTCTGAATAGTTGTGAAGAATTTTTGAAGACTGTTTTGGCCAATGTATTTAAAATTTCTGGTAATGTACAGAACTATTTATCAAATTTCCTTCAATGTTTAATGTGGGGGTGGGGGGTGGGTGCTAGTATTTCCATACCCCATATCATACTGATTGAAGAGCAGAGTGAGAGTTCAACATAGACAAAGGATCATCTTGCTCTTTGAAATGGTACAGGAAGCTTTAACTTTTGGTTTATAGAGTTTTTATTTAGGCTTTCCATTGCTGCATTAGCATGTAAGCTCTAAGAATCTTTTCTGCTCCCTAATGGTGTCCTCACATCATCACACCATGGCTTGTTGACATGTTTAGGAACTGTTGATGTTTCTTGCATTTTACTGCTAAAAGCACCTTGGAGTGTGTTAGTCAATAAGAATACTAAACCCACTATGAAATGATCAGTTGTCAAACTGAAGTCACAGAGGGAGAGAAACATTTCTTGCTCTGCTTTATTTCAACTTCCATCTCCGCACCAGCCCTTGAGGTATTAGTGTATTCCTTATGCTTATTTGAAAATGGTCAATGCCCAAGAGGTTATCATCAGATTCTCTCTCACTGATATCTTTGAAACTCAAACATGTATGGAAGATGCTGAAGTCATCAAGTAGAATAAAAGTCATCAAACAGAATAACTGGGGCCAGTAAATGTTCAATAAGATGGTTAAGATCACATTGAAGCTTGAATAAACACTACTGAAATAGATTCTGTTAAAAGTATGTGCAATTCTACCTATGAAGATCACAAATGAGATTTCATACATCAATCATATGAAAATAATGATGATTCTACAATCCAACTTGTGTCAAAAACTATAAACTATCTAACATTTAGTCAACCAGTTTCAATTACTTGGGTTCCGAAAAACCTGGTCTGGAAGTCATACAACCCTAAAGCATAAAATGATTGTTTTGACCAATCACAAATGACGTTACATCTGAATGGCAGTTTCTGACTTGATGACAGCAGAATCTCAATTGCAAACTCAAGTTCAGGGATTTTTGCTCTCCAGACCAATGCCTCACCATGTTTGTGCTGAAAAAAGTCATACCCAGTCTCACTATGTTGGTGCTGAATAAGTGATACCGATGTCTCACCATGTTTGTGCTGGTAAAGGTGATAACCATGTCTTACCATGCTTGTGCTGGTAAAGGTGATAGCCATGTTTCACCAAAATCTGTACTGGTAAAGGTGATACCCATGTCTCACCATGCTTGTACTGGTAAAGGTGATACCCGTGTCTCACCATGTGTGTACTGGTGACACAAAAATTGTCATTCTAATAGTTTGGTGCAGTGTGCATGTACACCCACTTACCTGGGGAACATTGCTTTCAAAGCTGACATATGAATAGCCTGGCTCAGGAGTAATGTGAATTGTGATATATTTCCCCTGTAAATACAAAATATGAAATTTCTCAATATAGGAATGTTTACACATATGATAATATATTAGCCATATGAAACAATTTCTCATAACAGAAATGTTGACATGTCTTGCATTGTATTGGCTCAGTGAATACACACAATTCAGAATATCTCAGAACAGTAGTGTTTGAATGTGCTGTGCTGCCTAGTTCATAGAGGGCATTTCTCAGAGGAGAAATGATCACATGCGTAGTGATATATGGTCCTACAACACACAGTTAAAAAGTTTTCAAGCAAAAATATTCACTTCAATTTTGATGTATGGCCCATTGACAAAAAACAACACACACAATTAAAAAATTGCTGGAACAGAATTACAACAGGAATCATAGATTCTATCACAGAACAGAAGGGCGGTAATTACAAACAAACCTGGGTGGTAATTACAACAAACATATGCAAGTTGAAAATGATTTCTAATGCAGGCTTTAATTAATTGAAAATACTTGAATCAGTACCAGAAATGCCTGAATCAGAATTAATCTATACAAGAAATGCTTGAATCTATACTAGAAATCTTGAAAGTTGTTGTTGTTGTTGTTATAGGGTTTAACGCCATTTTTCAGCACAAGATAGGCTATACATGGCGGCCAGTATTAATGGTGGAGGAAGAACCCTGGAAAATCCCGGGAAGAACCACCGACCCACGAGAAGCTACTGGCAGGCTTTCTCATGTACCCACGTTAGCCGAGCCTGGACTCGAACTCACGCAGACAGAGGTGAGATGGCAGTGATCCGTAACGGTCAGCGCTTTAGACCACTCGGCCACTCGGGGCCCCGAAATCTTGAAAGTAACTAGATTTGTATTTGTAAAACATGTATGATCCCACTGCAGGAAAAAAAAATGTCCAAAGTGTAAAATATTAAAAATGTTTATCAAAATCTGAAACCTAATCAGGTCATACACAGTGCAAAAAGTTCAATAAAAAGGACAGGGCCTGTATACCATCTCCACAACTGAAACATTACTTGACCCCTAGATGGACAATGTATGGACCTGAGCAACTGAAGATGCCTTTCTGCAAGTTTGTTAGTACTTAGTCTATGGAACCAGCTTCCACTACTGTGCAAACTTTCCACCATCAAAACACAAAAGTTTGCCAATGTGAAGCTGGTGACAGGGGACATATATCGATCTAACTACTCTTCAACTATTTCAACTACTACTGTATTAAAATTTATGAGATTGTAATGAATGACAACAATAAAATCTCATGAATGCAATGTTGGGAAGTCAGCCGATAAAATGGAAAACATAACATGAAATATCAATGATGTAGGGCTAATCTTCCTAGTAGCAGGTGCCATTTGTAAAATTTAGTGTTAACAGGGAACCAAAGTAAAATAAATGGTGCAAGAAAAACATTTTGGCCAAAATAAAATTAGATTATCTAAAATTTAATTTTATAAGTATCTTACTGAACTTTCATGGTATATGAAATCCCCAAAACCTTGGGAGATTTACATGAAGTTCATGATTTCTGCCTGTTGGAATCCTATGGCACTGAATATACTCACTTACATGTTGAGTGCAGCTGGAAACAATATAGGCCCTACTCATCTATTGCATAATGCACCATCAGATCCATGTCTATGCTGGTTGTTCTACTGAGTACTCCTACAGTTCGTTCAGACCAGCATCACAAATAAGATCCACACTAACAGTTCTGTATATTTTCTTGTAAGCATCTAAAAATGTAGATAAATTGCCCTATTTGTTCTAAGCACAAATGATTTCAACACAATTTGCATCCACAAAGACAGTGATACTGCTCACTATCTAATATTGTAAAAAAGTGGACTTGTACATGCTACCCACCCTGATGGTGCTGTCATGGACGAGTCCCATTTTTGAAACAGGACTTAACAGTTACGGCACCTGTCACGTGCCACAGGTAAATAAACATCAACTACATGTTAGACAAATCATATAATAAATACAGTAGAATTGGTCTTGAAAGACCACCTCTTTTGCCAAAAAATTATGGTCCTCAAGACAGGTGGTCTCTCACAACAGGTCACAATGCTATATAATCAATAAATTTGTGCACTGAGAGTGTGGTCTCTCATGACAGGTGGTCTCAAATAGCAGTGGTCTTTCAAGACAGGTTTTACTGTACTACATGCACAAATTTAAAATACTTTAAAGAAAAATATATGCTGCAGATGTTGTTTGTTTACCTGTGGCACATGATGGCTGCTATAACTGCTCAGTCCTGTATGGAAAATGAACTCTTCTGTAACTCCAGAACCAATATGGCAAATTAACTGAACACAAACAATTGGGTGTTTTTTTTTCTCCAGAATATATCAAGTGAGTGGTGTTGCTCTCTATGTCAATACAAATGGTGTTGAAATTATTCATATGAGAAACAAATTTGGTAATTTAGCTACAATTTGAAATGCTCACGTGAAAATTCATCAAGCTATAGTACTATGTTACATAAGAGTTGCATTGTAATGAGGTGCATTACAATGAGGGAGAGCTGAAGTTGAATCATACTGCAAACTATAAAGACCCAGATCTGTTGCTGCGTTATGCACTGACAGATCTGGTCTATGCAGCTTATTAGGTGTATTCAGTTGAACAAACAACATAGACCCTGATCTGTAGGCACATTATGCGTCATCATATCTGGGTCTCTTTTGTTTGCAGTTAGGCTCAACTTATAAGCAAGTATATATTGTGTGTTGTATTATAAAGTCAAGACACTTTATTTGGGAGACACTCACTCTTTTGAACTTGGGTCAGGGTAACAAGGTTTATAGCAGTGCTTTGAGAATTGGTTCAACAAGTTGGCTTCCAGACTTCTTGTATTTGGTACTCAGAATAAATATAAAGTCACATCTCCAGCATAAAGACCATTTCAAAATTGGGAATTGCTGGCCTTTAATTGGGTTCAAAACGAAACTTGACCAAATGAGTAAATTGTTGTTTCTTGAATAATCATATGAGGTTTTATTGGAAAGAACAAAAATTTGGTAAAGTATGTGAACCACTGAAACCACAACAGAAAGGTAAAGTATGAGAACCATGGAAACCACAACAATATTGTAAAATATGAGAACCATGGAAACCACAACAATATGGTAAGTATGAGAACCATGGAAACCACAACAATATGGTAAAGTATGAGAACCATGGATACCACAACAAAAAGGTAAAGTATGAGAACCATGGAAACCACAACAATATGGTAAAGTATGAGAACCATGGAAACCACAACAAAAAGGTAAAGCATGAGAACCATGGAAATTACAACAATATGGTAAAGTATGAGAACCATGGAAACCACAACAATATGGTAAAGTATGAGAACCATGGAAACCACAACAATGTGGTAAAGTATGAGAACCACTTATTTATTAATGTGAAGAAAAAAAACCCCAGCTTAATAGGGTCTTCCTGTTTCTTCCTCCACCAAATATACTGGCTGCCATGTATTGAAAAATGGTGTTTAAACCCACAAGCAGGTGTCATTGGTTTGTATGTGAATGCCTTGCTAAAAGATAGAGATAGAGGGAGAGAGAGAGAGAGAGAAACAAGTTTCCTTGGATAATTAGCTATTAATAATATATGTTTTGGTACAATCAAAATGTGCTTGTGCTGTCTTGGCAAATTCTAAACTAAACTAGAACTGAAAGCCATAACAAATATCAATGTTTTTTTTTAGTTTCACTTCCACAACAGTGCCCACATCAACCCTTCTTCAGAAATAACAGAAGGGTTAAAAAATGTAGCCTAACAACTGGGAGAACTTGTTTCCAGTATGATGCAATTACATTGGATTCAATGGCTCAACCCATCAACAAGTAAAGGAACAAGCTCCTTTTCTCTATGACTCCCCATTACATAGCGAATTACTGATGTGGCAGTTAGTATAACCTTCAAAAATATTATACTGTATTCACTATGAACGAGTTTCAAGAGTCTTGATACATGTACAGTTCAAGAAAGACAAACTGAACATAAAAATTTTTCAGTGAAACAAATTAAAAAGGTAATGGCTACTCTGAAAAGTTAGCTGAACACGCCTTATTCTCAGGTGCATAAATTAAGACAACAGTTTAAAGCAGGGGTCGGCGACCTATTTTACACAGCATGCCCCTTTTTCTGGATTAATTACATAATTACAAAATTAACGAGTGCGTGCCACCAGTAAGAGAGTAACACTGTTAAAATCGAGATTTTTGGCTGTCCTTTACATGCCACACAAAACCTCTTGACAAGCCACCTTGTGGCACATGTGCCGTAGGTTATCAACCCCTGGTTTACAGAAACCACAAAGTACTACTTTGACAGACAAAATTAAAAACCAACGGAATTCATTAATTTAAGTTTAAATGGTTTTTGATGGATATCTACTGTTATCTTGATTTGAGAAGTACACATAATAACAGATTATGAGGTAGCAGTCAGGAATTAGCAATGTACAGTAATGTATATACTTGAATATAAAGTGGAAAAAAACAAAGATTCACACAGAATGTACATCTACCTGTTATAAATGCTCAGGTATATATTCAAAATAGCAAGATAAAATTTATGCTGTTTTAGTGATCTCCTTTAAATAAATGGATTAAAGGATGAATGACATTTTGAGTGATGGTGGTAGTCTGGTGATTGTGACCAATATGTCAAAAATGATGTAGTCGAGGAAGAAAGTATGAAAATGTGTAATATGTGGGTTTGAAATAATAACCAAACCTGAAGACAGACAAAAAGTCAAATACATTTAAAAACAAGTCAACAACAAAGTGATATATCTGCAGCATGTATTGGGATAGCTGCTGTACACTTGCTTATAAGTTGAGTCAAACTGCAAACTGCACTGGCTGAGATCTGCCGCTTCATAATGCACTATTGGGTCTATGCAGTTTGTAAGGAGTAACCAGTTGAACAAACATCACGAACCTTGATCTGACAGTGCATTATGCAGCCACAGATCAGGGTCTATCTTATTTGCAGTTGGACTTGACTTACAAATGAATATATTTAGCAATATTCACACAATACCCACATGAAATGATAAAGGATACTGCATAAGTGATGAAATAGGATAACACATGTAAATCACAGCTCTCCCTCATTGTAAAGCAGAAGTCAGGGCCATAGCCAATCACCGTGTTATACTGAGAACCATGAGATGAACAAAATCACAATATAGTGAGAGTAGCATAATACAACAGAATACCAACTGCATCATAGCAGGCACTAAAAAAATTTCTTCCAAAAAGGAAATATAGCAATAAGACTAAGCTTCACCTTGGTTTCTTTCAACCCATGCTGTTATACATTGGTGTGATTTTGATCTTGGGGACCATAGTAGTACCACATTATATCCAGAATTGGATCATACCATCTTCGCTAGCCAAGGTTCTGATATGATAATCCTATCTAAACCTCAGCAGATCGAACAGGTATATTGGTACTTTGTCCTATATCGACATCTATTGGATTTCTTTAGTTGCCTCCCTTAGTATGTAATGTCAACTAACCAGTAGCATGGTGCATTGTACATCAGCCAAAAATGGTGGGGGTAACTGACCTAAAATGGATACTTTGGGAGTTTAACATCAAATGTATGACTATGTACCAGAGGGAGGCCATTACAGGTGTATTTGAGTGAAAGGTATTTGTGCAAACACTAACTGCAACAGGAAAATTGCTTATTTATCAGTCCATTCAAGTTGTGCTCCCCTTGTCTTGATCATGTAGGAACAGTGTTCAAATCTGAACATCTTAATTTTTATTGCATGTTGTGGCTTGCCACCGCATCCAATGAAATTCACATCAGAACCTTGGCTAGTGAAGATGGATTATACTGGGGGAGAGCTGTACTGTTGTTAAAATTGATTGCATTTCTTAAATCCTAAAAGACACACACACAACATTATAAACTGGTAAACAAGATACTTAACAAGATAAAGGGCTGTAAAATACACAAAAAGAATGTTGGTCTGGTCATGGACATATTTAAGTTGTTTGCCAATTTTAAAAAATCATATATGGTGATCAAACAATAAGTTGTCCATTCTTCCTGGACAAGATATTTTCTATGTATGATTTGGCACGTCTATAAAATATCTACAACAAAGAACCACGATAGAGTAACACCGGAGGTCATGATGGATTATGTCAAGGTTAACAAGACGAATTCTGATACCATATATACTCACTTATGAGTCAAACTGCAAACCACACAGACCCAGATCAGCCATCACAACATGCACCAGCAGATCTAGGTCTGTGCAGTTTGTTAAGAGTAATCAGTAGAACAAACAACACAGACCCTGATCTGTGTTACATTATGCTGTGGCAGATCAGGACCTTTGTTCTTTGCAGTTTGACTTTACTTATAAGCAGGAACATATTTATGGTATAGTAGCCATGAAGATGCATTTGTACCTCTAAATTAACCAATAAAATACCAACCAATTTTCATCGTCTTTCCACAACAAAGTTTCTTTGATGACTTTTATTTTTTGTGACTTCGTTATCCATCTTAAGTAATTCTAATTCTACTTGTCTGATTTTTGAACTTGCATCATGAGGTAACCATGGTGCTGACTAATAATGTATAGCAGTTTTGAAAGATGACATTTCTGAACTGTCACACATCATTGTTTTTCTTCCTGTAATAATCAAGCAATATATTAAGGGCTACAGTGTTCCATATAATCATCATGGGGTACAAGCAGAACTTGTCTACTAGCAGCACTTTTACACTGTCAAAGGTTTTAAAATCATCCATGTACATATATGGGTAAATCTCTCCTATCAATGGCACTAATGATTATACCTGTCCACATTATATTTGAACAGTCAGTATTGATGACCTTTCTGAAAATTTAATACAGATAAAAGAAACATTTACTGTCACTATTTTGAACATTAAAAAGAATTTTTCATTCTTCACCCATTAAGCACATCAGTTTATGATCTTCCTCTCGTCAGCCATCATTTGTCTACTTGCAATGTTGAACATTCTATCCATCCAAATATCCAAGTTATAACTTAAATCATTTCATCGCTAAATATTTGTATTCAGCATTTCAAACAGTCTATCAATTTCCTTTTCCATTCCACTTCTGTTGAAACTGTTAATAACTGCAGTTCTGTGATACCACATCCTGAACAGAAATGCATCACCACTGGATATCCCATTACAAGTTATGATAGCTGTTCAAAATTAAAATTTTATATATTAAAAAAAGACCCTTTAATCTTCCTCTTTATTAATATTCTAAAAATATGACTCTACCTTATTTATAAATTCATACAAATGCTTTTCATTTCCTCCAGCAAGTCTGTGCTCATTTAAAGTTTTATTAAATGGGCTTGGACTTGCCTAATGAAATTTCTATTTCTATTTTGCCTGCTCATTCTGTTGATCTCCCTCTGAGTTGGAAAATTAATTAAAGGTATTTTCACTCTTCTCTTCACATCTTACTGGATCAGATCATCAAATACTGAAGCCATTTATGTATGATAATATTTATTCCATGCAAAGTTAATGTGATATTTGCTTTCTTGTGACTGTACATTGCTAATGGTTAATTTTTTTCTGCATTTGCAAACAACTATTATGTGACAGTAAGTCCTGACCGTAACAATTCCTCCATCATGACACCAATTTGATATCACAGCACTATTGTGTCTCTGATAGCTGGTGTTGCATTTCTTCATCTGGTGAGCTGACTTTTCTTCCCCACATTTACAACATGTGATAATCCTCATTTATTACTAAAACTAAAACTACATTTTTAAACAGAAAAATCCGATGCTCTAAACAGTCTCTAAAATGACTGCCATGCACACAATCCAACTTTCTCAGCTCAACAGTTATTTTATCTATTTTAAACTGCTCCAACTTTGTTTTAAAAAACCCATGAAAAAATGCTGAATCTATTTCTTAAAATAAAATTGATTTTGCTATCTGTTTGCATCAGTCTAAACTGAAACATCCTACCTTGCCATTATTGGTGATAACCAAAATTTTTTCTTCTGAAATTTTGTTGGACTACCATACAATACGTTTTGAGTCCATTAGAGTTAATTCCTTGTATAAAATGTCACAATAACTTTCGATATGATTGGTTTCATTTTATTCTGGGGTTGATCTTTCAACTTGAGAGTGATCATATTTGCCTTCCATTTATTTCACATGTATTGTTTTCAGCATGCTCACAACTGTTCAAGAACCTTCATATCTTTTCCATTTCACCGGACATTTTTACAATTAATTTTTTTAATCTTTAAAATCTTGTACAAGTCAACTTGCTTTTGGTTGACCAATTCTTGTTCATAAAGTATACCCTTAACATTTTTTTCCTTTAGGTCTTCCTCATTGTAGGCAATTGGGTATTTTAATATCACCCATCTGATTTTGAAAATTTCCTATGAGAGACTCTTGCAAAAAAAATAGATTTATGTCATGAACTCTCTGACCTCTTTCATATTTAAATGTTCTTTAGGTACCAGTTATTAGGCAAACAAATAAGTTAGTCCAGACTTCCTCTGACTGGTTGCAATGCTATCTTTTTATGACGGGTGTTATTGGTTACTTTAATCAACTTCCATGATACAGCTACCCATTTGTATCATTACACATGTAAAGTACTTCCACATCCAAGAAATTTATTTTACAATATTTTCTTTATACAGCAATTTCTTACCCCTGCAGATGAAAAATTTTCCGTACTTTCATTGAACTGTATATTTTCTATTTTTCATTCTTTGAAGATTATTTTAAATTCATCATATTTATTTCTCTCTTTTGGATCTTACTCTCCCAGTCTATACACATTTGGTGAATGCATCTATCATTGTCAAATGTACTTGTAGCCGTTCTTATATTTTCATATTTTTGTACCTCAACTAGATCTGCCTGAAACTGGTTATGTCCCCTTAAGTGAAAGAAATCTTAGTACGGTATATAAATTTTTCACTTTCTTGCATGCATAATGTGTAGGTAGATTATCAAGTCAATTATTATTTCATTTCACTGTTTCTACTTCTTACGATCTTGTTTAATTTATTGCCATGAATGACTGATACTGACACAGATCGCTTGGGATCAAAGCATAAATATCCCTAATACTCCACTGTATGTCTCGTTAATTTAAAAATTGCTGCTGCATTTTAAATAAGCTTTGTCATGATGATTTCCAGGTTTTAAAAACTTAAAAGAAATATTTCATGATTTTATAACACATTAACAATGTTTATGAAAAAAAATTCTATTTAACTGCCAAGTTTGGATGATATAAAGGCATTGTCTAAATCAGTTGTCTCAATCAAAAGCATGGATAACAGCATAACATTTAATCTCTGTTTGGGTACATAAAAAAAATCAAGTATTTTAAAAGGTCAGTGAAATTAACAAGTGTAATATTAAAATAACCAGTACAGATTGGCCAAAATCAATCTAAGAAAATCATCTTGTAAGCAAGAAGGGATCAAGTACATCTTTAATGTTGACAAATACCAAGGAATTTTGGCCATTTTTTCAGTGATTGTTGTTGACCTGGTAAACTTGTCTGATAATGAAACATTGTTCACCAGCAAGAGAGTAAAACTGAAATCAAACACTTCTTTCTCTTTTATCAGAAAATGCCAGGTATATTTATACTAGAATCATTCAATGGTTTGAGAGCTAAATGGTGGTGTAAGCCATCACATGTCCGAGTTTCTGCAGAAGATGAAAAATCTGCTGAATTGTTGATTGCCCTCTGGATAATTTATCATGCATTACATATTCACAAAATCTATTCATTCCATTTTCAGGCTAAAGATTTAGAGAGCAGATCAATGAACTCTGTAGAATTTACCTGTCCACTATACACACTGCATGGCACATACCTGTATTCATGGAGATTCAAGCAGACATTTTGCAAACACTTAAAAATATTTTCAATTGTAAAAATTGTTTACTCAGCAAATAAAACATAACAGAAATGCTCAAGCATGAGTTTGCTCGCTTGTCTGTGTAAACAACCATTACTTAAATGTTAACAGTTAACACATTAACCCCTGGTGCCACGTTTACGCAGCAGGAGGTAGTAGCCTACTTCCAAGCTCTCTAGCATCAAGGTCATGTATGATACACTAAATTGGGTGGTATTATAGAAAGATAGACAGATGTAGCTTTACAATGATACCAAATAATCTGGATGTTCTAGTTGCACTACAAAATACCGACGGGAAAACTTAATTTTTTGGACCCGAGTTTTTTCCACCCAAAATTCGCCCGAGGTCGGAATCTGATTTTGTGTCTGGATTTTAGACTTTTTGGCCTCAGATCTAAGACAGACCGGTCTGAACTGCACACAGACAGGCGAATCTTTGCAAAAAGTAGGATAAGATGGGCATTTGGAATAAAGAGTGGTCTTGATACAAAAATGATGGGTCCATTAAGCAAAAAAAAAAAAAGAACTCCAACTTTTACCCTTCTGCTCATGCGCGGGCAAAATAGCCAACGAAAAACGATGTTTCTAACACAACTAGGCATTGGGGTAATCGAAAATCTCTTGGAGGTCAATGTATTAGGATGTATTCAGAAATAGTCTCCAAAATGTGTTTCCTACTCGCATTTCAGACGAAAAAGACAAAAACCTTCAGGGGTTAATGTGTTAATGAATAAACTTAGTGCATCAATAATTCACAGATCTTCAGATGTTTTTTTAAAAATATTTATTGAACAATTCATGGGGTTAGAAGTGTGTTTCAAACCAATTGATCATTGATCGCCTTACCAATCACAAGCTGATCATTATGACTGAAAAATGGTGTCTGAAAATTCCAAACTAATGTTTTCAAGCACAAAATACTGCTTACCTGTTTGTGCCGTTTCGCCCTGTTAGAGCTCTTCAGAACACCTTGCAGGTGTTGACAGCACCATTTTTTGGTGCCTATGATATTATTTCATAAGATTTTTAAGTTCTAGAGTCAATTATGTATCTTTGGTGTTTGCTTGTTTTGCTCATTAACCAAATGTTTTTATAGGCTTGTTTTCTTTAAATTAATTCTAATTTATTCCTTAACAACTTACAAGTCTCGTTTGAGGTTTTGAATTCTTTCCATCATTTTGTTCTGAAAATTCTTGAAATTTAAAATGCTGTTTGTTATGTGATGCTTTGAAAACACAGGCTATTGTCAATATTTATATACAAAATCTGATTTCCTGGTCATTCTAGACTTTATGAGTAATTGTCTTTACAACCTACTTTCAAACATGAGGAGCTGTTTAAAATTGAATTCCAGGTAATCAATTAATGCCATTAATTATGTGAATGAGTTTTTTTGTCTGCTTGAGTTGGTTCTAATACTAAGTATGAAAGAATAGGTGATTAATAAATCCAACAGTATCTTATAGGCCTCAAAATGGGGTTTTACTATCTGCATTAAGTGTCTGCAACAAGTGCAATTACAACATTTTTTATTTTATACAAAATATCTTTCAATTTTCCATCTTCATCATTACGCTTATGTTAAACTTATTTTTCTTCCAACTCTAATTGCATGTAACGACTATTTACATTGAAAGAAATAAATTTCCAGTTCTAACATAGAGATACTAAATGACAAAAATAATAGTGAAGTAATTTTTAGTGTTAATAATTTCAATAAAATTTTGTAAATACAATTTTGAGTCTCATAATCTGCAAAGTGTCTGATTCAGCAGGATGCCCAAAGTGGCCAAGTGGTCTAAAGGTGCTTGCCTTTACAAATCACTCGTATCTTGCCTGTCTGCATGGGCTCGGGTCTCAGCTTGACCAACATGGGTATGTGAGAAAACTTCTATATACTTCCCATGAGTCAGTGGTTCTTTCTGGGGTTTTCCCAGGTTATTCCATATACTAAATCCTAACAATTTAGCATTATAACTGGCTATCTTCACTATACAATTATTGCTTGCTGTGATGAGAAGTTGTGTTAAGCAATCTGAAGTCATACTTCTTCATTACATGGAGTCAACTGCTTTGGTGGCCTAGTGGTTAGAGCATCCGGCCCGGATGCAGGAGGTCATGGGTTTGAACCCTGGCCTAGTCATACCAAAGACTTACAAAAATGGTACTAACAGCTGCCTCACTAGGCACTCAGCATTAAAAGGTTAGTGTTAGGACTGGTCAGCCTGGTGTCAGGATAATGTGACTAGGTGGGACATCATGCTACATGTCTGAGGCTTGATACCCCAGTGCTAGACATCACCATAAACTGCCACACTGTAGACATCATAGCGATATGACTGGAAAATTGTTAAAGCTACATTAAGAATCTAAACCACAGACACACATACAAGGAATCTCTCCGACAATGCATGTTCATTTCAAGGTTGTAAAATCCATCAGGTACTTAAAATTTTGCATTTCATTCTTGTCACTGATGTAATAGAATATTTTGATTGGGAGTTTTTTCAGTTCATTTGAAACACTGTAATATCTGGTATGAAAACTAATTTTCTGCAAAAACAGTTAACTATTTTACTGTATGTATGCATATGGTTTAACAGCATGTCAGCACAATACTGGCTACATAATGCCAATTTTATAATTAAAAAATGGTTAACAAATGTAAAGAATTGCAAAAAGAACTTTAGGAGGAGAAACCTTTTCAAATAAATATAAACATGCAGTTCTGCAAGATAAAAGATAACAGGTAAAGATTTTTATATACTTTAAAAGGTATTAAAAAAATTAAAGATCAAAGTAAAAAAATCTAAAAGCCTTTAATAAAATAAAATTTTGCTGCATAAGCCACATTTCCTCAAAAAGATTTTCTCTGGCAGTACATTAACAAAAAGCTTACATGAGTTTTCAATCAACTTCTGACTCGCAGGGTGAAATCTGATACAATGACAAGAATGTGTTCCACTGTACATTGGCAAAGTATCCACTCTGGTCATTGTTCACCTTTCAGAAGGAATACATGGTTTAGGTATGTATCCTAAATGTAAGCAACAAAAATCAACCTTGCCTCCATGATTTTTGTTCTATATGAGGGGTGCCACTCTCCAATGTTTGGTTTGATTTTCTGAAGATTGTTTGTGGACTTTTTATTCCACATTTTTGCCAAGTTCAAAGAACATGATGATTTAAATAATATTTGGATATAAATGTAGAGTGTTTAAAACACATCAGCACAATCCTGGCTATTTACAGTCCAAGAATGTTGAGGTATCCCAAAAAGATGAACACAACAAACAATGAGGCAAAAATGTTTGTGTGTGTGTGTGTGTGTGTGTGTGTGTGTGTGGGTGCATATGTGTGATTTGGATTTTTAATGTAGCTTTAACAATTTTTCAGTCATATTACTATTATGTCTGAAGTGTGGCAGTTTATAGTGACTCGGCTGGGCTTCAAACCTACAAACGCCCACATCTGACGTGGATACTCAAACCACTCAGGCCACCGAAGTGGTCTGAGCCAAAAATGAATAAAATCTATTAAAATAAAAACTGCACTCTTAAAAACTCCAAGGCCATCTCAGGTGCTACATCATAACAGGACTCATCCCAGTGCTAAATGTTACTCATCTCATACAATAAGTGGGAGGGTACAGACACTAAATGCAATTTTTCATTTGGAAATGGATGACTGCTGTATAGTTTTGGCTGTTTGATCTGCCCTAATCATGACCATTTCTGACATCAATCAGATTAGTAAATATTTTTAATCAGATGAACCTTCTATGGTAACACAGCTATCCATTTGTACAACAGAGTTAAAGCTTTTCTCTTCAATTTTTTAAACCTCTAACATGGTTCACACTGCATTACCACAGTTATCTTAATAAATGTTTTGTTTGCTGTAAGCCTCTCCAAAGTAACTTTCTCTTTCAACTGTTTTCCTTATTTCCAAAAATATATTTTTTTGCTCTTGATATCTGGACTTTACATATTGTTTATTTTCTTCTTGACTGTTTTAATTTTTTTGTACTTTTCAATATTCAAATTAAAACTCACCATTACAACATTCTTGATGATGTTCCTACTCCCCATATTATCAACAGTGTTCATTTTACTTTTTGCATTGGTCAGAATCTCATCATATTTGAAAAATTTACTCTATAGCAAATTTTCCATAAAAGCTTAAGGTACAAATCCACATAAAGTATTGCTAACTCCTCCCCAAAAGCCAGATTGATGATAAACCGTGTTATTTGTTGACTCGTACACTGGGAGTCATGACACTCATCACAATGGAAACAGCTGCTTATAACTAACTGTAATTGCCAAGTTTAAAGCTGTATGGTAAACTGTTATTTCATCTCAGATGCCATTTATAAATGTAACATGTCATGACATTTCTGGTATTAGATGTTTAATCAGGTATGGCAGGCTTTAATCAGTAACCAACTGTGTTCTTGGTAGATACAAACACCAGACCCAAGACAAACACCAGACCCATGACAAACACCAGACCCAAGGCAAACACCAGACCCAAGACAAACACCAGACCCAAGACAAACATCAGACCCAAGACAAACACCAGACCCAAGGCGAACACCACCATCTAGCAATACATTCTGTATGAGCTACATGACCTGGAATAATTTCTTTCATTTTGTGTGATTAGTTTTATTTTGTTATGCCTTTAACATCTCTTCTGTTAGTCCTTTTGCAATTTACCGTTTCTCAAGTTGTCTACAGCATTCAACTCTTTAGATCTTTCAACTTTGTGAAGATACCATATATCCTTGCTTATAAGTCTAATAAAATTGCAAACAACAGAGATCCTGATCTAATGCAGAATATTATTCCTGCAGATCAGGGTCTATCTTGTTTGTTTTACTGATTACTCCTAATAAACTTCACAGACACAAAGCAGTAAAGCATTATGCACTGGCAGATCCCAGTCTGTGCAGTTTGACTCAACTTATAAGTGAGTACATAAGGTACCTTCCTGGACAATTTGTCCACTTTGTTTTCACCTGTCAAGTCACTAATGTGGAATCTTACCTCTGAAAAATGAACTTATTTCTACTTTTAACTGTACTTTCATCAAGAGGCATTCTGTGTAAATTCATATACTTTAAACATGCAAAACTAATGCCATGAGCTCAACACAAATTCTTAAACTGTGTTGGTAAAGCACAAAATGTAGGTCAAAGTAACCTTACTTGGTTGCATTGGTACTAAAGTAGATGCATCCAATTTTCTAAACTTACATGATTCTGTCAGGCACAGCACTCAAGAAATGTACTTTAAACACAAAATTACAATGAAGTTTGTATGAAATAAAGGTCACAAAGACCTCTTTCTCCATTAAGGGTGTGGTACTTATCAAGACACATTCCAATACCAAGTTTTATGATTCCATGTAGACTAGTGTCATACAGAATGCCAAAAACCTATGTGGTCATGAATGAAATGTAAAACTTATTCAACGACAGAAAAAAGTGAACTATGTCACATTTACATTCTTTTGTTGTAAAGGTATTGTATTAAGATCCAGTTTCATCATTCTGGCATGAATAGTGCTAAGAAATTAATTTCAAACACCAAACATTTAACCTAAGTCATTGAAGCATAACATAATGCAAGTGACCTAATTTTACAATGAGGGTCAGTACTTCTCAAGATGCATTCTCTCACCAGTTTCATGATTCTATGCTGGAAAGTATGAATACAGTATGCAAACTGTTGCCTAGGAAGAAAGAACCAGTTTTCATTTCAGGCTGCGCCTTGTAAAACAAATACACCAGAAAATAAAGATCATTACTGATGACTATGAAGTGACTGAATGAAGTACACTCCAAGCTGGTAAAACTGACTAGAGTGCTCTCACTGCCAATGAAGCATAAGCAACAGAAATTTGTAACTAATTTTTATCAACTAGGACGCCAGCTAAAAACAGGTGGCCAGTGATCATGGATATGTAATCTGATGAAGAGATACTGAAATCTTCAGCAAACACACCGCTACATTTATTTCAAAAGCAGCATAAAAGGAAGACAAATGCAGACTCAAATGTCCAAAATAAATTCTAAATGTTCTGGTCCTCTTTTGTTGGCTTTTTAAAACTGATGTGTTTGAATATTGTTGTCGTCGTAGGGTTTAACGCCATTTTTCGACACAAGATAGGCTATACATGGCGGCCAATATAAATGGTGGAGGAAGAACCCAGGAAAACCCCGGAAAGAACCACCGACCCATGAGAAGCTACTGGCAAGCTTTCTCACATATCCACATTGGTCGAATCTGTGACTGAGATGGCAGTGATCCATAACAGTGAGCGCTTTAGACCACTCGGTCACTCGGGGCCCTGTGTTTGAATATAATCAAACTAGCAACAAGTCATTATAAAGAGGTAATCTGTATACATCTGTATGCACGTCATTATACAGAGGTAATCTGCATACATCTCTATGCACGTAATTATACAGAGGTAATCTGTATACACCACAATGCATGTCATTATACAGAAGTAATACATATACATCTGTATGCATGTCCTTATACAGAGGTAATCTGTATACATCTCTATGCATGTCATTATAAAGAGGTAATCTATATACATCTGTATGTACATCATTATACAGAGGTAATATATATACATCTGTATGCACATCATTATACAGAGGTAATCTGTAGTCATCTGTATGTACGTCATTATACAGAGGTAATCTGTATGCATGTCATTTATACAGAGATAATCTGTATGGATGTCATTATACAGAGGTAATCTGTATGCAAGTCATTATACAGAGGTAATCTGTATGCATGTCACTGTACAGAGGTAATCTGCTGCAAGTCCTTATACATTGGTAATCTGTTGCAAGTCATTATACAGAGGTAATCTGTATACATCTGTATGCACACCATTATACAGATGTAATCTGTAGTCATCTGTATGAACATCATTATACAGAGATAATCTGTATGCAAGACATTATACAGAGGTAATCCCAATCTGAATGAAAGAAATTGTCTGCAACTTGTTTAAATTATAAATGGATATAAATTTACTCTTCAAAGATAGTTATAGCAAATGTCATGTGACAGGTTGATGGATATTTTACAGACAAAAGTCTCATTGGGTTTTTTAATTTCTCTTTCATTCCTTCTTTTCAACTCTTGGTTAGTTAAAGTTTGCCAGTTATTTGTTGCTTTACTAAACTTATTTTTAATTTTTTATTGCATTCTTCAGTTTCAGTGAAAACAAAGCTAATGCCACTTTTATCTTCTCTGAAGCCTAATTCTTTTTCAAGTTGTTTTGATCTTTGAAATAGCTTGATAAACAGCGTGGTCAGAAAAATTTTAAATCTAAGACTCCTGTTTACGATGATGAATATGAGGAACAAAAATTATGGATAAAACCACTAATTTTTTTGTTACTAGTAATAATCTGTCTAATGATGGATTTAAAACACATGTATCTGCAGCTTCAGCAGACGATTACAAAGTATTTGTCAAAAAACATAAATGCTAAACAGCATCAATTAACTGAACCTCATTTAAACAAGAGGCCCATGCAGTTCACCAGGCTGTGTCAACATAAAAGTCAAATGCAAGGGTAGTTGGTCATGCAATCTGGGATTGTAAGCCGCTTTGTGAGACATACATATACCCCATTTAACATTGGGGATGTGTAAATCAAGGGTACAACATACGGTGAAACCACGTACAGCTTGAGAAATAAACTTACAACACAATTTTAGTAAAGTCAGTGACGAATGAAATATATATCATTAACTTACTTTTGTGATGATTGTGGCACTCATCAAGATGCATTTCCTCATCAAGTTGTTGTTGTTGTGCGTTTAATGCCATTTTTACCACACGATAGGCTATTCAGACCATTAACATCATTTTCTCTCCAACAAGGTAAACCCTGAAGAATCACTCAACTTTTTCATATTTTCATCATTATCAGATCCCAGCATCTTCTGGCATTGTATAATACTGATATATTTCTTCCCAATGAAGCATCTCCAGTTGAGACGTGATGTTAAAATACAGATTATCATAAATTATTTGAACTGTTATTGTTTGCATTAAAAGCTTGTTCACCCGGAAAAGCTATGGAGCATTTAGACAACAGTTTTTGTATCGGACATGTATCGTATAAAAAATGTATACTGATTTTACAGTCTCTAGTATAATTTGATCGGTCAAATTGACCACAAGATATTCAGCATCCAGCTGCTGCAATCAGCATTGCCCAGTTAAGATGATTCTGCCAAAACCTCGTGTCAGCGGGAGCCCCAAGTGGCGGAGTGGTCTAAAGCGCTCACCATTACAAATCACTGCCATCTCACCTGTCTGCATGGGTTTGAGTCTCGGGCTTGGCGAATGTGGGTATGTGAGAAAGCTTGCTGGTAGCTTCTCATGGGTCAGTGGTTCTTTCTGGGGTTTTCCCGGGTTCTTCCTCCACCATTTATACTGGCCACCATGTATAGCCTATCTTGTGCTGAAAAATGGCGTTAAACCCTATAACAACAACAACAACCTCATGTCAGACTGTGCTCTGTATCTAATGACAGAATCAATCCTGTTGAATTTTAAAGTGTTGTTTTGCTATATATTTAGCAGCTTGTTTGAATTTTCCATGTAATAGATTTTTATTTCCATAAAAAAATTTTTTTTTTAATTCCCTGATTTATAGCAACATGTACCACTTCTGCAGTACAAGGATAATGTGAAGTACCTGTGAATTTCTTAAACTGAAATTGATTATTTGTTTGACACAAATTCTATACATCAATTAATCCAAGAACATTACACATTAATTTTCCTCTGTCTGCTTTGGTTGATCATCAATTCTTTTACTGGCTTTTTCAGCATAGTATTTTTCTCTGTTACAGACCCTGAAATGGGTAATTTTACCAGTCAACTGAAGAAGGAATACAAATGGAATGCAGAATGAATTCAAATGGCATGAAGAATAAATCCCACTAAAATGCAGAATGAATATAGGTTAAATGATAATGCATTTGAAGAAAACCAAGCATAAATGCAAAACATGGAATGCAGATTGATGAATGATGAACAGCAATGGAATGAAATGAAAATGCATTTTATTATCGGGTTTCATAATCAACTATCTTCAAGGTGCCACTAAATGTCCTGGGTCAAAAGCCCATTTGTCTGATAATCCAAGACCAGATTCTTTACACTGAATACAATGTTTCACCCACTGCAAACCATGACATTGTTCATGTTGAGGCAGACATAGCAACAAAAAAAATCAATCAATATGATGACATCATCACCTGTGGTTTTATCTGTACAATCTTTATTTTAACGAAAAAAAACAGAAATTAAATTTGATGATAAATACTCTACAACTACATTTTAACACCTATTACAGCTATGGTTATTTGAGAATTTATTACAAAGTAAATGCTGTCTTTAACAGTTTTATGCTTTTGCAGTTGCACAGAAGGGATGATATGAAAACTTAAGTTCTCTCCCTTGCACACTCTCAAAAACAGAAAACCCAACTTCTGTCAAATATATATGCATTTCCATTTCATTCCAAAATCAGTGAAAATGAAAGGAAATGTTGGATGGAAAAAATAAATAAATGGAAAACCTGAATGCATTTCTAAGACCATAAATGAACAACAGATCCAACTATGCCTGATGATGTTCACACAAAGAAACTGTAGAGTTAAAATTTTTATTACATTGTCTTTTTAGCCTGGTGTAAACTATCTTTCCTAGACATCATATACACAAGACTGACATAAATGTACAAGCTGTTTATACAACATGCACTGTTCCCTGGATTTCTTCCAGCCTCTGGGGACTGACCCTATTGCATAACTGGAAACTGTTCATAGCTCCACCATTAAAGTATATATATACTTACTTGATGTTACAAGGGGAGTTAATCTGTGCATGTAGCATGGATTAATAGATCTGTCCTTACCCACCCCCAACCCATCCCCAGGCCCTTCACCTGGAGTTATAATTCAGAAACCACTGACAGCTGTGCCCAAAAAAGCTGAGGTAGCTCAGTGGTAAAGGCACTGGACATGAGACAAGAAGGTTACAGTTTGATTTCCACCATCTGATCAGCCTGGATCAACTATCAAATTTCACAGGGTTCTTTTGGGGAGTAGGTTTATTTGTTCTTAGCAATTAAATATGGAAATGTTTCAGGAGAAAAGCATACTGTGTTATTGTTTTTATTAAAAGCTAAATATAAAAAACAATAAATTAATTTGATAGTATTGGCACTGAACATATAAAATACCTCAAAACAATGCAAAAAACATGCGATAACATAGAAACTACAAATAATTCAGACACTTTAACATGGCAATCAAAGCAAATGTAAAACTTGCTGAAAAATAATCATGAATTACAGAATAATGTAGCCAAGTTTTCATCAATAATTCTCTGAAAATAAACTCATAATTAAACATGCAATGTAATTCAAATACTAAGATACAGTTATTAGTGTGCATCAGTGATGCTTTTAGTTGTTCAGCATAGCAGCAAGTAAAATTTCCACCCAACTTTTTTCTTTAATAAAGAAAATATTGATGTCCATCAGATACAGAAAACCATTCCTGATTTGGCTCAGACAAGTCCACTTTATGGCATTCATATTAGTGGCTTTAGTTTTTGCTAGGCAGTGACAGTGAATTGTCTTGCCAAAAGACATAACATGGCAGTTGACCTGGTCTGATATTAGAATCACGCTGGGTAATCCTTGATCCTACAACGACATCCAATATTCCAACCACTACTTTTTACAAACTAGACTTATAAATGTATGTAATATTATCAAATTATCATCAACTTAGAGTGTTACTTGGCATATTGCAGTTTTATATATTTCTTGGTAGCAATTTTATAAAACTATAAATCATTCATTTTAAGCCCCATCATGGATTGTTATTTTTTATAACTTGTTCAGTTGAGATTTATACATCTTGAATTCGAAAACTAACTGCATGTGTTTTAAACTTTATACTGCCAGGGGAGGAGCACTGCACAATCAGAATCCTGTGATGCTTCTGACTGTGTTTTATGAAAGCAAAACTGTTTCATGGTTTTAATACTATCTATATCTTCATCCATATAAGACAGCATATCTACATCACCTGTCCAATACTGACAATAACTCTATGCCCAGATGCCAGGGTGGCTCAGTGGTTAGCATTCCCAACTCAGAAATGAAAAGGTGAAAATTTGAATCTTTCCATCTGATTAACCCAGGTTGGCTACCTTGGTGAGTTTGGAGCATAAAACACCAAACTAAAAACCAAATCCCTATTACAAGATGGTTTATATCAAAATCGGTCAAATTCTGTAAAGCAATTTTTTATGATAATGTTGTGTAAATGATTTTCTACACCTATCATAGGCAGAACAGCATCATTTGTATAAATCTGAAAGGCATTAAGCTAGGAAACTGTTAAATTTTATTAAGATCTATTAAGTGATATTTTAGAAGAAATTTTAAATTATTTTCTATTTTTTGTAACAGCAGTCATATTTCATAGCAGACTGGCATATTTTGCGTCAAGTTAAAAGCCTTTAATGCCATAATGCTTTCTCTAAAATTTCTGAGAATTCATTCAAAGTTTTGTTGTTTTCAGCAATGGTGGCCATGTTTGAAAGGTAAATTGGCATCATGAGCATAAACTGAAAGTACTTATTACCAGAATTCTTCGTCAATGTGGACCATTTCTGCTGAGCTGTTTCTGAGAAGAAGGTGCTTAAAATTTTTTCCATTTTAATGAATGGCAGCCATATTTGATAGTGAATTGGCATAAACTGTATACATTTTATAGCCAAAGGTGCAAAGATGCTGTCAAATTACAATGAACAGTGTTTGTGCACTAAACTGTTTTAATATTTTTCGTAATATCTGATGGGGCGTCAACAAAGCTGAAAGAAAAGTAAGAACCATCGACCCATATAAAGTTACTGGAAAACTTTCTCAGATACCCACATTAGCTGAACCTAAGACTCAAAACCTATGTGGACAATGGTGATATGGCAGTGATTGGTAAAAGTGAAAGTTTATAGACCACTCGGTCACCTGGTGCCCTATGTACTTTAAGTCATGATGGCCATATCTGATGGCAAAGTTTTAGCATCTGATAATAAAATTTTTAAAGGTCTTCATGCTAAGAAACTTTTTGTCAATTTTCCTAAAGTTTTGTTGACTGGATTTTGAGAAGTTGTTTAATATGTTTTTTCCCTTCTAATTTTAGTAATGGCAGGCATCCTGATGGCAAACCAGGTTCATCTGAACAGTTTTAAAGACTTATGCCAGAATGCTTTGTCAAATTTGGTTAAATTCTGTTGAGCATGTTTGAAAAAGCTGCTTAAAATTCTTCTTTTTCTAGTAACTGTGACAATATCTGATGCTGGATCATTATTTTAAAAATATTTAAGCTGCTTCATGCTACACTGCTTTCTTTCAAGTTTGGTTAAATCCTGTTTACTGCATTTAAGAAGTTGTAAACAGCAGCTGTGAATGGATGACTGATGAACAGTGATATCATGAGCTCACTTGGCATTATGGCCAGGTCAGTTAAAATAATGGGATGAGAAATGATATGTGAATGAACAGCAAAAAGAATCAAAAGGAACATAAACGAAATTCAAATTAAATGCAGATTTGGTAAAATTACCTGTTTCAGGGTACGAACTTGCTTTAATTCTTTACATACGATTTTGAATACATTCATAATATCATAATGTCTCATAATACTGGTATATCATCATCTTGCAATCTTTGGAAAAGCATATAAACTTGACTGAAAGATGGTGATTTGTTTTAAAAACATACACTGCTTACATCTATAATAATTTGTGTTACATTTTTCCATTTCAACAACTGACCTAACACCATTCACATGTTTTTACAGTAGATGAAATGGTTGAATAATCAGACAGATATAAATCTGGGCACATCAGCATCATACTGACTAACCTGACAAGAAAATGCACAACAGGATACTCCATGACATTCATATGAATTACATTTAAAAATTGTGCATAAAAGAAAGTAAACTGAAGGAAGATCACAAGACTACATTTTGTTTAAAATATGGATACCTCTGGCAGAAGTCCATTCATGGAGTAGCCACATGGTTCAAACAGATAATCATCAATTTGCACCCCTGGTATTATGTTACAAATACCCGATTTCTGAAAAGATATTAAGAACTATGTAGTAAATTTTCTTTAAATGTTTTAAGGAAACAAGATTGTTGTTTTGATTAGCTAACAGAGAAATGATAGTATGGAACTAGGAAAGGCATGCATAATATATAACTATTGCAAAATCAGAAATACATGTGGAAGATTTAAATTCTTTTTTTTTTCTGTGAGTGACAAATATCCACTAAATTAAATCCACCACAAAGAACAGTATTGTTGTACAAGATGTCAAGGAAAATGGGTATGACATCACAGAATGTTATCCCCACAAAATTATCTCTTACCCCTAAAACTGAAATTTTATGCCCATTAATATTTCTGATTTTATAAAAAATATACATGAAAAGACTATAAATTATATACATGTTGCTGTATTTTAATGTGTCTCCATGAGCAAGGAGAAATCTATACCATGTACCCATACCCATTCATGGTCAAGCATAGACCACTGTTTCCATCATGACAGCAACATTTATGTACACATTTTTTTAAAAACAATTTACAACTGCAAATTAAAAAATGTTTAAAAACATATAATCATCACAAATTTGATAAGGAAGATGAATTCACAACAACTTTTTTCTCAGCAAGGATTATGACAGAAAATTTTGTCGATTTAAATAACATTTTCATGTCTCAAATATGCCACGTTTCCTAATTTGCCAAAATTTAATGATGCTGAGATAGTATACTTTGCACTGAAAAGTTTACACATTCATTGGTGCTAAGTCATTGCTTTCTTCAACAAATACATTTGTACATAACAATGCTTAATTAGGCAGGCAGGATCAAAGACTTTTATACATGCAATGTACTTTTTCCATTACAATATTTCTAACTATCCAGTAAAATTGAAGTAGTTGATCCTTATGGCCAGCTCAATATATCTACTATATATACTAGCTTATTAACTCAAGGTCTGATGCAAACAACACTGACCCTGATCCACAACTGCACAATATACCAACACACCAGGGTCTATGTTGTTTGTCATAATGATTACTCATAAGAAACTGTAGAAACAGATCTACCAGTGCATTATGCAGTGGCAGATCTGGGTTTATGCAACCTGGACTTAAGCTGCTATCAAGTACATGTATATTCAGTATGCATCCATGTAATTAAATGTACCAGACAATTCTATGTGCTGTTTTTCTTAAATCCAACAATGAGAAAGTATCGACAGTCAGAAATTTAGAAGCAACAGAAGTATTAGTTTTCCAAAAAGCGAGAAAGCTCTGCTGTATCTGGTTCATTATTTGATTTGGAAAGAATGAAACAATTTTTATAAAGTATTAGTGGTAAGTGGCAGGAGAGATAGGTCAGGTAATGTATTTGAAGCAGTAATATTGTCCTCATGTTGAGCCCGTGTAGGATAACCTTAAGGTGTATTTTCAATATCTTGTCACTGCTGAGCATAACTGGATTTCCAAAACAATGGAAATCCTATATTGTGAAATATCAGTGCATGGATTGAACTTCCACTCAAAAAAAGAAAGTTTTGCAAAGTACATGTAGTCTAACACTAGTCACATACATGAATTTTTGGAATGGAGCAACTTAAGCAATGCTGTTTCCTGGTGACCCTCATATTATTGCTGATGGAAAAAAAATGTACCTAATTGGGAATAGGGGCTACAGCATAGCCCTAAGCTAAGAACAATGCTAAGTGCTTTTAAGGTTTTTTCATGCAATGGCAGATATTTTCATTACTACACCCCTTTATTGTCGCACTAAGGCTATTAAACTGATTGATGTGGATTTTTTTCAAAGTGATATAAAAAGGCGGTAATATGCTTGTATGCAGTTTTGACAATGAGCCATTTCAAGATGCTGTAGTTTCATTTAAATACTGCACAACATATATATTACTCTTTGCCATCTTATGTTACTGCAGAAAATATGCTGCCTTAGGTTAAAGGAACAATTTTTCAAATATTTTTGTTTAATGGGGGGGGGGAATATTTTACATGACAAGACAGATTTAACTCATATAGGTTTTTAGTACATGTAACTGACCAAGTTCATGCTATCACAAGCTGCCTCCTGTACACATCTACTGAACAATGTGGGAATATTGCCAGGTGATAAATTAATTGCCAAATTCATCAGATATGAATATACTCTATATAGATGAACATTTCAATAGGTTGGCAAACAGATGAGTGGGCATGATTGAGATTAGATCCAAAAAAGTGCAAAAGTATGTTACATTTTGCCTATCTTCACTAATGTTTCTTTAACTACTTTTCTATATACACTGATTTTTAAGACGGACATCTGTACAGTGGTGGATCATAATAAGAATGAATAATGTATGAGGAATATAACCCACTGTATGAGCATCAGTCCTGCCTGATCACTACAGTTTGTGCTAGTTCTTCCAGTATCACCTAACACACAAGTGTTTGTGATTATGTCTTACTATATATACCTGCTTATGAGTCCAATTGCAAACTGCACAGACCCAGCTCTGCCATTGCATAATGTGATGGCAGATCTAGGTCTGTGCAGTTTGTTAGGAGTAATCAGTAGAACAAACAACACAGACCCTGATCTGCAGGGGCAATATGCTATGGCATATCAGGATCTTTGTTGTTTGCAGCTGACTCAACTTATAAGCAAGTACATATGGTAAACATACATGTACTCACACGTGTTAATAGTCTTAAATAATTAAGACTTTTATTTACGTGAAAAACTATACGATAGTATGAATAGTCTTTCCAAGAATTACAAAAACAGCCATTTTAATGGCAGTAAAACAGGTTATATTTTTGTCACTCTTTTTACAAGAATTAAGAAAAATAAACATCACCTGAATGAGCTAAATAGTTTCTTGTAATACTTTTACTATACTGTCTGCTCAATCAAGCGATTCCTTGACATCACTTGATATTGGCAAAGACCAGAAATGCAGATGTTGTTATTTTAAAGCTGTAGGTGAATTCCTGTACTGAGAAAGGATAACAAGTTAAATCAAAGCCTCTCAAAACAAATTAATGTTGAAGTTTTTTACCCTGACCCAGACACCATTTCCTAGGAAAAATATCCAAGTATTGCCTGTAAACTCTACTACAGTTTGTAACAAACACACATGTAAAGAATAACCATTAAGTCTAAATTTCATTACAATATGACTGACAGCTGCTAAGGTAATACCAAAAATCATTCAAGCATGAAAAGCTGGTAAAGAAAAACAAATGTTAGTATAATATTTCTTTAAATGTTACCAAGCTACCAAGTATAAAGTAAAGTTCATAATAAAAAAACCCCTCAAACAATGTCCTTGTTTTCAAACTCCCCAACCATGAGACAAATTGCAACAAATTACCTGTAATCATCATTAACAAATAAGAGCCCTGAAAACATTATGCATAATAACTTCATTAAAGATCATAAACATGAACTTGCCTAAAAACTTGAACATGAAATTAAGTCCCTGTGAATACAATCTAAAATGCTATAATTAAAAAAAAAAAAAGTTCAGCACCATTTTCACAAAGGATCAACTAGACCATGGGATGAATGTGTGTGTAATGCTTCATAGTAATTAGTCAGGAAGAGTAGTGATAACAACTTTGCTTACAGAAGGATGGCTGATGTACAACTGACGAAAGCCTATTTCATAAGCTCTTCTGGTCTATGAGCAGCAGAGCTAAAAAGAAGACAAAATGTCTTTGTTATTTCTCTCTGGGGACATACACAAAAGAACGGCCAACAGAAGTACATATATAGTCTAAAATGATGAATATTATATGACAAGCTTATAAAAAGCACAATGTTAGTGCCAGCAAATGTTCTGGAAGATCAAGTACTTTTTAATGTTGCTGCTCATTCAGACCCCACAAGTCTATCGTTATGCATGATGCTTGTGAATCATTTAAAGTTTTGAATGCAAGATCGTTCTTACCTTAGTGGCATCCCTCCCATCCTTGGACCCATCTGTGGTAAATATTTCCATTTTTTTTCGACACAGGTCCCACATAAGAAGGTATTCAAGTTAAGGAACATAAATCATACAACATTCTTTAACAATGTTATACTAAATTGAAGTCCGTCAAATGGACTGATGCTCAAAGAAAATTTCCAAGAATCCATAATAAGATTTTATTTATTTTTAACTTCTGCATGTTGCTGGCAGTCAATTTGTTGTAAGATTGGCACCATTGTCATTTAGGACCAACAAGACATCACAAGTGGTGAAAACACCTTATTTCCTTTCTGCTCACAACTAGCATTAACAAGATTTTCAAGATGGCTGCCACAATGGATGTAAGATCAACAGCATTTCAATTTATGACAAACTATACATCACAGGAAGTCTTTTGGTGAAAATTCCATATCAATATGACCACCCATCATGGAAGAGTAGCGATAACAATATTTTCAAGATGGCCACCACAGCGGCCACTTTTGAGATTTGATTGGCACCATTGCGATTTAGGACCAACTACACCTCACAAGATGTCTGCTGGTGAAGACTCCATGTTGATACGACTTTCCATTTAAGTGGATTTTCAAGATGGCCACCATGGCAGCTATACTGGCGGTCAGAGTGGCATCATTTTCATTTAGGTCCACCTATAATTGATATAACCATTCATTCAGGAAACATAATGATTATCCAGGTAGAACTAGTTTCATTTAGGACCAACTAGAACTTGGAATTAATGTTTGTGTAAAGTTTCATGGCAATCCTCTAATTAGCTTAGAAGAAGTTGTAATAACAAACTTGTGTTAATCAGAGAGATAGATGGACAACAGACAACTCCTCTACTTTTTAAGTGGAGCTGTTGTTGTTGTTGTTGTTGTTGTTGTTGTAGGGTTTAACGCAATTTTTCAGCACAAGATAGGCTATACATGGCGGCCAGTATTAATGGTGGAGGAAGAACCCGGGAAAACCCTGGAAAGAACTACCGACCCACAAGAAGCTACTGGCAAGCTTTCTCACATAACCACATTGGCCGAACCTGACTCGAACCCACGCAAACAGAGGTGAGATGGCAATGATCTGTAACGGTGAGCGCTTTAGACCACTCAGGCCACTCGGGGCCCCTTAAGTGGAGCTAAAAGCAGTGGAGTCATATAAAATAATGTCATCTATTTTGGTTCTGAGTACAAGACAATTATGGAGAAAACATTCCTTTCAATTAAATCCAATCACACACAAATGTTGGAAGATGAGGCAGCACAATTATTTTCTAAGTACAATATTTTGAGGGAAACACGAAAACAAACAATGAGTCAATTTAAAGCAGTTTTGTATTTCTTTTGGTATTTAAAGTTTGCAATTTTCACACTGTCAAAATAATTGCAAAAACAAAAATTTGTAATTTTGGTGTAAGTGTAATTTTATTAGTGGCAGTGATGTTTGTACAGTTACGGTTCTGTGTCTATGTTTGAAACAAATTTCTTCGAGCAATGACATATATGGTTGGTTGGTTGGTTGTTTTTAATGGCACTCTTAACACATTAATGACCATAAAATACCAAGGAAATGAAAGCAAAGTGCCTTTCCCAAGGACACACTGAGACATCTGACTAGAGATACCCTGGGTGTGTATCAAACCAGTACCTCTTACATCATGAATCCAACACTCTACCATGACTCATTTCAGAAATAGTCTGAAAGAAAACTAGTGAAACGGGAAAGGTAACACAAATCCATGATTGAAAATGAGATATTTTCTAGTAAAATGGGAAAGGTAACACAAATCCAAGATTGAAAATTATATATTTTCTAGTACACTGAATAATCAAGTTTCTTTATTAAGACAATTGTTGCAGGGTTTCTTTAGTTCTTTATCCATATATGATAGCTGTGAATGGCCTTTATCCTTAGACCTCACTTGTAATTGTAGATGACCCTTATCTTTAGACCCCACTTGTAATTGTGGATGACCTTAATCCTTAGACCCCACTTATAACTGTGGATGACTGTTATCCCTAAACCCCACTTGTAAATGCTGATGACCTTTATACTTAGACCCCACTTGTAACAACAGATGATCTTTATCCTTAGATAACACTTGCAACTGTATATGACATTTATTCTAAAACCCAACTTGTAACTGGATATGACATTTATTCTAAGACCCCACTTGTAACTGTGGATGACCTTTATCCTCAGAACCCACTTGTAACTGTGAGATCTTGATCTTTACCCTTTTGTAACTGTGGATGACCTTTATCCTTAGAACCCACTGGTAACTGTGGATGACCTTTATCCTTAGAACCCACTGGTAACTGTGGATGACCTTTATCCTTAGAGCCCACTGGTAACTGTGGATTACCTTTATCCTCAGAACCCACTGGCAACTGTGAGATCTTTATCCTGAGACCACCTTGTACCTGTGGATGACCTTTATCCTTAGACCCCTTTGTAATTGTGGATGACTTTTATCCTTAGATCCCACCTGTAATGACACTTATTCTTAGACCCCATTTGTAACTGGGGATGACCTTTACCCTTAGACCCAAGTGGCAACTGTGGATGACTTTTATCCTCAAAACCCACTGGTAATTGTGAGATCTTTATCCTGAGACCACCTTGTAACTGTGGATGACCTTTACCTCAAAACCTACTGGTAACTGTGAGATCTTTATCCTGAGACACCTTGTAACTGTGGCTGACCTTTATCCTTAGACCCCACCTGTAACTGTATTTATATATATGACACTTATTCTTAGACCCCACCTGTAACTGTATTTATATATATGACACTTATTCTTAGACCCCACTTGTAACTGTGGATGACCTTTATCCTTAGACCCAAGTGGTAACTATGGATGACCTTTATCCTCAAAACCCACTGGTAACTGTGGATGACCTATTTCACCATATTTACCGTAAGTTCTAAAGAACTAATCAAATTCTAAAGTCTTTGTTCACATTTCACAACACATGCCATTATCTCCCATGTCATACAATTCCAACCATAGTGGCACTATTCAACATTCTGTACAACATTCACACACATGTACATCAACATATAATCACATAAACTCAGTAATGAATGATCATGTAATGCAGACCTTTCTTATAATATATTATGACCTAAACCTTTGTTAAGCATGTAAGCTTAAGTATCTTTCTTTACAAAAGGATATTTCAATGGTCTGGTCAGGCTTAGTCACACCCTCTCCATCCAGTGTGTACAAGTACCTGTAAAGAGACAGAAGCAAGTTTAAGTCAATACTGTAAGACATTTTATCACTTCTCAAAACGTCTAATGAAAAACGAACAGAAAGGATCTTTAAAATGGAAAATGCTAATTTAAAATGTTTACTTACCAACAGTCTCTATTTATTCGCCCCAGGGAGTACGCTGAACCAGCTGCAAGAAAAACAAAAGATATTAATGATGGGTTTGTCATAATCTAGTTATTATTACTGTGTAATTGCACACTTGATGTATTATTTGACACTGATACAAATCTCAGACCTGTCAACCCAAACAAGACTTTCTCACTAAGGCAGTCAATATTTTCAATACCGTCCATATATGTCAAGTAAAACTGCAAAGAACAAAAATCCTGATCTGCTGTTGCTTAATGTGCCTACAAATCAGGGTCTATGCAGTTTGTTTTATTGATTACTCCTAACATACCGCACAGACCCAGATCTGCCAGGGCATTATGCAACAGCAGATCTGGGTCTGTGCAGTTTACAGTTGGACTTGACTCGTAAGCGAATACTTAAAGTAAAGTAAGTTAAATCAATTTTCATTAAGGTGAAACGAAATATCATTATCTACTATTGCTGACCTGAACAACATGCATTTGAAAAGTTAAGAAGTGTGATCTTATGTAGCAAATGTAAAACTAAAGGTCTGTCCAGAAAACTTAGACCTTAATGACCAGCAGTTCAGTTTAAAAACTGCAGCAGAAAACCCCACGGAAGTCAATGGCTTCTTGGTAGAGCTCTGAACTTAATACAATCTTTGTGTTCTTCAATTTCACATGGTCATAGTAATCATATCTCCCACCATGAGCACTACTCAAAATGACAGAACATGATGTAAATGTAATATCTGCCTTTCCTGCATTTTTCCAAGCAAGGCGAAGAATAAAGATTCCTTCCATGCTGATTGTTTGAACATCTAAAGAGGACGATAGTCTCTTTGCATTTAAATTATTTTTGTTTGTTGGACAATACTTCCAGATAATGCAATAACATACAAGCACAAGCTTCATCATACAGGCACTTTGAAAACAGAAAATTAAAGTTTGTATGGTTCCTGACCAACTCCACTGAATCAAATATGAAAAACCAGATACTGACCAAACCCAGAAAGTCAATATCCAGATTTGACTGCAATGATTATATTTTTGAAGTCTTGCTATTATTCCATAAGTCCATACTTTAATGGTCATTTTGGAAAGACTTCAGGGAAATCATAAGGATTGGCAGGTCTGATCCTTAAGCATGATTTCTCCATCCATTTTCATGTTAACAATAGCTATTACATGTTAACAACATTTGAAGGGGAACAGCTTTCCAAGGAAATGAACTTTTACATTTCAAAGGGAACAGTTTTCCAATGCAAAGAACTTGAATATTAGAAAGGGAACAGTTTTCCAATGCAATGAACTTTTTTTATTATCATTTTCTTCTCCCCTGTAGGAAAAGTAATTTGGAATGAATGAAAACAAGATGTCTAACATCACTCACTTGGGTAGTTGAAAAATTTCAGCTTGAAAATAGAAATTTACATACTTATTGCCACTGCAGACTGAAAAGATAATCTTGGATTACACAGCTGCTTCACTGTCTAACAATGGTGGTGTCACTTTTTTTCTGGACCATATATATGGGACAGCATTATTAGAATAAAAAGGAGTAATCATTTATACAACCAGTAAGTATCATCACTTTGATATCTTCCTACCCCCAGAGGACTAGACCCTAATTCAATACTTAGAAACTGTTTACAGCATACCTGCCAGAACATACATTTTGTTAATAGCAAGATTTGTGACTCCCAAACTCCCAGAAACAGTCATGCTTTGAAAAACACTATTTCAGTAACCTTAGTAAAATTATTTTAAAAAAAAGAGAAAATGACCTTTCTTGATGCCAGTTGTTTAGAAATTATTAATGCTTTTCTACTTTTTATTAACAGCTGCCATATTTGATGTCTGATTACCTTTGTTTGTATAAACTTAAAAGCCCTTAATGCCATAATGCTTGCTGTAAAATTTGGTTGAATTCAGCTAACGAGTGGTTTTTGAGAATAAGTCTTTTAAAGGATATACCATTTTTAGTAATGGTGGGTTGGCATTACTTGCAAGCCTTTAACACCAGAATGATTTTTCTCAAATTGGTGAAATTCTCCTTAGCATCTGATAAAAAGTCATTAAAAGTGGGGCATTTGTTTTCCATTTTAGTGACCGTGACCATATCTGATGCTAGATTTGCACAACATCTGAAAGCTTTTATTGCCAGGATGCTTTATGTAAAGTGGTCAAATTCTGTTAAGCAGATTTCAGAGAGATATCATTTAAAGGTCTTTATATTTTTAGTAACAGTGACCATATCTGATGGTGGATCTATATCACTTTTAACAATTTAAAAAACCTCTATGCCAGGATGCTTTCTGTCAAATTTGATAACAATTCTGCCAAGCTTTCTATTTTTAGTAATTGTAGTTGGACTTTATGGCAGATTGGCATCATTTATATATTAAAAAAAATGAACACTATGCTTACTGTTAATTATGCTCAGTGGTTTTGTGAAGACGTTATTTAAAGATCTTTCTATCTCAAAAATGGTGTCCATATTTAGTGGGGGATGGGCATCAATGGTAAAAATTAAAAGTCCTTCACGTCATATACCTTCTATCAGATTTGGCCAAATTCTTTTCTGTTGTCTTTAAGAAGTCATTTAAAGGCTTTTCTATTTTTGATGGCAGACTGGCATTTATAAAACTTGAAACGACTTCATGTCATGATACTTCTTGGCAATTTGATAAAATTCTGTTTATTGGCTTTGGAAAAGTTGTTCAAAGGTATTTCAGAACTATCTTTAATGAATGGCTGCCATATCTGGGTTGCCACTATTTGTAGAAACCTGAAAGGTCTTTATGCCAAGATGCTCCGTTTCAAGTTTGGTTGAAATTGGTCTGGCAGTTTTGAGACAAAGTTGAAAAAAGCAATTAATGACAGGAAAGGGATGAGTTTTTCTATTTTTAGTGTGTGTGCATGTGTGTGTGTGTGTGTGTGTGTGAGATTTGCATTTTTAACGCAGCTTTAACAATTTTTCAGTCATACCACTACAATGCCTACAGTGTGACAGTTTATAGTGATGTCAAGCACTGGGGCATCATCCTGCAGACATGTAGCATCATGTCCCACCCAGTCACATTATTCTGACAGCAGGCTGAATAAGACAAGGCACAAAATTTATGCAAATAAACAATCCGTCATTCAAGTAATGATTAATTAATGTGAAAACATGGATATTTATTACAATAAATGCCAGTGATGAGTGAATACTAACTTCAAATGACAGCAAGATCCAGAATGAAGAATTCTATTCTCCAGCTCATTTTGGGTTAACCAGGTATTCAAATATTTTAAATTTTTTTTTCATTAGTTACTTGAGCACACCATAAAACATTACAGTAATGAAAGTGTCCAAGGAAAACATGACCGTACAGTGCAGATGGCAAACCTGTCAAAGCAAAGAAAATTAACCAACTTTCTTTTAGTACTATAACTGCATTATGTACAGCAATTTTCCTTTGTCCCTTTGAAATTGTACGTGTCCTCGAAAGGTGGATGTTGGGAAACTCAAGATCACTTGTCTTTGGGATCCTAGGTGAAACAGATTATTTGACAGAAGACCTTGATCTTTGTATGCCCCACTTATGACAGCACAGGTCCTCATCTGTCAGTGCATAGTTGAGAGAAGATAATGATCTACATCTGACTTTTGAGAACACAGGTCCTCATCTATCAGTGCATAGTTGAGAGAAGATAAAGGTCTGCATTTTTAACTTTTGATAGCACAGGTCCTCATCTGTCAGCGCATAGTTGACAGAAGATAAAGGTCTCAACTGTCTGCCCAACTTTTAATAGCATAGGTCTGCATCTATCAGCCAAATGTATGCCTGCCTATCATGATCTATGTTATTTGTCCTAATTGGCCCTCATCTGTCAACACAGGTGACAAAAGATATGGATTTACTCTGCATTTGGGTGTGAGTACACTAGCAAATACTGTAGTTCTTTACTAATTCCTGGCTATATGTACACCCTGTCAAGCCACTAAATGCAGAATGTAGACAGAGAACATTTTACACTTAGAAACATCATAATACAATGAAGGGTATAGACAGATACCAAATCATTTGCTTCCATTCAGGACTATCTTAATTTATTATGTCTTGGTAAAGGGCTGACCAGACAGATAGACTCTTCACAAGTTAAATTAACAACAGAAACCTCATAAATCTAAAAACATTACCTGACATCTAAAGCAATCAAGAGTTGTGATTGTTTAAACAAACTAAATTTCTAAAAAGTTTTAGTACTATTATTGTTTTCACTTACTTTCAAACATCTCCTCAAGGTGGAGCACCTGCAAAGAAACACAATCATACAATCAGAAAAGTCTTCTTAAATGTCTGCAGCTTTTCTTTTGTGCACAATTTTTTCTCCCAAAACATTCAAATATATAATATATATATATATATATATATATATATATATATATATATATATATATATATATATATATATATATATATATACTATATATATATATATATAATTGCTGTTATTGCCTGAAAATCTAATTAAGTCATTCCCATATGTCAGTGACAGAGTGTGTATAATTTAATTACAAAAACCTAATTGGCATTGTGCTAGCACACAAAAACACATTTGGGACAAACATATTGATGTGCAGATTGTACCTTGCAGAAAATCAAAGTGGAGCATAATATGAACAAAATCAATGCCAACCAACTCAGTTAAAATTTGATTGGTGATGGAATCTCTGAAAATTTAACTTCCAATCCTAGCAGACATTCCGATCTGGTATATCTTTAAATTGCTGGTAAATTAAGTGTTACAAGCCATGCATGCATCTTTATCCTAGAGCTGTTACCTTATATAGTCACTATAAGTCTGATCCCACTGCAAACTCCACAGACCCAAATCTGCCATACATAATGCACCAGCAGACCTGGTTCTATGCAGTTTGTTAGACCTAATCAGTAGAACTGATAACCTTGACCATAATATGCCAATTCATTATGTGATGCAGAGAATGGGGTCTATGCAGTTTGGTAGGCTTAATCAGTAAAACACACAACCAAGACCATAATATGCCATTGCATTATGTGATGAAGATCGTGTCTATGTTGTCTTGTGAGTATACATGGCATATCCAAGTCAAAAAATATATTACACTCTTTCCCGTCCTTCCTGACAAAGAAACACAATTAGTAGGTCATAAGAAAAGAAATGCTGACCACTGTATTAAGTCGTTTATAAGATGGGTCCATCTACAAACTGTATAGACCCAGATCTGCTGTCACAAAAAACACTGGCACATCTGATCTATGCAGCTGAACATGAGTGATCAGTAGAACACACAACAGAGACCCCAATCTGCTGGTGCATTATGTGATTATATACAGTAATTTGCAAATCCTCTGGTCATAATCAAATGAAATTAAAACAGAAGAAATTCTTGTTCAAACTGGAGAACACTTCTTTAATCACCACTGTATCAACATCAATTTACCCATGAAATAGCATTGGGAACATTTTTCATTATCAAACTAGACTTTATTAGTTTATATTTAAAGAGATGGGCCAACAGTGATGAGGATATTACCAGTCATAATAGTTACTGTTTAGAGAGCTCAGTGCAAGGCAATAAATCTGTATGAAAAATACAAACATTGATTAAAAATTTTTAAAAAAAACAAATAAGAGGAAGTTTTCCCTACACTGTTCCCAGTGTTTAAAAAATCCAATCAAACTTTTATTGCATGAAATGCATCAGTTAGTCAGTTCCCAATCTTAACTCTAACACAATTAGATTAAATGCTGAAGCCCACTGCACACATTAAACCCTAAGATCAACCATTACAGAGCTGTGCAAATAAAAACCAGAAGTTCACTCATAAACACAATCTCATCAGCAAAAAGATCTGCACTGTTAGTAGATGACAATATACAGACTGGCATGGATGAAATTTGCAAAGAAATTTGCAATGACAACTGAAATGGGCTTGCTCCAACATGATTTGAAACCCATTACCCCCGGGTTATCAGTCCAATTTAACTAATGAACAGCCATGATGTGGAAGGAGATATTGAAACAATCTCCTCTCTCTCTAGATACCTCATCCACAGTGAGGTCATACCTCATCCACAGTGAGGTAAAAAAAAAAACAGCATAAGCAAAGGTGCAATTTACCAAAGACCGCTCACAAGATGGACAAAAAGAGATTCTGAATAAAACTAGATTATTTTTTAAAATAACATTTATTTTAAGGAATAACATTGCTAAAACCATTTTCTGTATTATTATATAAAAATACTGATACTTTTATTTCACTGCTAACTGCAGTTTCTGCTTATCCTTGAGCAAGTCTCTGAGTACCAATCAAGGAATTTTCAATTCAACTCTGGAACCACCGCTTCTCCATAATGAACTCTCTCTCTCTATAAAAATAAACCTTTCCTGCACCTGGCACATTTTTCACTTGATTCCTTTACTATCCTTGTTCACATCTGCAATGAGCGTGATAAATCACTGATTAATGTTCGATACTTTAAGTATGTTACTTGTACATACAGTGTTTGATTAGTGAATTAAAATCAGTTGACCTGACACATGACCATGACTGCTTGCTCTTATGAAGGTAGGATCTGCATGCCTTTCAACATTTTTTTATTATTTCACCCCCTTTAGTTGATTTGATACAAATGACTAATTACCATAATAATATAATGCAGGTCAACATTTAATTGATTGTAACAATACAACCAACACTTTCACAAGTCAGAGATCGACACAGTTAGTACTTAATTAGGTTCTCAAAGAGCACGCAGGCATTGCTTTAACGCTTGAATGACACATTTCACATTTGAATACAAGAGGACATATCACATTTATGATTACATTAAAACCAAATTAAAAGATAAAAATAAAACATCGATTACGTACATTTTAAATGATCCATATTTTGTTATATATTGCTATATATAGTGTGCTGAGCATTCTTCTTTTAAAAGAAAATTTAACCAAATGTATAGATTTTATTAAAAGTTACAAAAATGTTGTGATTTGGAATCAAATTTCCAGGCACCAACAGCTGTTTTTGTCAAAAAACAAGCAACATATCAATGGTTCATTTACCAGTTTATATTGCAAATTTATTCTCATTCAGCAAACAGGGGCCAATTCTTTATATGAAAACACAGGAACCTCATCTAACCCTGTGTCATAAGCTGGTTTGCAAGTTATCTGAGTCATCTGTAATGATGGAGTGATGTGCTATTCATTATGGTTCATCAATATAGTTTCATCAGGGTGGAAAGAAAGCTTAATTTTTGCATGTAATTAAGTTAAACATACAGAAGATATGACAAATAGCTGCAAAAACGAAAGTCACTAATGCATGAAAGTTAGGGTCAGTGACCTAGTTTGACATGGCTGGTTCACATTATGAGATGCATCCTTTTCTAAATTGTCATCAGTGTCACACAATGCCAAAGATATTAAGTATTTAACAAACAGATGACTGAAAAGTTGCTCAAATGTGAAGATTAAATCAAAGTGACCTAATTTTGTTATGATTTTCATGAGTGAGTAAATTAGGGTCAAAGGTACTGAAAGAGTAATGAATGGAAAGCTGAAAATAAGCAAGTTGCTCAAGTCTGAAAGTTAAGTTTCAATGAGATAGTTTTGGTATGGTGCTAAATTGTTACTCAGATATAATTAGCATGTTACAGTGGCCTAGTTTTTGGTATTTCCAAGTTATTCTTCTCAAGATGCATCTTCACACCAATTTTCATGAATATAAGTTAAACAGTATCCAAAATATTCAGACTATCACAGATTTCAAATACTAACAGTCATTTAAGTGTGAAAATTAGGTCACAGTTATCTATTTCTGATATTGCTGATCTACCCTCCTTGTGATAAATCCATATGCCAATTGTCATGTGTTAGTGAAACTGTAAAAAGATACTGAGGGTGTAATGAACTGCTGAAAATACAAAATTCACTAAGCATAAAATTGCATCACAGCAACTTTGTTTGATATGGTAGGATTTCTTACGATGAATTCCAAAAAGTAAATTTTCATATGCAACTTCATTGCAACTATATCTAGTGTCAAGGTCACAGAATAAAAAGAGTCAGAAGGCATGCAAATCCTACTTGTATCTGAGCTAGCGGGTACAATCATGTTTCAATTCAATTCAGCTGACCAACTGAACAATATTTTTAAATATTATTATGTAAGAAATATAATTAAAAAGTATACAACATAAAATGTAAGAAATATAATTAAAAAGTATACAGCATAAATAAGTGGTTTACCGTACTCATTCTCAAATGTAATTAAGGAGAGAAAGAGAACCAAGCGAAAGGCATACTCAGTACATGAAAAGCTTCGTACATTTCTCAGAAGGGGTTAATTATGGTGAAGTGAGTTTCAAAGTTTGTAATAATACCAAAATTCCCAAACTGGTACTCAGAGATTGCTCAAGGATGAGCAGAAATTCAGTGATTACTTGCACTGAAAACAAAGCTTCAATAGTTGACTGACCGAACAATAAACAGTTTTGATGTTGTTTCTCTAAATAAATGTCAAAATTATTTTTAAAAGAATATAGCTTTGTTCTGAATCAACTATTGCTGATTCAATTTTTTATAAATAATGTACCCAGAGTCACATGCAAAATGCATTGATATAATACAATGTTTTCACTGGTATACATGTGATGTGTTGAAACTTCCTGGAGTAAGATTTTTAGTCAATCTTTCCAACTTTTGTTATTTTGAAAATAAAGGTAATTTATACAGAAAATCAATGAACCTGATTTGAAAAAGCTATTTACAGACAATTATTCCCAATGTGATTATAAACTGAGTATTCAACCCTCTCTTCTCACTGTTGAAGTCCATCCCTTTCATAATTTTTCAACGGTTCCACTGTTACCTGAGCCCTTGCTGATGCAGTAGTCTATTTTGTGGACCTCACTGTTAGCGAGTTAGCAAGGGAGACGTGTAGTAAGTTTTGGTTAATATGAGTTACTCTGATGCATCCACATACCACTTTTCATCAGTGTAGGCAAATTGGGGTCCGCGATATTGTGTATGTAACAAACAAATGATTACATAAACAAATTTTATACTTAAAAAATGCGCAAAACACTACAATCAAACTTTACCGCCAAGGAGTTAAAAAGAACATTTCTGACCCCAACAAACCCTACCTCATCCTCAAAGTTTCGGTGAATTCTGTCCTGCTGGTCTGGCTTCATAAACTTCTTGCGAGAGTAGAAGACATCCTACAATACAAACAGCAAGCTTAATACTATTTGTGTTTTTCAGTAGCAACGTAAATAAAGGTAGCAAAACGTTATTACAATAGTCACAGTGCAAAAGGTAACAAACATTTATTATGATGGTCAAAACCTCAGATATCACTTTTGGGTTCATCGTTATCATGCAAATGACAGAAAAAATTATTACAATTATTCTGTGGGAAAAAATTACAAGCCGTTAAACGAGGGCTCTACTGAACACCGAGATTTACCTAAAAACGGAAGAAGAATTTACATGATATGACTTTCTGAACATTTTACACAAAAGCATTATTATGTAGTCAACTAACCACGACCTGTAACTCTGACCTTTTAATCCCAGATAATATAAAATGATTTATTAATCTTAGCACAAGCCATCCAACAAATCTGCTCAAAGACCTAACTATAGACCAAAAGTTGTTATCTGAGCCACCATGACCATGCCTCTTTAACTTTTTATCCCAAAATCAATATGCTTTTTCCATACTTTAAGTATAGGCCCTCCCCATACTTTTGTCAAGGTATATGGTCAAGTACTCAAGTTATTATACAAAAATCATTTTTCTTCTTCAGGTCACTGTAAATAAGACCATGGACCATTTGACCCCAAATCAACAGGCTTCTTTCTTAGCAAACATGTAAGCCATCCATGAATTTCATTAATGTACATGGTCAAATGCTAAAATATTTACGTATAAATCATTTTTCTTCTTTCATGACTGTTGAATTTTTGTCACTTAAACAACAAGCTTTTCCCTACCAAGTGCAAGTCATCAGCCAAGTTTGGACCAATTTTGTGATGCAGAGCTAATTTTTTTTATCAAATACCATTTCTTCTTTCATTCTATGACCTTGGCATTTGGCCTTTGACCCAAAATATCAATAGGCTTTTACTTACACCAAATGCAAGCCATCCACAATGTTTTGGTCCATGTACATTATACAGAAATAATGTTATTTTGCTGATACCATTTTTCTCCTTTCAGTCATAGTAATATTGACCTTTCACCTTTCAAAATCACTAGGCTTCTTCTTTACTCCATGTTCAAGACTTCTACAAAGTTTGATCCAAGTATGTTATGTAGAAATAACATTACTGTGTAGAAACCATTTTTCTTCTTACAGTCAGTTACCTTGACCTTTTGACCAAAAATCAACAGGCTTCTCCCTTACCATATATATACAAACCATCTACAAAGTCTCGCTTCTTTCAATCAGTGACTTTGCCCTTTTAACTTTTTACCCTGAAACTGATAGGCTTCTTCCTTACATCAAGTGTACAACATCCATAAAGTCTGGCAACCAGATAGTGGAGAACTCAAGTTATGGTGTGCAAATATGGCTGGGTGGGTGGGTGGATGAAGCGACTCACAGATGAATATATATATGTATATACACTGTCAGAATCTGGTAACAGAAATCTGCCCATATACATTATTGCGAAAATGTTTGGTATCTTTTATAAATTGATTATGTTACATACACACACCTTAACATCATCAAATCCGCAGTATTTCTGGACAATCTCCAACAGTGGCTTTATGGCTAGAAGGAGGGTTGTTTTCCCACATGTCTTCAGGATAAAGCGGTCCTTGGTTACAAACATGCTGCTCTCACTGGAATCAGGACACATGCATATACAGTGAAACATCATTTGTGTAGACAATTTTGTTTCCTCTGAATAATTCATACTGTTGGATCATTTCAAAGAATATCAGAGGAAATCCTATAACATTTCATTAATTAGAGTGAAGTGCTTCATGTCCAGGTTTAATATTTGCTGGTCATGAAAACCTTGTGTCAACTTGTTTTTAATAACCTCTCTCCATTTTGTTTGTATATCAAGACATTGTTGTAAACAGTCTGGATTTACAAAGCTTCACTGTATATCAGGATCACTCTATGCAATATGGGGTACAGAAATATCACACACCAATATTACATTTTTATATCTTTACTTACTTTTGCCCATACATCCTAAGGCAAACACTGTAAATCATGATATTTTTGCACAACTTAATTTATGAGATTATCATAACACATCTGAAATATTACATTTTCACAAATTACTGTTCATAAGTATTGTATCATATTCATTTCATGAAAATCAATTCCAACTACCATTTAATAATGACCCCATATACACAAAGACTGTGGGGTTTTCCCTTTGTAGTTGTTTCACATCCACAGAACTCATTTTCCAAACACCACAGCTTTTATGGATTACAACCATTGTTTCTAGTACCATCTGATGATTGCAATGGGCATCTTTCCCACAAAATTAAACATCAAATTTGGGTAATCTTGGATATACATCTCTACTGTCTATCAAATCTCTCGATTCTGCAAGACATATATACATACCATACATGCTCCCTATGTCAGGTCTATCCTCAGACAGCACAGATCCAGATCAGCCACTGCACAGTGCACTCGCAGATCTGGGTCTATGCAGTTTGTTAGG
Source organism: Megalonaias nervosa (assembly GCA_016617855.1). Taxonomy (NCBI): domain Eukaryota; kingdom Metazoa; phylum Mollusca; class Bivalvia; order Unionida; family Unionidae; genus Megalonaias; species Megalonaias nervosa. The sequence goes on from JAECUM010000016.1 coordinate 293,090, forward strand.
TGACAGTAATTTAATGTCTATGTTGCATGCAGCTGGGCTTAACTTGTACCCAAATATAACTTATACATACAGACATGCATACACTCAATTTGTACCCAAGTATAAAGTATACAAACATACCTGCATACATACATTACATACATTCATACATAACATACATACATATATTACATTACATAACATTACATTACAAGCATACATACATATATATACATACATACATACATACATACATACATATATACATACATACATACATACATACATACATACATACATACATACAGATACAAGAAGACCAGAGCGTGTATGTCATGTCCATAACTGAAGCACTGCTGTAATGCATGTGACACTGACCCCAATGTTAAATGATTAAGTGCACATGTAGCTTTATGATGATTCATCGTAAGCAAGATATAAAAAAACATTAAAGCTGTTAGGAAATAAAAACGAACAAAACTATGGTAACCAAAACCGTAACAAAGGGTAAAATGATACACCTGTGCTGCTTATCGATATGATTCATGATAAACAGTATTCGATATGATACATTATTGATACACATATCAACTTGATGGTCTTTCCATCTTGAAAAAGTATGTCAGTTTTAGGTGGCATCCTTTCATGTCTGTTGATATTGGTTGTATTTCCAGAATGCAGATTACAGACAGAGACTTAGCATCTATTTAGATGCCATTCTCATCCATGACAAGATAACAAAAATACTTTCAGATGGACTACTTGTTAGTTGTCAGTGATTTTAATTCAACCTTTTAGGTCCTGTCATTTTACATGCATGACTCATCTTGGCCACCACACCCTTTGTTTTCAACTGCATGAATGCTACAAAAACATCTTATTACCAATTTCATGTCTGCACTTAAACTTGTAAAACATTACCTTCAAAACTGCAGAAATAGTGCGATTTCCTCGTGCAAGGAAAATCTAATCCAGAAAAAGTCCAGGTGTGGGAGTGGGGATGAATACCAACAAAATCTATTACACTGTAATGCAGGCTAAAGCAAAACAACTGCTGTGGCTATGGGCACTTGTTTTTGTTATTGAAAACGAAAACTGTTGTCAACAACCACTCCACTTCATATACATATATATATATATATATATATATATATATATATATATATGAAGTGGAATGGTTGTTGACAACAGTTTTCGTTTATATATATGTATATATATGTAGACATGGTGACAAGCTCATATGATTGAAATCTGCATCCTCACCAATTCTGTGCTAATTTTATTTATCCCATCGGCATGTTAAATGTTCATTCACTGGTTAAATATTTCAACATAATACATCACAAATTTGCTTCCCACGTACAATTTAAATACAGAACAAATCATTTAATAATCACTTTTACACAAAGTATCTCTGATGCTTTGCCAATACTTTATGCAGGGAATAAGCTACGTTAAGTTCTGATTGGTGATTACTGTTTACAATGTACTGGAGCAAGCAATAACCACCTATCAGAATTAAATGGAACACATTTCACTGCATGACACACTGGAAGTGTAGCCATAAAATTAGACTTAAGTAGACGAGATACGAATCAACAGAGTAACCGTGCATAAAAGTGGTTATTAAATGATGAGTAAAGTACTTCGTTATACATGGGGAACACATCTGGAATGTCTCCTTCATGCTGACATGCAGCTGGGATAAGATAATTAGCATGAAATTTGCAAGATAAGTGGGTTGGGGACATTATGAACCACGTCACCTGGTAATGTTTGTAGAAGGAGAGCAAGTGATGTCCACAGATTTTTCTTTATATATGACAAAAATTAGTGCTTAATGTGCCTGTGACATCTGTCTCAGATAAATTCTCGATTTAAAGAATAAAAAGGTTAACTAATAATAATTCATAACTGCTGAATATTTCAGAAACCTGTATAAGATAGGTATCGTTTTGTATCGATTCTCCACCTACTGCGCCAATGCATCAATATATCGATGATTCATTGCACCCCTAACCATAAGCAAACTTTACCTTGACTCCACATCAATCGGCTAACAAGTGCATCACAGAATTAATGGTCCTAGATTCATAATGGTGGCTTGGTCGGTTGAAGTGAAATTAACTTACAGATATAGAAATTAAGTCTGTGTATAATTACTATATATGGTCCATTTTACTAACATCAACATGCAACTCCATATAAACTTTATATTTTTGCAGATTTAATTTTTTATAAGTCAATAATCATCATCATCATCATCATCATCATCATCATCATCATCAATCCCTTAACCCAAGAGACTGTTGGGGCACCACAGTTGACTTTGCAACCAATTCTCTCCATCTTTCTCTGTTCTCTACTACCCTCTTCTTCTGCATCCTCGCACTGTGCCTTGCAAGATTGTTTCTGCCAGTCCAGATGATCTTGACACATGACTGTACCACTTCAGTTTGCGCATTTTTACAGTGGTCAAGAGGTCTTCATAGCATCTGATGGCTCGTTGGATCCTACTGTGGACTTCTTTGTTGGTTACATGGTCAATGTATGAGCGGCCCAAGATCTTGTGGTAGCATCTCATTTCAAAGGTTTGCATCCTTCTTTGTAGATCTGATGTGAGCATCCACGTTTCAGAAGCATACAGAAAGATAGATATGACAATCAAGCGCATCAGCCTTATTTTGGAACCAAAAAGCAATGTTGGTATCTTTCCATATTGGTCTCAGCCTCGTTATTGCTGCTGTTGTCTAGGCAATCCTGCAAAGTAGTTCTGGTTTGAAGCCCTCATCTGTGATAATTGATCCCAATTACTTAAAGCTTGTGACTCTTTCCAGCTTCTGTCCACTGACCTTTATTTCTGCACTCCTGCCACGGGTGTTGTTTGTCATCAGTTTGGTTTTTTGGCACTAATCTCCATACCATATGCTGTGGAGGTTGTGTTGATCTCTGTATTTTCTAGCTCCTTCATGATCTCTTTTTCCCTTTTTCAGTTCTCTTCTTTTGTCGCATAGGTCAAGGACCTCTGTCATTACCCAAGGTTTCTTTGTTTGACGATATTTGCCAATGATCTTTCTAGCTGTACTAGTCACAGCTGTGTTGAATGTAGTTGTTAAGGACTCTAGGTCGATGTCTTGGCTGTTCAGGGTTATCAAAGGTGCAAATTTACCACCTATCATTGCTTGGAAGGCTTCTGTGACTTTTGGATCTTTCAATTTTTCAATGTCAAATCTGATTCTTGGTTGGTTAGGCTTTTTGATCATTTTCAGGTGGAGGCGAAACATTGTCATTAATAAATCATGGTCACTTCCAATATCTGCTCCTGGAAAACTTCGTGTTCTGGCGATATTCAGTCCTGTGCAGAATCTTTTTTTCACCAAGATGTAGTCAATCAGGTTGTAATGCTGTCCATCTGGACTGTGCCAGGTCCATCTTCTAGATGCTTTGTGAGGGCCGAATGTGTTGGCTAGCACAAGATTGTTGTAGGCAGCAAACTCCAAGAGCATGAGTCTTCTTTCATTTGTTTCTGCATTGCAGAAGGGTCTACAGGTGCTTTGCCAGTTTGTCTGTGAATCAACTCCCACCTTTGCATTCCAGTCACTTGTACAAACAGGATGTCCTTCTTGGGTGAGTTGTCAATGACATCTTGCAGTTGGTTATAAAAATGTGATGTATGTATGTATGTATGTATGTATGTATGTATGTATGTATGTATGTGTGTGTGTGTGTGTGTATGTATGTATGTATGTATGTATGTATGTATGTATGTATGTATATGTATTTATCTATGTATGAAGACAAATTCAAAGCTTTCATAGGTTTCAACTAACACATACTCAGAGTAACTAGACTAATAAATACCAGAACAAAATGAAATTCAAAGGTTACTATATTCAGTTTACTGTTTCTTTGTCATACAATCAATAAAGGTCTTGCCAATTAAGCTTGTTACAGCTCAAAATGCCTGAGGCTATATTGCTCACAGTTAAGCTGGTCAAATGGGGTTACAAAAGGGCATCTTAATCCTTCAGTGAATTACATTTCAAATATTGATTTCCCAGCAAGACATTAGTTTGCTGTTCTGGAAGCAAGAGCAAGAATTGCTGTGGGAATAAACGCAATCGAATGAACTGACCTTGCAACAGAGATGCACTGGATTTTAAAACTTTGTGATAGAAAGTATACATATACCTTTCATACACAACTGAAGGGAAATTGCATCCTCAGGATACAAAGCTGATCAATTTACTCCGTTCATACCTACAGCAAGAGGTCCCACTGGTATTTCCAGTGTCATGCATGGAGTGTAAATGAGAATGTTTCTGCCAGAATTGGATCAAAACAAAGCTGTGATGCAGGTTGAGTGCTGACATTCCTGATGAACTTACAAGAATGAATCTCATTGGTGCTGATATAAAAGGTTTTTGATCTGATGCCAGCAGTCAGGAAGTGGCAAGGAAATCAAAACAGTCACTTGTACCAAGAAAACAAAAACAAAAACAAAAACAATTGTTGTGGGGAAATCCAAGTCAAATCTTTGGGATAAACTTTGTTCACCGCTACCACCTGATGAGACCTATGGTGAAGTTAAATATATTATAAACAGTAGATTCAGATGCTTCAATCAAGTACATCAAAATGTCCAGGTGACTCTGCAAAAATAAAAGGAGGCCTTATTTATATATATATAAATATATTTATAGGCATGTACAGAATATTCGCTTTGTATTCACTTCAGCCCTGAATAGTTTATTAAATGAGGTATTCATATTCTGCCAAATAGTATGATGCAGGCAAATACGAATAGTAGAATTAAGTCAACCTTCTTGAACAGTAGACTCATTGTAATTAGAAAAGAGTACCCCAATTCGAATTGACAACCAAATGAATAAATTTCTGGATAAGCCTTTTATCCTGAGGGATATTGTTCCAGGGTCATGGTGGCAGACCAATGCTGACAGGTTTTCTTTACTCCATTCTTGCGCCCAACATTACCTAGCAGTGCCTCCAACAAGCAACCCAAGTGAACATCTGTTCAGTACTGCCAGCAACACCTTGTCAGACAACAGATGTTGTCTACTGGCAGACATTGTCAAGAGACTAGGTCTTTTTTTTATATAAAGCTAATGTATTTTTCATGCAGCAGTAACTGTTGGACTGAATTTGAAACTTTTAATCTTGCTATTCATTAGTTAATGTATAAAGCATTATCAAGATGTTTAACTGTAGCACTTTCATCTTTGGGTAATGCCTTAGTTACTTTGAACCTTCATGTGTTCATTGTTAGTTACTTTATAAATAATTAAAATGTCATTAGACCTTCTATAAAATTATTTTATTTTGGAGTATTCAGTCACTATTCATATTCATATTCGACTGAATAGTTATGGGTCTCTAATTGTATTCGGCCAAATAGTTAAAACCACTATTCAGTACAACCCTAATATGTGTGTGTGTGTGTGTGTGTGTGTGTGTGTGCATGTGTGTGTGTGTGTGTGTGCGCGCACACGTGCATGTGTGTGTCAGTATACAGAATCATATTTTATCTTGGGATGAGTAAAGCTAGTAACAGCATAAGTGGTTTCTCTACAGTGCACTCAAGGGATAAGCAGATTCAATAATATTGTCCTCACCCTTAACCAAAGCCCAAAATGATATAGGACATGATGTGTATCTTTTTGTTGTAAGGGGTGGAACCAACAGAGATGGATAACATCATCAATATCATGTTTCTAGCATGAACAACAGATACGGAATATTTTGTCCAAGTCAACAACAGCAAAATGTAGGCATCTACACTGAGGGCTAGTGCTCATCTATATAGATGCATCCATTCACCAATTTTATATAGGACACAGAATGCAGAAAGTCTATGTGGTCATGAGCAAATGCAAAACTTAACAATAGCCAGTCAAATGTGAAATGCTGGTAACAGGGATCAGTTTTGTACAGGTATGGTACCCATACAGACATATATAATCTTTGAGTTTAATGATGCTAGCAAGAACAGCTAAAATACAAACTTTAACAAAAACAAATGATGGCTTTATATACACACATTCACTTAATTCAATGATTCTAGGACAAAGCTTGCTTGTGAAATAACGATACGTCTCTTTGCCAAGTTTCATGATTCTGAGTTAAACAGGATGTATATGAGGTGTAAAAAAAAGGCATGTGGTCATAAGCTATGTCTAAATCAAAAACTTAACCTTAACAAGTAGGATGTTAAATGTAGATCACCATTACCTTTTTGCAATAATGTAAGGACAAGGTCAGGCAGCCCTGGATGGCCGAGTGGTCTAAAGCAACTGCCTTTACCAATCACTGCCATCTCACCTGTGTCCTTGTGGGTTTGAGTCTCAGGCTTGGCCAATGTGGGTATGTAAGAAGGCTGCCAAAAGCTTCTTGTGGGTCACTGTTTCTTTCACAGGGTTTGCCTGGGTTCGTTGTTGTTGTTGTTGTAGGGTTTAACGCCATTGTTCAGCACAGGATAGGTTATACATGGTGGCCAGTATAACTGGTGGAGAAAGAACCCTGGGAAACCCCAGGAAGAACCACTGACCCACGAGAAGCTACTAGCAAGCTTTCTCACATACCCACATTAGCTGAGCCTGAGACTCGAACCCACGCAGACAGAGGTGAGATGGCAGTGATCCGGAATGTTGAGCGCTTTAGACCACTCGGTTACTCGGGGCCCTGCCTGGGTTTGTCCTCCTCCAGCTATACTGGCCACCATGCATAGAATATCTTGTGCTGAGAAATGATGTTAAACCCCACCAAAAAAACTATCAGGGCTGTATACAACCTAGTTTGATGATTCTAGCAAGATCTGAACTTAAACTTGAAACACAAAAATGGAACTGAAAGTGAGAAATACATGTAGGAGTCAATGTCACCTGATTTTGTGAAAAGGGTGAAGTACTAATCAACATGCATCCCCTCACCAAGTTTAATTATTCCAGAAATAATGTTGTTTATAAAGAGAGATGAGAAAAATAAAGCCCAGAATAAATGCAAATACTTAACCAAGAAAGTACATTTCTTTTATCTAATTTTTGCTTTACCCATTAATTGAAAATACAAACAAGAAGAGCCTGCAGTAATTGGTGCATCACATACTGTAGGTTCCAACTCAGTACAGTTTGGTTAGCATGACCATATATAGAAGAAGTTCTGCTGGAAAAATTTGGAGATGGGACATAAAACTTCTAAATGTTGACGTAGAATGCTGAAAACCCAACTCATTCAAAGTCTCATCAACATACATGCGCATGACAACTTTGGCTGAAATCCAATATTTCTTAGTAAAGTTCTGCTATGGACAGCAAAGTTATGAGGTTGGGCAACCAGGGGCCATAACACTTTCAATGATAATGTGGATAATGTGGAACCCAAGTCAGGAAGATGGGCAATCAGGGACTATAACTCCTATAAATGAGGTTAGGAATGCTGGAAACAAATTAATTCCAGGTCTTGACATTAAGAAACTGCATACTATTCCACTGAAATGCAACAAATATTTGAACAGTTATAATTTAAAAGACAAAGTCTGGAGAACTAGCCATAACCTGTGTAGATGATGTCATGGAAAATTGGAGATCAAACTTACTCAAGGTCTGATTACTCTGAAACCACCCAACTTATCAGGCTGAAATCCATGCAATTTTGTGAATTTGTTTTGTGGAAACCAAAATCAGGATGATGAGCAATCAGGGGGCCATTAATTCTTCTAAATGAGACTCATAAATGATGCCAATTTCATTCAAACATGGTTTAAGATTTTATCCATAGGTAGGTAATAAATAGCAGTTTTAAGAGAGGGATCATTACTTACCATCTCAGTGTTACATTGTATTTTCAGAAGGTTGCCTGGCAATAACTTTGACAAAATAAAGTTATTTGATATGCTCTGGCAAAATAAAAAGTTATCTGATGCACATGCACTTATTTTCTCTTTTTTTTTTCAACTTGTAAAAAGGTATGTACATCCATAAAACCTGAGACTGTGATTCATCCAAACCATTTCATCTAAAATAATTTTTTAAAGATATGCAATGTAGCCAATGTAGTCTTAGATGTTCCAATTTCTTAAATTTCTACATAATTATATTTCATTCTGTAGCTGATGGCTAATGCCTTACATCTACTTTATGTCACTCCTGCACATTATGGGGAGGTTGTGTCTGTTCTAACTTTAAACACCCTTTAACATTAGTTTCCAAACTACGAACATAATTTTGTAACAATGAGCCTGTGTTTTTTGTGTAAGGAGGATGTAACATCTGTAAACAGTTCTGTAATGGTGCAAATTTCTGTCGATCTATGAAGAGCACATTAATTTTGGCAGGTGAACATTTAATTAGATTTATAGGGGCCAGCGCGTGTTTAAATCACCATAATGCACAGATTTTGTAATGGCTGTGTCAGGAGAGAAATGATTCTTAATTAAACATTCGTTTATTTAACCGTCAGACAGACTGGGAGGATAGGGTTAACTTCGGTCTTGTATCAGAATTGTCAGATTTCAGATTTTCCAGAATTAGTTATTTGGGAATTTAGAGGTCATGCAGACTACAAATTTGGCGCCTAGTTATTAAAGGCGGGATAGATATTTAATCTGGATTGGTTACACTAGATAAGGAGCACGATTCCCACACAAAATCCTTGGTTTTAATACGTCCCATCACAAAACATCACAAAAGTTCAGTCAGTCTACACTTTTATGCAGAGAAAACAAAGGTAGGAGACTCCGAGGTCGAATTTAGAAGAAATTCACTCGTAAAATAATTATCCAAGGGATCGGATGTCTAGAAAGTCAACGGACACAATTTTGGCAGTAGAAGCGAGCGAAACTTGAAAACACAAGATATTTCGTGCCAGTCTCATGTAATTTGTTGATATCAATAAAACGATTTGTTTGATTTATTTGCTTATATATGCATGAAGTTATTTGTTTAAATTCGTAGATCAATTTTCTTCATATGAATACAACTGTGTGAGTTCATCTATATGAATCCATACAAGGATATTCTTTATAGAAGTTTGATGAATTGTTTGAATATGTCATCTTGAATGTTATAGGAAAAAATGTATCTAAGAATTTCATGCCTTTTACTTTAGTTTATATGAGTTACAAGAATCCATGTGAATTCACCAACCTTAGATGATTTCACGTATGATAAAGTCTTGAGTGCGTACTGACTGAAATTAACGTTGTTAAACCATGAAGTGAGATTTCATATATGCTAGAGACTTGAATGTATGTATTCGCTAGAAATAACGTAGTTAAGCCAAGTAATGAATTTCATTCATTCATTTGTGTAACTGAGACGAGACTGGAACTGATGTCTTGGGGGGATGTGAATGTGAGTCAAGTTGAAATAGCTGTTAGGAAGTACATTATCTTGTGAAACTAGGTTTGTTTATGGTCTGCCATGTTTAGCTTGACCAGACAGCCTTTGGTCTGTTTGAATTCCGATAGAACTATATCTGACATAACGAGAGGGGGAGTAAAGATCCATTCCCAGTAGGATATCTGACAGAAGATTTAGGTTGCTTCTTTGTTTATTTTTGGAAGGTGAAATAGCTGTACGGGACGGACCCACATACCGACCTATCGAAGCATCTATGTATCATGTACTTACATATCCACCTACCCACACAAAGTTTTAGGGCCGGAAGAGGCAAGACAATAGAGAGTTTGGGGAAGGGAAAAGTGGAAAGGACCAAGACGAACAGTCCCAGAAAAGTTGGAGAACAGTCACAGTGAATTTGGAATGAACCAGAAATAATCAGGTTATCAAGTTGTACCAGGGCAATGACTTCGAATGTTCACTCGATTCTATGATGAACTAATTCTATCATTTAAAACAGATCGGCTATTTATATAAGTATATTTTTTGAAATTCGGTGAATGATTTATTTAAAAAAGAAGTGTATCTTCCTATTGTAATGCATTATCATGGTTGTTTCTGTAATTGATTAAATTGTTATTTTTTCCATGTACAGGGGCTCGTGTCATTCTGTTTTATATATCTGCTCAGATCTCTATCTATCCCACCTATAAGTTTCACACTTTATATTGGTATTTACTCGATCCAAGCAATAACACCAAAGGTTATCACCCTCTAGATAACGATAACCAAATTCCACTACACCCACCCCCAACAAAGTGGGGGTAATACGTGACAAGTTCACACAAACAACACTGCTGATGTTGAAAGAGTGACTGCTGTCTCACTTTTTCACTAGCATGTGCTTGACAATACATGCATGCATCCATTCCAACCATCCATCCACCCATCCATCCACACACATAAATATAAATACATACATAGACATTAATACATAACGATTCCAAAAAGGATAATCTTGGTATTCAGAACATGCTGGAAATAAGACCATTTTTTAAAGTCATGCTGGAGTTCTTGTTTAACGGAGTTTTGCTGTACTTGAATTTATTACTTCCTGTCAAAGTTTGCAAAAAATGTTAGACTCCAAAATATTTGTGATTTACAGTGTTCATCATATGGGATGCATGCCAGCATAAGTACATAGAAACTAGTCTGTAAACATGGACACTCAAGGCACAATTTTACCCTTGTTCACTGGCGACTTTTAATATAAAAGTTAAGGATGATTGCTTCTAAAATGTTTAAGCATTCAACTTAAAATAAAAAGTATGTTTTCATATTTAAGAATCCAAGCAATCTTAAATCATTTAAAAATGTACAGCATTTGTTTGCCCTAGTCTTAGCTAGGTTATCATTCTCCTAGTAAGGGTCATTGCATAGAACAGCATGAGGGTGCACATTTCCACAGGTCAAAGACCACAGACATCCCTTATTAAATACAAGTTATGATGTTATGTGATAAATGTTTTTCAGCACGACACAATTACTGTGATTACACTACTTATCCACACCAGAAAACAAACAGCAAATTTATGATAGGCCATAAATTGCTAAAGGCTCAAAAGTCTGTAAACATTTCACTGACATAGCATTATTTTTCTGCAAGCAATATGGTGGCTGTAGAAATAAAAAGACAACTGAAATGATGGGTGACAACAGCAACGCTGTAGCAGAGATAAAACAAGTGATTTGAACATTTCTTGGAAATAAAGTGATAATGATTCTTTAAAATTTGCACCCCATCCCTATCTACTGTGTGATGATGCCCAGAGATTAAAAAATATTGCATTAAAATTAAATTCTAGTATGATTTTTAAAATCTTGTGTCCTAGAACACTGCTAGGGAAACCATCAATGACACAACTTTGATAGAGTACATTCTATGCAAATGATACTAGTTCAGCTATTCTAGAAGATGCTACAAGTAGGATTACCATGTCTGCTATGGAAGCCTCATCATTCTTAGGGCAACCACAAAGGACAAAATTCGGATAGATATGTTCTAAGATAGACTCCGAAATTGTTGGAATGATATTTGCTCAGCTCATCAAGAGAAGAAAATGAAAACAGGTTTTCCACCTGGCTGTTATGGAAACTACACCATTGCCAATGGGAAACAACCCTGGAAACAATTCTGATAAAGCATGTCCTAAGAAACATACCTACAAGTTTTATCAATATTTCATCAAATGTTTTGAAAAAGATGCTGAAAATAGGGTTTTCCAAATGGTTGCTGTGGAAGTAAAACTATTGTTAATGGAGACATGTTGGACACAATTCTTATGGTGCATTTGCTAACAGGCATTCATATTAGGTTTGAATGAGCACAGAGATTTTGAAAATGAAGTTGAAAATAGGATTTTCATATGCTTTGTATGGAAAACACACCATGGTTAGGGAAGACACCATGAAAAATGGTAAGCACATGACAAGAAACATTTCAACCAAGTTTGATCAAAACTGATCTAGCCATTCATCTGGGTTCAAAAACAGCAATAATCCACTTGCCTAAGGTTAGCAAATTTCATGTTAGGCTAGTTTTCATAATTTCAATAATCCAATGGCTAGTCAATCTCCATGTGTCTACACCAATTAGTAGGAAGGACTAGTGAAAATACAGGACTAGTAAATTTTTCAATGTGCTAGTCCTTCTGGCTACAAAAAGTGTGTGTGAATTTCCATCATATCACTACGATGTCTGCAGTGTGGCAGTTTATAGTGATGTCTAGCACTGGGGCATCATGCCACAGACTTGTAGCATCATGTCCCACCCAGTCACATTATCCTGACACCAGGCCAACCAGTCCTACCATTAACCTCTTAATGCTGAGCGCCTAATGAGGCATCTGTAAACATACCATTTTTCTAAGTCTTTGGTATGACTTGGACAGGGTTCAAACCCATGACCTACTGTATCCAAGGCAGGCGCTCTAACAACTAGGCCACTGGAGCAATCAGCTACAAAAAATTTATGTTAAATTCTAGGCCTGCTGTTCTAGAGAAGTCATCAAAAATAGATTTTCAGACTGGTTGACATCTTGTTGCTACAGGAGCCACCCTGGACGATGTTGTTACGAGCATGTGATTCTTGTCAAGTCTCATAAAAATTCACTGAGCCATTCTAAATAAGACAATGACAAAAAAATAACGAAAATAAATTTTCCATGTTGGTTGCTATAAAAGCCACACAAATGCTAGGGAAGCAATTTTGAACATAATTTAGGTTGAATGTTTTGAATGTTCCTAATAGATCTGACTGAAATGGACCCAGGTTTTTTTTTATTTAGAAGATATTCAAAATAGCAATATGGATGGATGACAAGATGAACAACACAGGTGGGATGCAAGAACATTTCATAAACCCACCTGGATTGCAGTCACTTTAGTCAATACGAGACAGAGGCTGCAACCATGTCATTTTATGTCCAATCAGTCCCAGTGTTCAACTAACCATATATAAAGTGCCATTATATCAAGGGCATTATTATGTACCATCTCTGCTCACTTGTAACTCAAATCCAACTGCAAACGACAAAGACCCAGATCTGCCATCACGTAATGTGCCTGATGATTTGGGTCTTAGCAGCTTCTTAGGACTAATTAGTAGAACAAACAATGTAGACCCTGGTCTACCTGCTCATTATGTGATGGCAGATCTGGGGCTATGCTGTTTTGCATTTGGACTCAACCTAAAAGCGAGTACATATGCTAACTCATTTTATTTCAAGCTGCACAGAAAGCATTGATTTTACAAAAGTGGGCTACCTTAAATATTGAACTAATATTAAAAATATTAATATTAAAAGCTGATTTTAATATGTTGCCCTTTATGATAATGTGTCCTTCAAATAAGTATCTGTTATGAAAGGTTTCACTGTATCTAGAAAGATGAACTGATCTGACATATAATGTCTCAATGCAAAAAGCAGAAAAGCATTCTGGATCTTGAAAGGTTCTAGAATGTTTCTAATAAAGGTGAACTCTGGTAAACACCTGAACAAACCAGGAACAGGAACCAGCCAAGGGTAAACACAACTCTGACAAACAAAGACTGTGCATCCATTATCTTTAACTTCTGTTTATTTCTTGAATCCCAATTTTGTTAATGCTGATCAGTTACATGAAGAATGTAGATTCTACATGCAGATTTTCAGGCAAATATTCTGAGGCAAGATTAAATAATGATAGGTTGAAATTATACTTTATGACTTTGCACAACCAATTTTGCATAAAAAATTTTATTTCCCAATTACTGATATAGTCTGTGCAAAGTCTGACAATATAAATACAAGCTTTCTCCAGCAAATGTGCCAAACTGCTGGTGATGAATCTGTTTATAAAGCAGTTTATCTGCAAGATCAAGTCAAAATTCCTTTTGGTGTCAGAACTGGGGGTAAGATTGAGGAAAACAAAAACTTTGGTGTCAAAACTTGGGGGTCAAATTAAAAATGGAGGGGGGTCTTTGATGCACTAAAAGGATAAGGTGAAACACTGGTACAAAGGCTTCAAATTTTCGAGCAAAATGATTTTGTGAACATCTTTCTTGTGACTGAAGAGATGATGATCAGGAATGAAAGTAAAATCCTTGTTATCTGCTTACTTTTTTGGAGAACAAATCTGAATTTTCATAACTAATTTGACCATGGTAAATCATGACCTTATGTCAATAATGTATTATGTAGAGAAATTTCGGTTGATTGAAAGATGCTCTTTACAACTGTAATGCATCTGTAACAAAAGAATAAAAGATGAATGTTGCTCTTACAGTCATTCCCCCAAATTCTATATGTAAATTTCTTGTTGCTGCTTTTATGTCATGCATTACAACAATTTACTTGTTATGGCCAATATTAAACAAATCTTAAATTGGTAGTTGCCCTTATACATGTCACTTCTAAAATCTAAACTGAAAGTCTTTCCAAACACAGCATCTCTGCTATGTGTGTGAAGCAACATCATGTACCAGCCAATTTCTGAAACTCGGCTAAAGATGTTGAAAGTCAGATGGGATTTTAATAAATGTAAACTGCAGGCTCTTCATGGAAGATGTAAGGACCACCATAAAAGTTATAAAATAGAAGAAAAAAAAGATTTCTGTTGTAAACAAATGTTGTTTGCTTGTTGTCATTGATCATCAACAGACATGAAAAAGAACATGTTGAGTCAATGATTCTAATTGGACAATAGTTACAACATTTCGAGGATATTTCAATTTCAGCCAATCATTGAGTACAACACAAGTACACAAAAAGGAGGTTTAAGCATAAATTGATGAAATTTCAACTTCACTTTCTGCAAATTTAAGAACAGATGTTTGCATCATCCCATACATAAGACATTTTGTTGCACAGATACTGTTCTAACTACATGTTATTTCTAATATTTGTATTTCAACACAGGATTAGCCATCAACCAAAAGGACTCGTCTTTTGCCGAAAGCATGGATACACTAAAGCTGGGCCTATGGGCCAACAGTAATCTCAACACTGATAGCAGCAAGGACTAATTAAAATACTGCAGTTTGCCAACTGGTAATTGTTCACTAATAATTGTCAACTTTAATCAATAGTGTCTGAAGAAAAGCAGACTTAGACATTATCAGTTCTAATGGTTTTTCTCTCAAGGCAAAACAAACATAAGAAAGCATAAGGCAAAACAATCTAGGTTTTGATGAAACAAGTTGGGGAGTAAAGCCAACTGTAATTATGTAATACTTACCGGTCACTATTGTTAGCTTACCCACTCTGCTGTGGAAAAACCATTTCCACTGCCAGATGCACCAGTCTCCTGTTCAAGAATTCTTAGGACATGTGCACTGACCCAATATGAATCTATGTCACATGAATCAATGGGTTCAGGAGGTCGCTGAACGAAAGACCTTTACGCCACAAAGATGCTATCCAAGCTGTGGATGTCCTGACCAAGTGATTTACCTGGGGTATCAACCTGAAGAATGGGAATGCTTAAGTGAACAGTCAATCCCACCTGAGGATGAAAGTGTCCACTGCCCAAGCTCTTTGGTCTTGGACTGGAGAAGCATAAAATGGTGGCCTGTATTTGTGTTTCATTGCAAACAAATCTACTTGATGTTTCTCTGACAGAATGAACAGCAATTCTGCAACTGCCTGATCTAGAGACCATTCTGTTAGGCCTATTTGCCAATTCGGGTCACCTGTCACCAAGGATAGTTTTCTTTGTTAGAATGTGACAAACCGAGAGCGTAATCCCTTCTGACTCTACTTCAGCACGAAAGTTTCCAAACTTCCACAAAGAGAGAAGGTACACGAATACCTCCTAGACAACTGAGGTTATGCAACCACTGATGCATTGTCTGAGGAGACCATGATGCAAACACCATAAATAAGCACACACACCCCACAACACATTCCATGCATAGGGGTATATACAGGAGAGGGTTTTGGGGACATGAAGAGGAACTCCCATAAAACATTTTTTGGATTGTACCATGACTTGAGGCGGTACTGAAAAGTTGACCAAGGAGAAATTTGATCTGACAATGAATCCAGACTGACAACAGGAGAAACTTCTTCTTCTTCTTCTTCTACAAAACAATTCCAGAACTTTGTGTATCCTTTCTGGGATAACACAAACCTGACATAGAAAGGTAAAGAAATTTATACCCAAGTCCTGAGGAGGAATGAGCTTGATTTCTCTAGGTTGGGAATAGGTCCTAACTGAGTCACTGTGGACCCACAGCAGGTCACATGACATAATAGGGACTGTTTATTGCTGTTGTGCAGCAGCAAGATATTGATGAAATGAATGAGTGGAATGCCCAGATACCTTGTGTGTGTAGCTACTACTCCCATAACATTGGTGAAGATAATGGTTGCCAAGCCTAGACCGAATGGCATGGCTTAGAAATGAAATGCCTCCCATTTGATCAAAATCTGGATCTTTTTCCTGTTAAGAGGAAATAATAGGATGTGGCAATACACATCCAGAAAATCAACGGAAAATGCAGTCTATGGGTCTGATAGCATTTCAAACTTATGCTGCAGTTTCCATCTTGAAGGTTTCCTCTTGCAAACATTTGTTTATCATGGAATGACCAATCATCAACTTGTTTCTGGCCTTGTTGTGGACCAGAAATATCTGGGAGAAGAAACAAATGCTGGTGACACAATGTTTTGAACCCTCTCTACTACGCCCTTCTGAAGAAAGGCATGTACCTCTTCCTATAATTTATTTACATAAATTTTTTTCTGAAGAGAAACAAATGTAAGAAAAGGACTCCGAGTGATTTAAGAAGTAAATTCACTCGTAAAATCATCCAGGGGAAGCGACTGTCTGGAAAAATTGACAGACATGGTTCTGGAAGTGAGAGCTTGGAAACACAAGGTATTTGCAACAATCTTATGTAATTCATTGATACTACTATGATGATTTGTTTGATTTATTTGCTTGTATTTGCATGGATTTATTTGTTTAAGTTCGTAGATCAATTTTCTTGATATGGTATACCTGTGTTGAATTCATTTATCTACGTCCGTACAATGATATTTTTCTTTATATAAACATTGACGACTCGTTTGAACGTATAGTCACGATTATTATAGGAAATTATGTATCTAGAATTTCATGCCTTATTTAAGTTGAGATGAGATGCAAGAATCCGTGTGAATTCTCTGACCTATATATGAGTTCACGTATGATAACTACTTGATTGTTGTTATAAATAGCGTAGTGCAAGGAATTTCATTCATCTGTGTAATTGAGACTAGTCTGGAACTAATGTCTCGGTGGTGTGTTGAAATAGCCATTAGCAGGACCATTAATTTTGTGAAACTAGGTTGTTTACGGTCTGTCATGGCCAGTTAGACTAGATAGCCGTAGGATCTGTTTGAATTAGGATAGAATTTATCTGACATAACGAGGGGGAGGGGTATTGATCTATTCCCCCAGTATAATGTGACGGAAGATTTAGGTTGCTTATTTTTGTTATTTTAGAAGGTGAGATAGCTACGGGACGTCACGTATTACAAACCCAAAGTGGACACAAATTCGGAAGGGGCGAAAGAGGCGAGACACCTGAGAATTTGGAAAAGAAAGGGAAAAGTGGAGAAGACCCAGACTTACCGGCACAAGGAAGTCAAAATGGATAGTCGCTGTGGAATTTGGACTGAATCAAGACCATCAGGTTATGAATCTGTAGCAAGCAGTGTTCGATTTCACTCGATTGATGATGAGATAATTCTATCGCTTAACAGATCGGCTATTGGTATCATCGTAATTGTATTTGAAATACGCTGAATAAGTTAATTCAAAAAGAAAGAAGTGTATCTTTCAATCATAATGCATTATCACTTTTGTTTATGAACTTTATTGTTAGGAATTTTGATTAAATTTTGTCTTTATTTGTAACGGGGGCTCGTGTTATTCTGTTCTATATACCTGCTCAGATCTTTATCTATTCCACCTGTAAAATTCACAATTTCTATTGACATTTACTCGCTCCGGACAAATTACACCGTATTCGATCACCTCTAGATAACAATAACCAAACCCATGACAACCACCCCAACAAAGCTGGGAGGGGAGTTATGACAATTATGAAATATATAAAATCATATGCCAATATGCAAAAGTTAAATAAAGAATGTAGGACTCATGGCACTGAAAAATTATCAAACTGTGCTGCCATTATAAGTTAACGGCTTTGTGCTGGCAGAAAAATAAGAAATATTACTTCGGAATTATATCTGGCTTATAAAAAAAGGCAAATGTAAATCAAATCCGAACTTTTATTTCATAAATACATTGTACAGCAAAACACAAAATGTAACACAAATATGAGTTTGTCACACATACATGTAAATGGATATAATATACTTACTAGTAAACACCTGAGGGTAAACAACATTGCTGGAGACTTCACTCAGTGGTGAGTCATATTTAATTTAATATTTTCAAATTATTAAACAATAACAAAACCAGTCAGGGACCAGTGGTGACTAGACCACCCCAGCAGATGAGGGTATGCCTCCACATTGGAATTCGTCGACATTTGTGTAGTCATGCGACTCGGAATGCAAATGGCGAGTTCCAGGTCAAATTTCATCAACGCTATAGTTTCGGCTAGTCTGTCAGCGGATTGACAATATAACGAATGCTATACTCGCAATATCTGAGAAAATAAATTATTTTCCAATCGATTTCATGCAGGTATATCTCGATGAAAGGTCATTAAAGTTTGTTAGGCCGGCTAGTAAGTGGCTACCCTATGCCGACACCACATGGTGTCGGCAAATTCCAACTTTTCGATTGGCAATGGACTCTGACCCTACGCTCCAACATAAATGTCCAAATATCAAAAATGGGGTGGCAAGAGTCAGAGGAAACTCGGACTAGATTCCGAGGTCGTGTTCACTGCTTATTCCGCTACATTCGGAAATGAACACAATAATGAAAGCTAAAGTTGTTTATTTGATGTATTCTTATAAATGACCACATGTACATCTCTGGGTATTTCTGCCTCTGAATTCAATCACTATAAATATCAGTACATTCTCCCACCCAGTCGCCAGTCAAAGTCTTTGAACTTGCTGCCCAGCTATTGCATCATGTTCTTTTGATGCACTCTTATAATGTCAACACGTACGTCAAGAGGTCTTTCAGCCACCGAATTCTGTCATTGTAAATATCATCACAACTAATTGATCAACACACTTTCCCACAAAGCAGGACTGGCAAGTCGTTGAATTTTGCCACACACCTATTGCATGCGTGCGGAGGACTCCCGTCTAAGTGATTTT
This sequence comes from Megalonaias nervosa, assembly GCA_016617855.1. Taxonomy (NCBI): domain Eukaryota; kingdom Metazoa; phylum Mollusca; class Bivalvia; order Unionida; family Unionidae; genus Megalonaias; species Megalonaias nervosa. The sequence continues at coordinate 312,261 of JAECUM010000016.1, forward strand.
CTGCGTCCCAGAAAAAAAACTGATGTCCAAATACGCATGATTAAGCGTTTCCGAGACCTCTGTAGAACTCTAGCTTTTTATAAATCAAATTACTGTCTCTCCCATCCGAGTATCTTGGCTTTATTAAGGACTGATTCTAAAAAAAGTAACCAATTAATAAAAGCTAAGCTTTCCAGCACACACCTGGGCCTCATGGATAAAACATTCGCTAACAAAGCACTAGATTGCATGACTGTTAACTGCAGCTTCTGCATGAAAATGGATAAATCTAAAATCATTAGAGGACATTGTACCCCAAAAAATGTCATCTACTTCCTCAACTGCCATCAATTTGGCATACAATAAATAGGTGAGACTAAAACAGAATTCCAAGAGAGAATTTAAAAAAACACTCGAGAGATATCAGTAACCATAACAATTCCCCCAGTGTCTGAACATTATAACCAATCTGACCACAACACGGATGTGTTAAATATCAGATAATAGAAAGTATTGAATCTGATCCAGAGCTCTCTAGCAACACCATTTACTGGAGATAGAAAACTTTTTGGATAAACCAATTACATACTCTACAGCTGATAGGAACTGACATCTCTGTTTAAATGGGAGTTTAGCCATTTTTAACTTACCAGTTCATATTATATTCTAAATGCATTTCTGGATGGGAACAGTGACATGAAAATGTGAAAAATTTGAATTTACAGTATTTTGTATGTACTGCAAACATCTAGATTTTCCAATATTGCCCCTAGATTTATCAAATTTTATCCTTCAAAAGTCTGCAGTTAGAATTTAAGAAACAACAGTGACCATGTTTTTTTGTCATTATTCTTAATTAAATTTAAGTTTGATTGCATTTTTGGACATGCAAGTTTTGAACAATTTAATTTTTAAATCCTACAATTGATACCTTTTATTATTCATTTTTACCAGCATCAATATTATAATCAAAAAGATATCTCAACACATACATCTCAAAAACAAAGATTTGTCCCAGAACATATAGTGCACAAAAAGGTTTACTTTATAAACTAATTTACAGTGTCCCAACATATACATTGTCCCAATATGTACAGTAAATATGGTATTGACTGGTTTTAACTGGCAAGTAATCTTAGTTAGGGACTTATGCTGGTGATCCTTAAAATCCTGATATGCAATGGCAGGAATGAAACCATAGAATAAAGTCTCAGATTGCAGCCCCAAGAAGAGTTTTGTTATGCTCTAGCAGCAAATCCTAAGTGCCCAATGCAACATCTCTGCTGAGACTGAGGAACTCCACTGATAATCCATGGCCATAGACAATGTATGCCTAAATGTCTTTGCTACAGCTTTCGCAAATCAACAGCAGATATGACTCTTCCTTCAAAGGTGTTAAGAATGTGCTGAGAACAGATCACCATGTGATGCTTTTGTCACTAAGAGCCTGGTATTCAACTCTAAAGCCTCCAATTATTTAACAGAGAGGCAACAAATGACCCTGATGAAATCCCCACTTGAAAACTTGTGGCATTGGGTGGAGGTGGATGTAACATCCAGGAGAGGAAATGAAGCCTATACCTGAAGGATGAGACCAAAGGTCTCACAGTAGAAATGGGGACTTAAGGGTTTTGGGCACATATCAGAGGGAACAAGTGGTGTACTTTATTTACAGCCTTGTCGAAGGGCAATATCTCTTCCTCCTTGACCACCTGAAATGCTTTGTGGGGATGCTCTGGAGATCCTATGAGGGGAGGGTACAAACTCTCCCAATTACTGTCAGCAAATTCCTGAGAATCTTCTAAAACAGACAAAGCATTATCATCATCCTGTTTCCAAACTTTGGTAGGATTCAGGAGTATTAGGCCTCGAATGATCCATATCCAGTAAAATCTAGGAAGCAGGTTTTATGACTGCTCATGTGGAGTGAATGAACTTTCTCTAACTGGTACCTTGTCTGAGGCATGAAGATTTTTTCTCATTCCTCTAAAGTCTCATAGGGAAAGGGGAATTAACCATGTTGATCCCTCCTGAGTAATGTATGGTGGTCTTCAAATCTCAACACCCATACCTGCAGGGAGCCAAATAGAAGACATCCATGATGTACAGGATGATCCCACCCTTCAAAAAGTTAAACCCCACATCCCAAAAGGGTTGAAAGGGAACACTGGAAAAGGGAGGGACATCTGTCTGACCCCTTTCCCAGCAGCATGCAAAATACAGGCTCTGTTCCTGTAGTTGGGTAACTAGGTAATATGTAGACGGGGGGGGGTTGATCCAATCCCTGACCCTATACCTGGATTCGGCATGTGTTTTCAATGCCTGGTTCCCATTGCCCAGTGAGAGGTACCCAGTGTCCAGTATTCTGTACCTGTTGACCTGGGTATGGTGATTGGATGAACAGACACCTAAAGTCAATGGCAATCTAGATCTGTGGGAGGATCATTACTCAGAACTAAAAGAGCTAGAATGATGCACTACCCTCTCAGGGTTTTGTGAACCACTCATCACCTGGCCTTGGGTACCATAACAGGTCTCAGTTCTACCCCTATCAGGAGTAAAAGCTTGCACTTTGGATGGTCCTACCCCTCCTTCCCTTCCTCCTACAGTCAGGGGTGGGGTTGCACTTAATTTCAACAATATTATAGCCTTTAATGACAGATGCTGTCCTCTTCTTAAAAGACATGCAATCTTTACTGGGGATGCTGCTGATACTCCCTCTTATATTCAGGGGAGTGCAGTCAATTCCCTGAGAAGTAGCCCTTTTCTCCAAAAAGGTTGTAACAGTAGTTCTCTTCTGGAAGATGCCATGTCTGACTCTTTCATTCAGGTAGACACAGCCAATTCCAGTTACATGTGCACTCTGAGATCTTAGGGATTCAAATGGAGAGGAAGAAGAATGCATTTCATTCCTCCTTTTATATATACACCTGTTTCAGCTAGGTCCCAGGTAGTGTTAGAAACTGACAATGAAATCGACATCTGTCCAATCGCGTACATTGTGTATATGAAATACATGGAGGGAGGGTCACACGGTGCCTTCTTTTGCCCATACTTAACCAAACATGTGACATCTGAAAAGAAATTTCGGAAACAAAATGTTTTGAATGACCAAAATAACTGACGATATATCACTGTCATCCTTATTACTTATCTGTAATTGAAGACCTCTGAGTTTATTTGTTGACCATTCCATTGGCCTAGAGGTTAGAGCATCTGCCTTGGATGCAGGAGGTTGTGGGTTTTAACCCCAGCCGAGTCATACCAAAGACTTAGCATTAAGTGGTTAGTGTCAGGACTGGTTGACCTGGTGTCAGAATATTATGACTGGGTGCGACATCATGCTATGCGTCTGCGACATGATGCCCCAGTGCTAGACATCACTATAAACTGCCCCATTGCAAACATCCTATATTTACCAAATTAGTTGTAAACAGAGGAACATCATATATGTAATATAACAATGTGACAAGCCTTACACAATTAATGGAGGAATGTGTAATAGCTACTTAGGTCGCATGGAGATTAATTAATACTGATAATGCATACACATTAATAACTTAAATGAAAATAATATATGAACCCCGATACAACGTGTAAACAATTGGAGTTAAAATATACAAATGGAAAATTTTGACCACCAAATAGAAATTGTTTACATATTCCAACAAGTAATTACCATATCCACAAGGAGTAGTGAGGGGAGGTATGCATAAAGCATTTAAAAATTTTAACTGGACTATCAAAACAAACTTTTTGATAATTAAGGACTGAGAGATAATGTTTCACTAATAAAAAATCATGAATATTAGGTCTTGATACTGCACAACCCATCACTATTGTAATTTTCTCTAAGCAAGCAACTTTTTCTACATCTTAAGATGTCACAGTTCCGCCTAAAAAATTCTGAGAATAGACTACTGCACATAGGCATAGATGCAGACTGGGTCAAAGGGCAGGAAGATGGTGCATTTGGCACAGATGAGGGTTTTTCCATTACAGAACTGGTAAGGTAAATAACAGTGACAGGTAACGTATTACTTATATTCAATAAAAAAATTTATCCCCAAAGGCAGAAGCCAATAACTGACTCCATCTACCAATAGACTAAACCAAGTCAGTGCTGCAATTTGGCACCAATGCTGGAGAGAGCTTATATTTGATATGTAAAGCTAGTAGTGCAAAAAACATGAACAGAATTTTCAAGCTTGCATCATATACACTGAAACAAAATAGTTGCCTAAATATCTGACCATATAACTGATATCCTCAGTGTAACTGATTAGCATTGATATCCCCATTATAATTGACTAGCATTGATATCCTCACTGTAATTGATTAGCACTGATATCCTTGGTGTAATTGATTAGCATTGATATCCTCAGTGTAATTAATTAGCACTGATATCCTCAATGTAATTTATTAGCCTTAATATCTTCAGTGTAATTGATTAGTACTGATATCCTCATTGTAATTAATTAGCAATGATATCCTCAGTGTAATTGATTAGCACCAACAAAGTTGTGAAGTAAAATGCAAGCAATACAAGAAAAATGCTGTCACTTTCATGTTTACCCTTCCTCAGTTCACAATACCTTTCAAATGTACTGGGTTTTCAAAGGGTGATAAAACACAAACTTATATGAGGATTTTGTCACAATTTAAAAAAAACAACATTGTCTTGTATAATTACATTAGGTAGGTATATTCAGAAATGAAAGTTTTATCTAAATTGATACATCCATCCCTCGAGTGTGATTCCAAATACCTGTAGTTTATCATATAAGGCATCAGAAAAATTAATTATTAAACAAAAATCGATGCATTGTGCATGGGACCAAGGCACTGTTTTGATAAACTAGATTACGTCGTGCTTTTTCGAGTGTAGATGGGCCCACAAATCAACATGTTTACAGACGCAGCCAGACCATCTATTGATCAATTTGTTTAGTTTTTCTACCTTCATATGTACCTAATTAACAACTGGAATTCCCCTGTCTCTACTCAATAATTGATTTTTCCACCAAAATTCCCCCTTCTCAACCAAAAGTGTCTATCCATCAAATTGCATTCATCAAAAATGAATTACATTACATTACCAATTCTATTGATCGTACCTCAACACGTAAGCATCCATGCTTTCGTTTCTCGACATGCTGATAATGGTACATTTCACCAGTCTCAGCAGAGCCTCCCAATGACATCTGAAAAAAAAAAACAAGTTGGGTTAATAGGTATCTTCAAATTCAATGAGTGCTGTGATATTTAATTAGACTCCTTACTCCTTCTTGCAGTGAAACCTGTCAATCAGATATAACTAACATTCATACTTTGTAGGCAGGTATCTTCGGTACAGAGTGTGAATAACAAAAATATCATCAAGAAAAGTTCATAAATGTCCTTCATGAGCAAAGTTACTGACATACACTTGATGTAGCTGTGTCTGCTAAAACCAATTTCACTATACTAGCAAGAAGAAATAACAATATTACATATCATAGTTTGGTCAAGGTAACTGTAACATCTTTATTACATACCATAGTTTGGTCATGGTAATTATAACATCCTTATTACATACCATAGTTTGGTCAAGGTAACCATAACATCCTTATCAGATATCAAAGTTTGGTCAAGGTAACCGTAACATTGTTATTATATATCAAAGTTTGGTCAAGGTAACTACAACATCTTTAATACATACCTTAGTTTGGTTATGGTAACTGTAACATTCTTATTACATATCAGAGACTGATCAATGTAACTATAACATCCTTAATACATACCATAGTTTGCTCATGGTATATATTATATCTTAACATATCGAAGACTGGTCAAGGTAAATTTACTGTTCAGAAATTGTAATTATTATTGCAACAGACAATAACACTGCACTAATGACAACATGTAGTTTAATAGGATCATTTATAAATATTAGGTACTGTATTATTTTAACATACAATAAATTTGCCCTCATCTTGGGACCATATTTAGTGTTGTACAAGAATTTGAGAGACAAAAGCTGCGCACACCTGAATGCACATCACTGTACTTGTTTAAATTTGCAATGATCTATGACAGATCTGTAACTTGACATTACTTTTTTATGTGAGGTCTGTTAAATCAGCTATCCAGGGTTGTTAGGAGTCATATCATATCCAAGTCTTATTATTATACACTGTGGATTCAATCTATTTAAACAGAGTAACATCAAACACCTGTTTAATTTTCACCTTACTCTGATCTATAGCAATTTCCCCTATGGAAACTTGGGCAAGGTTCTAGAAGAGTCTAACCTTTGACCCTTCCTACAAGGTATCTCAAGTAGTGTAGTTACTGCATTAACTACTTGAGCTACTGGTACTGTGAGTGTACTGCTGGTCTAGTCACTACAATTTGCACAGTAAGGTCTTAAACAAAGGAACTTAATGAAAACAATTGTGGGGTTGTATCCAACAATGAAAAAGCCATATAAATGCCAAATGATATTGTAAACAATATAAAGGTGCAGATAGGCTCTTGTAGTTGTAATCCGCTGGATCAAAGTATTGCTAACATTGAAAAAGTTACAAAAAAATGGACTACATAACACCACCCACTAATGATCTTAAAAATCTGTACACAAAACTGACTGAAATCCAACATTCCTTAATAAAGTTAAGGTGGCAGGAGATAGTTTCACAAAATGTACCCTGTAAAATTTCTTAACTTAAGGCAATGATGTGACTTTTTTCAGCTTTTATTGTTTAATAATTAAAGATATGGATAAATTTGTGAAATAGGTATTTCAGGCTTTTATTCTTGAAATTGATGTGTGGCATGTACATCACCCATAGTTACCATAGTTACTTCAAAGTATGTGGACAGCAAAATACCAATAATCTGCAAGGAAACTGAGCTAGCCACACAGCAGTAGACATGTGGGTTCATGACAAGTTGAAGATCTCAAAATCGGCTTGGATGGCAACTATTCTTAACCAAATTTTACAAGGACAGAAAAACAGGGGCAATAACTCCTCCATACAGAATCTGGTTTAATTTAGCAATCTTTGGTAAAAACTGCAGCCGAAACCAAAGTATTGGAGAACAGGCAATCTAAATAATGTAATATTAGAAAAAAAATCCATCTGGCACCATCCATATAAAAGTGCAAAATATGATTGAAATCCAACCATTCTTTGTAAAGTTTAGCTGTGAAAACCCAAGTTAGGACATATAATCTGACAAAATAAATTCTGTAAATTATGACCTATGATGCTACAATGAAATTCATCCATGGTCTCATTAACATAGAGGCACATGATAATCTGACAAAAACCAACAACCTGATAAAATCATGTTGTGAAACTCAAGTTCCAGTATGGGAGATCAGAGGTTGTAACTCCTGTCACAATAGCATGAACAAATAGAAACCAAAGACCTATGAGGATAAAGTACAAGAATGGGAAATCAAGGGTTGTAACTCCTGTCATGATAGCGTGAATTGACAGAAACCAAAGACCTATGAGGATAAAGTACAAGAATGGGAAATCAGGGGTTGTAACTACTGTCACGATAGCGTGAATAGATAGAAACCAAAGACCTATGAGGATAAAGTACAAGAATGGGAAATCAGGGTTTGAAACTCCTGTCATGTTAGTGTGAACAGATAGAAACCAAAGACCTATGAGGATAAAGTACAAGAATGGGAAATCAGGGGTTGAAACTCCTGTCATGATAGCGTGAAAAGATAGAAACCAAAGACCTATGAGGATAAACTACAAGAATGGGAAATCAGGGGTTGTAACTCCTGTCATGATAGCGTGAATAGATAGAAACCAAAGACCTATGAGGATAAAGTACAAGAATGGGAAATCAGGGGTTGTAACTCCTGTCATGATAGCGTGAAAAGATAGAAACCAAAGACCTATGAGGATAAACTACAAGAATGGGAAATCAGGGGTTGTAACTCCTGTCATGATAGCTTGAATAGATAGAAACCAAAGACCTATGAGGATAAACTACAAGAATGGGAAATCAGGGGTTGTAACTCCTGTCATGATAGTGTCAATAGATAGAAACCAAAGACCTATGAGGATAAAGTACAAGAATGGGAAATCAGGGGTTGAAACTCCTGTCATGTTAGTGTGATTAGAATTATTAGAAACCAAAGATATACAAGGATAAAGTACAAGAATGGGAAATCAGGGGTTATAACTCCTATCATGATAGCATGAATAGATAGAAACCAAAGACCTATGAGGATAAAGTACAAGAATGGGAAATCAGGGGTTGAAACTCCTGTCATGTTAGTGTGAATAGATAGAAACCAAAGTCCTCTGAGGATAAAGTACAAGAATGGGAAATCAGGGGTTATAACTCCTGTCATGATAATGTGAATAGATAGAAACCAAAGACCTATGAGGATAAAGTACAAGAATGGGAAATCAGGGGTTGTAATTTCTGTAATGATAGCATGAATAGATAGAAACCAGAGACCTATGAGGATAAAGTACAAGAATGGGAAATCAGGGGTTGAAACTTCTGTCATGTTAGTGTGATTAGAATTATTAGAAACCAAAGATATACGAGGATAAAGTACAAGAATGGGAAATCAGGGGTTATAACTCCTGTCATGATAGCATGAATAGATAGAAACCAAAGACCTATGAGGATAAAGTACAAGAATGGGAAATCAGGGGTTGAAACTCCTGTCATGTTAGTGTGAATAGATAGAAACCAAAGTCCTCTGAGGATAAAGTACAAGAATGGGAAATCAGGGGTTATAACTCCTGTCATGATAATGTGAATAGATAGAAACCAAAGACCTATGAGGATAAAGTACAAGAATGGGAAATCAGGGGTTGTAATTTCTGTAATGATAGCATGAATAGATAGAAACCAGAGACCTATGAGGATAAAGTACAAGAATGGGAAATCAGGGTTGTAACTCCTGTCATGATAGCATGAATAGATAGAAACCAAAGACCTATGAGGATAAAGTACAAGAATGAGAAATCAGGGGTTGTAACTACTGTCATGATAGTGTGAATAGATAGAAACCAAAGACCTAAGAGGATAAAGTACAAGAATGGGAAATCAGAGGTTGTAACTCCCCTCATGATAGTGTGAATAGACATAAACCAAAGACCTCTTAAATCTCATAGTGGATAAAGCTGCATAATTTTATTCAACTCCCACTATTGCAAGTATAGTTCCTTTATGAAACCAAACTATTGATGGAGAGTCAGAGATGGCCCATGTGATCACTACAGCTCCCTGCCCATGTTGCTAAAAGGGGCCTAATGGGGCCTTAATAAATGTGTTTTAATTACTATAGCTCCCTGCCCACTCTGCTGAAAGTGGCCTAATGGAGCCTTAATAAATGTGCTTTAATCACTCTAGCTCCCTGCCCATATTGCTGAAAGGGGCCTAATGTGGCTTTAAATGTGTTTTAATCACTCCAGTGCTCTGCCCACACTATCGCAAGGGCCTTAATAAAAGTGTTTTAATTGCTATAATAAAATTGGTATAAATACTTCAAAATTGCATTTGAAATAACTCCTTATCATTGTAAAATTTTTGTGGCATATTTCTAACAGATTTTATTGAAACATAACAAATCCGTGATTGTCGCTGCCTATTTGATGGGTAAGGACCGTTGATCACTAACAGCACTGAGTTTTTTCTCTCTTTCATAGTATAATTAATTTTTTATCAGGCCTATACATACGCACTGGGGATTGCTATACAAAGCTGCTCACCTTTATAGGCATTAATTGAATTTAAAAAACATTTCTGGATTCATTTATTGTATATTCTTTCTCGCAAACATTGGAAAGAAATTCCTAACCAAATATTGAAAAGCCAGGGGACAAAACAACAGTACTTGTATGTAAAAATTAAGTACATTTATGGATGTATACATAGAGCACTGAGCAAGTCAAATAAGCCCATTAATCTTACCATACATGTACAGTGCAAATTAAATCCACAATTGGTGCATGAATTCAATGCTTCGAAAGTGTTTACAGCTAGCTATCCAAGGCTTTAACAGGAAAGCATCCTATACCTACAAAATGAAATTTCAAATACATGTACTGTATACTATTCTAGTTGGAACTGGTTGTGGGCCAGTCTCTATGCACATGAAGAATATTGATTAGCTGAGACCTTTGAAGAAAAAGCAAAAATCAATCTATCCCAATTGTATATATGAGTGTCTGTTATAACAGTATATATGCTTTCACACAGTATGCAACCTGGATCTGAAACAAGAGGATCTGTCTGATCTGATTGTATTCTTGTTTATTCAATTATATGTGCTTTGCTTTGTGAATGAGAACGATAATCCAGGTGCTAATGGGTTAATGCTCTATGAATTGGGAAAGCAGGAAAGGGACTTAGAGAAATGAAAACTAAATGGGAACCAGAACTACATGTATTAGTGATGGGTAAATCTCAAAGAGACCCACTCACTATAACTTGCTCAATAAGGCCTTATAACAGAGTGTGTGTGTGTGTGTGTGTGTGTCTTTAACTCTGTGTGTGCGCATGCTTTGGATTTTTAAAATAGCTTTAACAATTTTTCAGTCATATCGCTACGATATCTGCAGTGTGGCAGTTTATATAGTGATGTCTTGTACTTGAGCATCATGCTGCAGACATGTAGCATGATGTGCCACCCAGCCACATTATTCTGACACCAGGCTGACCAGTCCTAACACTGACTTCTTAGTGCTAAGCGCCTAGCAATACAGCTGTTAGTACCATTTTTATAAGTCTCTCATATGACTTGGCCAGGTTTCGAACCCACAACCATTTGCATCTGAGGTAGATGTCCTAACCACTAGGCCACTGGAGCAGTCGCCTTACAACAGAAGAACTAGTGTTGGGAAACCAAATTATTAGAAGATGGATATTCTGGGGCCAAGACCCTCTAAATGCTGATTTATAATGCTTGAATCCAACTCCTTCATGGTTTTATTACTACAAGCAATATCTCGTGTAAAGATTATGATATGAAGTTGATTGGCATAGGCCACAACTCTGTCCAAAACAATGAGTACACTAAAAAACACACGTCTATGAAACAACATTCACATCAAACAGTCAGAATATGTTGAGTAGTTCTTCATTACAAGCAATATACCATACAGAGATATTATGCTGATTGACAAAGGCAATAACCCTGTAAAAATGGTGGATGAAATAAATTGTGTGTTTCAGATTTGTAACATAGCTTAAACAATGTTAGTCATATCACTACGATGTATAGTGATGTCTAGCACTGGGGCATTTTGTCGCAGACATAGAGCATCATGTCCCACCCAGTCACATTATCCTGACATCAGGCCAACCAGTCCCAACACTAACCTCTTAATGTTGAGTGCCAAGCGAGGCAGCTGCTCGTACCATGTTTTCATGTCTTTGGTATATCTCTGCTGGGGTTCAAACCAATGACCTCCCACATCCAAGGTGGATGCTCTAACCACTTAGGCCACCAGAGCAGTCAGATAAATAAATGTAAACATAAAATAAAGTACAACATAATAAAATTAAAATTGCAAAGATGTTCATATTCTTTAAATGTCTATTTTTTAAAAATGGATTCAAGTCACACATGTAAAGTCATGGAATGCATCCCTTCCCCACCCCTGACTCCCTTCCAGCCTGAGGAACTTAGAATCCCACCAAGTACACACTGCAACACTAGACCCCTGATACTGAGAAGATGACAAGAGGCCCAAGTGAAGTTGATGTTGTCCTCTAAGTATTAGGTACCCTTTATCTATTTATAACAGTTTGGCAGGTGTCACTGAATACATTCCTCAGTGATGACAAAAACATAATTCAAGATCACCTGATTCATATGCTTTCTTATTGTATACTCTAGTATACACTAAAGTAACTGAACAATGTTTCTCTATATACATCATCACAAAGCTGTATATGCTGTCAACATGGATACATGTTTTGACATGACATTGCAAGACTTTTTACATTATGATGTCATTATATTCAACATCATAAATTAAATTATGAGCAAGGTTGAGTAAAGAGTAACAAGTGCAAATACATTTGCATATCTGTAAATCTTTTGTTTAGTAATGTTTTAACATCTGGTAACTGATTCTTATTATAATTTAGAGTATACAATTAACAGGTTATTTGATGTGTACTGTCAGATATCAGGTGGACTTCTTTTGGCCAGCAGATTCAAATATCATTGGCTACATGTCAAAACAACTCAACCCCCTTGAAGTACATGTACAATAACCAGTAAATATTGCTTATGATTTTGTTTGTCCAAGAACTTGATTATATGTACCTATTCCTGAGTTTCTCTTAGGGGTGCAAGATTGAGAGTACAAAAAATCCCCTTGGTTTCAGAACTGGGGGTAAAATTAAAACTTTTGGGGTCTCTGACTTACAAATGAGGGTAAAAGGAAACACTGCTGTTCACAAACACTAATCAGAAGTACAGCCTCTAAAGTGGTAACAAGTTGAACCAGTATCTGGTGTCATCATTTCATGAACCTGCACAGAGGTCAGTCATTGAAGAACTTAAGAGAAATTTCTTTAAGATAAGCCTACATACCAAGTTTGATCTGGCCTAGTTTAATATAACATGCATGGATGTCACTCATCACAGAACTTATGTGAAATTGTTTTAAGATAAGCTTACATATCATGTTTGATATGGTCAAGTTTAATACAACATGCATGGATGTTGCTCATAATAACACTAATCTGAGGTCTTCATGATCAATGCCAAATCTGTCAACGCCCAAAAAATTAAGTGTGTTTCCTCTTGCACTGTTTTGACCAACAGGTAGGTGTGTGTGTGTGTGTGTGTGTGTGTGTGTGTGTTTGTGTGTGTGTGTCTGTCTAATATAATGATTGGTATATATACTGTACTAAGCACTTTAAGTACAGGGCTAAACCAGCTCAATTAGATGCACAAATCAATTTCAGGAAAAAAAATTATAAAAAAATTTTTTACCCCCTGGGGGAAAAAGTGCTAGGCAACAAAAAAACAGGGACAGTCAGCCAACTGGAAACACACATATTTTTTGTCAAGCAAAAGTATCCTTTTGAGTGATAATTACGTTAATCAGATTTCAGATTACTTCATTAATATACAGATATGTGCCATAACTAATATCTCAAAATGTGTCCTTATTTTTGTTTTTCTGTTTAGTTGAATACAACCATTTACATATGCATGACCGTAGATTCCCATGTGCACTAAAAAGCAGGCAAGGTAGACCTTACATGACAGAGACAATAAGGCCATGAATAGTTCTCAAATTATGACAATCAGAAATAACAAGGACCCTTTTAAAGAATTTTGTCTCATCTGGTCACATGAATACCTCATGTGTCACATCTGCTCCCATACACAACACCTTTATTTTTGTAAAACTTCTGAATTCTCAGATTATCACTATACAACAATCTACTCTGTCCTATTTTGGATATCCTACCATGAACTTAGTGAAAATGAACACTCTTCCCCAATATGTGTGTAACATTTTAATTAGTACATTAGACTTTTTCTGAAGTTTAATACTGCTTCATCCACTTCCAGTTCCCTGGGTCTGAAATTATTTCAAATTCAGCTAATTCAACTGGTGACATGCACTGCATGTTCAAAGGTCTAACTGTCAGTGAAAACTAAGCCATACAAACCTAAACCATGCTAGTGAAAACCAAGCCATACAAACCTAAACCATGTCAGTGAAAACCAAGCCATACAAACCTAAACCAATCGTGTAATGAAAAAAAAAAGTCAATTAGACAACAGTGTGGTTCTCCTTCTTATAAATGTTTGCTTTATTTGTTGTTTTCTCACCCCATGCATGTAACTAAGTCGTATTTTGTTCTTTTACTCATTATGTAGTTTGCTTTTGCATTTTCTTTTTCCCTTGAGAGTTATATGTATATGAAACTTCCTAATTAATTAAGGGGATAAATCCTTTTCCTGTACCCACAGTAGATTCTCATTTTCCTACCCATTTAACCCATTACCACTTTATGCCTCTACTAGGTTTACAGCACAAAATCTTGTCAACAGTCTGCCAGACTGTTGGATTATCTGACACACTGATTCAGCCTGCCTGTTGCAAACAACTTGTGGATGTGTAGCAGAGTCGGTCTCTGTATCATTAGGGAGGGGTCAACTCTGGGTTAAATTTCCTTTCTCTCTTTATCCACTGGCCTGCTGGATTGGTGGATCTTTGGTCAGAAGAAGTATATTCCTTAAGCATGTTGGCATGGATTAAAGACTTTACCAGCTTATTAGTCTTGCAATCCCTCAGTTTAAACCTATGATTATCCAGCACCTGGGTGAGAAAGTAAGGATCAACCCATTTGTGACAGCTTGGAAAACATACCTACCCAAACTTTAGAACAGTGTAATCAAACTCTCTGCCCTAAATGAAATTTAGGTGATTTGGAGTTTTGATCATGTTGGTGCTTGTACTTAGCTTGAGCCTGCTGATGTTTTTCCTAATCATTTCTCTATACAACTCATGACCTTCAAGGATTTTAGCCAAATGTGACTGAGCTGATTTGCCCATAGTTTAAGAGGGCATTAAAACCGTATCAATGGGAATGTGACATTCTCGCTCAAAGGGCAAAAAATAAGGTGAAAACTGTGTTGAATAAGTTGAAGGAGTGGCTCTATAACTAAGCATCACACTTTGCAACAGACTTGGCCAGACTGACTGTTTTACACTACATAAAGCTCTGAGGGTAGTTGCTATGCTGTCATTCATGCACTGGCAAGCTGCATTCCCCTCTGGGTGATAGCTAGTTGTCTGCATTTTTGAAATCTGGAAAATGCTGCATGACTCCTTGATTAGGCAGGATACAAAGTTTTGCCCCTGTGCCATCTGTCAAGTTGTTTAACTTAGTTACAAGACCTGATTTAAATCCCTGTTAACATTCTCAGGATCCCCTTCTTAGCTGTAGAGAATGCCTGTTCCAACACAATTGATCCATCAGTGTTCAATTTCTCAGAGAGGTCACTAAGTACTGCTGCTGGCCTTACTTGTTTTACCAAGGCCAGTGGCTGATTATGCTTCAGTTTGATCTGTGAGTGACCTAGCATTATATTCAGTAGCACCTGTCCTTTAGTAGTACATGTATCTATTAAAGCCTGTACCTATTCTAACACTTATCATGCTTCAGACTAAGTTACTATTTTTATATACAGTATTTCCTTTACCTTTGTAGTAGGCCTATGCCTATGCCGGAATAACTGCACTAAGGGGAATTAGTCACAAGCAATAGGGTTTTTCTTTTCCACATTTAATGTAACCCCCACTGGCTCCATATGTTAAGCTGACTTGATGTGCACTATTTGACTTGGCTTATAAACAATCCATAAACTTCTGAATGGCATTCCCTGAAGACCTTTTCTAGGTTAAACTTATGCTCTGCTTATGTCAATTGCAGACCCTTTATCTAACTCAAGTTTACATACCATAAAGCACAAAATCTACATTATATAATCCAAATAAAGCCATATATCCACTCTCCACACACTCTTTTGCAACTGATAATGTATATTAGAATTTCCAAAAATATTATATTAAATAGGAAATTTCTTGTAAACATTATCCTTATGAGCTAATTAATTCCAAATTAAACTGAAACTACCCAACTCTCTTTTAAGCACTTAATATCTACTAAAAGAGATTCCAATTTCCAAACAGTCACTAATTTAAATGTTGAAGTATTAAGGGAAAGTTGCTATCACTGATTTATATTAGCTTTACAAACACATAATCCAACTGCTATACTGATTTCTTAGTTTCAATTTCTCAGCTGGACTGTAACCTAACATCATTGCCCTGACTGCTGCTGATAATACCATATTTAACCAGAATCACAGCCCCTAAAGTTAATACTGTAGTAAATAAAGATGTACTCCTCTATCATAGACATACAATTATTAAATTTATGGAGTGAATTTCGAAAATGTATATACAAATGTATCTTCTCTTCTAAAATATATATAAATACCATAGCACATGAAAAAACTATATTTAGCCCCATAATACCTTCCTGCCTTACATTTTCCCAACCTTACAAAATTTTCAGTTTCTATCCATGGGGATTTATGTAAGAGGCTCTGGGGATAGGCTCATATCCCTATCTTGATTTTACTTTTGGTTGTGTGCATGGTGCAGATAGACATGCAGCCTTGATGTGCCCCAATGCTGCATTTAAAGCACCTTGCATTTTGGAATTTACAACCAGATGCTTTATGGTGGTACTCACCACATCAGTAACATGGGCATGTTGTTTCCCTGGAATCTCCAGCAGTTTCTGCCTCCTTGCTGCTCCTTTCCTTTTGGCGATCATCAAGGAAGTTATTTTTTAGCCACAATTCTTCTATTTCTAGTTTTAACTTTGAGATCTCTCCTTCTAATGTTTCCAAATTTACTGCCACCATCAAATAAGTAATTCCTCCATATTTTGATATTTCCTCCAGTGTTTTGACCTCCTTGGATCAAGTCCATTTATTTTAAGGTAAAGGACTTCTTTTGTTAATTTTCCCTGGTTCATCCACTTCAAATTAACTTTTGCAGATAATTGGGGAAATTTTCATGTAATCTCAATCTCTGCACATCTGAATACAGATCTCTACCTCAATCTTTCCTCGAAGCCATTTGTTTTCCTCAGTTCCAGCTGAGCTAAAAAGTCAGCTACCCAGATTCTCCACCATGTCTGACCTGTCCGGTCTTGTTGTCTGACCCACCAGTTCTCCACCATGTCCAACCTGTTAGGTCTTATCTGTTGACTTCTGGGTGAGGGGTGACCAGTGGTATAATATTTAAAACACCAAGTCATTTTGCAAACTACTAATGTCATGTGATACATGGTACATTATATTAATTTATCTTGAGTTAACTTGATGTCTCTGAGCACAAATATGTAAACACACCTGCCAAAAAGGGAAAGGAAATTAGAATCTGTTCTAGGATGTATTATTGTGGGATCAGCTTTAATTTGTATAAAATCACAGTAACAAATCAACAGAATGCATGAAATCATGCATTATATTTTAGCCCCACCTTTTTTCTTCTTCATTCAATCCCTCCTACATTCCGAAAATTTGCCCCTGATAAAGTTTCAGTTCTAGAATAAATGTTGTATAACCAGTGACCTTGACACACCCTCATCAAGTAATCTTATATTGATCTTAAATATCTCAAGAGTTTGTATTCTGGACAATAGAAATAACTGCTCCTATGACCCGGATGAGGAAGATATGACCATGAAAGTGAAATGGGTCAAAAAACACATCCATATTGCTGTCATTAATTAAAATATTTGCACACTCAAATTTTCCAAACAAATAGTTTGCCTTGTTTTAAAAAAAAAAAACCAATTCAATGGCGCATACAAATTCTTGATACCAAGTACATTTCTTAAACAAATGGAAAAGAATTGATGTTGGAGTCCAAGGAAATTTTTTACCCATACTCAGAAACAGGTGACTAAACAAGTGATTATCAGACACTGAAATCAATCTGATTACACTAGTTATAAACCAATCAAATTACCCTAATTATAAACCGATCTGACTACCCTAATTATAAACTAATTTAATTACCCTAATTATAAACCAATCTAATTGCTCTAATTATAGCCCTGTTTTCTCTTGCCCTTCCAGCATATTTTCTTTTAACAAGCTGTGTGGACTAGATACTAGATAGTAACAAAATGTAAAACTTTTTTACTGCTCATAATGACCACATTTTCACAACTGTCACCTTATAACTTCAAATCATCCGCTAGTATGCAGATACAGCCAATCAACATTTCAATACATACTACATGTTGATACAAACTATACTTTCTTTCCTACACGTACCCAGAGGTCATCAAATTTTCAGGATGCGGCCCATCATTTCTGTTTACCATTACCTTGTTTGGTTTCAACACGTATAAGAACGGAAAGATGTTACTCTCATCAAAACGAGAGAAATGTACCTCTAACACAATAAATGCTTCTACAAATTTATCGCCAATGGCAGTATATCTACTGGAACAAAAAGAAAAACAAATGACAAAATTGCAAACATTTTCTTTATCTGTATATGATAACAACCAAAACTCTCTGAGTGTTCTTTATTCACAAGCAAGGATATAATGCAATCTAGTTTATACCTAGTTAACTTGCACCCAGTACTGAACGCGCCAGACACAACAGCCCACAATAAAGATATCAATTTATTTGCACATAATCATTTTCATTTTAACACCAACTATCCTAACTGTGAGAAAAATAAACAAATTTTAATGTTCAAAACATCGGATAAATGATGGTATACACAAGTATACCAAGTGTCATCCAGTATAACTATGGCTACCTTTCAAAGTTTTCAAGTTACAGCTGTGACACTAAAAATACAGCTCTCGGAATTCTAACCACAAAAACCAGTTATAAACAGACTAATGGGGATCGGAGTTGTTCCAACTGTGCAGCGACTGGAGCAATGATATGTGGTGAGTATTACTAGTCCAATGATATATGGTATTACTAGTCCAATGATAAGTGGTGAGTATTACTAGTCCAATGGTATGTGGTGAGTATTACTAGTCCAATTATATGTGGTGAGTATTACTAGTCCAGTGATAAGTGGTGAGTATTACTAGTCCAATGATATGTGGTGAGTATTACTAGTCCAATGATATGTGGTATTACTAGTCCAGTGATAAGTGGTGAGTATTACTAGTCCAATGATAAGTGGTGAGTATTACTAGTCCAATGATAAGTGATGAGTATTACTAGTCCAATGATAAGTGGTGATTATTACTAGTCCAATGATAAGTGGTGAGTATTACTAGTCCAATAGTAAGTGGTGAGTATTACTAGTATAGTGATATTTGGCAAGTATTACTAGTCCAATGATATGTGGTGCGTATTACTAGTCCAATTAATTGTCAAACAATGGATGACATAATGCTACTATACACAAGCAGCTGTAAACTGATTACCTTGTTCTTGGAATTTGCAGAATTTAAGACCATGATAGGCAAAATATTTATTGAGGTGTTGTAAGTTACAGTAATAAAAGGACCCAAGGTGGTCCATCATGGTTTGTGAGTCTTTGATTAAAATTCAGCTGACCTTTGGCAGATACGAGATAAATTAGACAACCAAAAACTTATTCAGGCAGAAATACTTGCACAAACATTTTGATTTTTTTTCAAATTTCATTATTACTGTGTTTGTCAAGGTGTTTTAAGAGGAATATTCAAGGGAAGGGTAAAACAGTTTTTGGTCCATTCATGTTAAAATGCCAAAATGGATTGATTTCTCCCAATAATAAAAAACCATAAGCTAAAATATTACAATAATGCTTGGAAATTTGAGTTCAGTCAGAGCAAGCGAGAAGCAATGGTCTTGAGTTTGCATTGTGTGTTTCATACAAAGCAGAATTTAAGACACTATAAATGTTAAGAAATCATATTACCAGGCATATTCAGACACCACTGCGTAGGGAAAATCAGAACCAGAAAACTACTGACAACCTGACAAGCATGAACTTTTTAAAAAATGTCATTAGTCAGAGGTAAAATGATTAATCATTATACAGATGTACAATGTATCAATAATCGATACAAAACACTACTTGCCCCATACAAGCTACTTTAATGTTCAGCAGTCTTAAATAATTTTTAGTCACTGGTCATTTCATTTTTTAAACTGAGAATTTGTCGAGACAACTGTGGCAAGAAACAGGCACTCAGTTCTTCAGCAAAAATAAGAACTATTGACAACACCTACTATATATCATCTTCTACAAATTAACAAAATGGTGGCCAACTCGTGTGGTATGAAATATGCCCCCATGTGCCAACCTCACCAATTCCATGCTGATCATTTTATCCCTTTGGCACACTCAGCCACTGATTACATTAATCAGAATAAAGAACACATTCCAGATTTGTACCCACCATATGATTTAAGTATTTTACTGATCATTTAATAACCACATTATGTTGCTTCGCATCTTTTCTACCTGCATCAAATCTGAGGGATAAGCTTTCAATGTGTCATGCAGAGAAATATTCACATTCAATTCTGATTTTTGGTAATTGTTTGTTCAAGTAAAGCGTAAAACAATAGCCACCAATCTTAACTAACTGTGCATATTCACTATGTGATATACTGAAAGTATTGACACCCAAATTAGGGCCATTCAGTTACGAAGCAAAAGAGGAACACTGAACAAAACTGACTATTAAATTATCTGTAAAGTTCTTAAATCATACATTGTACACAAGTTTGTAATCTTTCCTTTCACACTGATATATGTAGTCAGCAACTAAATGTACTAACAGAGTAAAAAAAAAAATGACAAAATCGGCGATGGGCCAGATTAAAAAACTACACTAGTTATAATCACCATGTTAATTTGTAGGAGAGTAGGTGTTGTCAGCAATTTCCTTTTTCACTGGCAGAAATGAGTGTCTGTGGTTAAGGCTGTTGTTTTGAATCTGCAGAAGTACAATGTGAGGGATTTGGTTGTTAGTCATCTCTGCTCCCAGTCACTCAGACCTGTTCTCGATAAGATTTCCTATGTACAAGGAAATTGCACCATTTCTTGTTTTGAAGACATCACTGTACTGACTTCCAAATTTAAGTGAAGACATAACAGTGGTAATAAGATGTTCATTCATGCAGTGCAAAACAAAGAGCATGATGACTGAGTTGAGTCCTGCACCTGATCAAATAGAAGAGCCCAACATAGCCAACAAGTTTGAATAAAAATCACTGACATCAAACAGGTAGTCTGATTGGATGTACTTTTTATATATCTTGTCAAGAAAAAAAGAATGCCTTCTGAAGAGATGAATAAGTCTATGTCTGCTTACTAGAAATTTAAGTGATATGTCGACATGCACCCCACCACCACTAACAGACCTTCTAATGATGAAATGGCCATGAAATTTGATATGTGTATTGATAATGTATCATATCACAGGCTGTGTGTCATTAATCACATCAATATGTGGCAGGGGTGTATCATTTCACCCCATCCTCATTACAGAGTATGTGTGTGTGTGATTTGGATTTTTAACGTAGCTTTAACAATTTTTCAGTCATATCGCTATGATGTCTGCAGTGTGACAGTTTATAGTGATGTCTAACACTGGAGCATCATGCCGCAGACATGTAGGATGATGTCCCACCCAGTCACATTATCCTGACACCAGGCCAACCAGTCCTAACACTAACCTCTTACTGCTGAGTGCCAAGCGAGGCAGCTGTTAGTACCCTTTTTGTAAGTCTTTGGTATGACTCGGACGGAGTTCGAACCCATGACCTCCTGCATCCAAGGCGGACGCTCTAACCACTAGGCCACCGGGGCAGTCTCTATCCTCATTAGACACTTGTGTAGAAAAAAAACCTCAAACTGCTTGTTGATTTTACAACAAATCTTTGCAGAAAACTATGAGAATTACATTTCCACCTTTTTCATTTAACTCCTTCAGCCCCAACAGTGATCAGCATTACTACTTTTCCCCAGCATCACTAAGCTGTGTCTAGCTGGCGAGTTTTAAACTAATTGGAAATTTTTTTACACTTGTGCACATGCATATACACTTACCAAAATTTCTCCTCTTATATCCAATAAAAATCCAAGAAATTTTCACTAACTGTTCCAAATAAATTTGTCTAGACAGTCATGTATATTTTCTGTTATCTGTCCAATATTGTCTGCAAATAATTTATATACTATTTACAAAATTATGTGCATCGTGGGGATTGTTATGGTTGGGGTGGGGTGCTCCCAATGTTTGATTTAAACTATTATAGAAGTCCCACCCAGGCTCTATTTTGTTGAAAGTTAAATTTAATGAAAGATAGATGTAAAGCTCCCAGCCCCCAGTCAGCAATGCCGATGGTTAGATGATTAAATATATAAAAAAGGTTGAAATTCAATGAATAACAATTTAATAACAATTCAATAATCAAAGGACTCAAATTCCCATTTACACTCCTTTCGCTCGACCCTTTAATAAGCCTACTGCATCACTTGATTAGCAGTGTGAGATTGATTTCCACCTGTCCTTGTATTTCTACTCATCTGGTGTATCTTTTCTCTCTCTTCTTTCTCCTACTTCCTTCTCGACTTTTCTCCAAATTCCTTCTCCTCCTCCTCCACTTTCTCTAGACTCCTCCTACTCCACTTTCTCTAGACTCTTTCCCCTCCTCCTCCACTTTCTCTACCACGACTACTCCTCTGTTGACTTTGACTGTCTCAACTACAGTCTCAATTCCATCTCCAACTCTTGAAGACTCGGGATCCAATGGAACCCGAAGTTCTGTGTCCCCTAAAAAGCTTCCTTTTTGAAGCTTTGTCTTTCCATAGAATCTATCTCTAAGTTTTGCCACCAAATTATGAGTGGCTTCTTCTTGGAGTAAACCCTATTGATCTGCAATCCTTTCAGGTGAGTACTAAACTGTAAACAGATCCAATCAAACTTAGCAGACAATGTCCTTCTCACTGTCTGTCAATGTGGGGACGGATGAGAACACGCCCCACTCATCCCACAGGCTTCCATTTGATCTTTGGACTAACCTTTAACACAAAAGTGTGATAACTACAAGCCTTTGTTTAGATGGTGTGATCTATCGCCTTTGCCGATTCAAGATTCCGGGTCTCCGGCTGGTCATGTAACCTTGCATATAAGTTTAACACTAGCCCACGGCAATCTTTAAACATCAAACACATGGCCGTGGTAATATTCCCAAAACAGGTAGATTATAGCTTATACATGACTTTATAGTTGGGCTTAGCAAACATGACATGCATCACTTTTATATTGATGATTCAGCCTCTAAATCTTGTACAATATACAGTGGCTGGACGTAACTCTTTTCTGCTTTCTCAATATTTTCAAGACCAAACCTGAGAAACTCTGTTTTCACTCTCACAATCATCAAAAATCAATCTACACTCAACCATTGTTTAATAATTTTCATCATTTAAACATGTGTAGAAGTGCTCTCGATTCATAACCTTGGCTGATGAATAGTTCAAATTTTACACAAAAGAAAAGTTGACTCATTTCCGTTTGGTTTAAAATCATATTCTTGGAAAAGCCCCGTTTGTAACCAATATGAGATGCTTTCACTACCCCTTATTCATGAAGAAATGAAGGTGTAATTGGCCACGAATGCAGTAAACAAACCAGGCATGATTGACCATTGAATGCTGAAAACAGAACACGTCTATAGAAAGGATTGGGGCTGAATGAAGTAATAATATCCTGACCCATATTAATCACTTGTTACATTACTCTAATCATGTTCAAAACTTGCTGTTTTATTACAAGAGAATACATATGGCAATAAGAAACCTGATTACACTGAGTTCTCCAACTATGGATTGTCAACCACAACTAGAATACTTATCGAATCAATTCACATTGTCTTATCATACTAAAAGTTTTCTCAAAAATCTGTCCACTTTATGGGAACAATCTTCCACTGTAAAGCTCTTTTTGTGATGGGGAGCCACAGAACTTGGGGGGTGGGGGATTTTGTGCAACCTGAATGCTGAGGTTGATTATAACTTTGAGTTTTTGAAGATATTAGCATACTTGCAGTAAGGGACCAAAACTTCAGGACCAACAGGTCTGTGCAGAATAAAGAGGCGCTGATGGGATCCTTCAGCACACTGGAAGGGGTGGGTCATGCATGGTGGCTACTTGACCATTTAATGAGAGCTGTGGAGCTGGAAATATGCCATGGTTGTCAACTGGGCACCATGAGATACACACCATATCTTTGGACCGAAATTATTCAATATCATATGGGAGTGAAATCAATCCAATACTTCTATATGAGTGAAAATTGATAATAAGTACGTACTACTTGTGGATGAACTATAATCATATTTTCATACAAAATCTTGACTTTGATCACCCTCAGTGATAGAATCTAACATGGAACATATTTGTGTAAAAATTCTATACATGGATCATCTATGGTGATAGATCCATATATCAATCATATTTGTTCATATATTTCATACATTGATTCTTGTTGATTACTTGCTGAAGTTACATGTTCTGATTAGTTCATTTTTGGAACAATCATCATTTTCTTGTACGAATTGTTGAACCCAGTGCACAACATTCTGTTAAACCTTGTTGGACTTCATGTGCATGAGCGGGGTGTCAAATTCACTCTTCATTCATTTACATTATAAAAAAACCATCTTATTCACAAAATTGCTTTCAGTGACTTTGCTAAATGCAATCCCATCCCAGGTTCATCCTGTTACAACATGTAAAATTTACGTTGATAAGAAATCCTACTGATTTAGAAGCCAATCTAATGATCAAAAATGTTACTGATATGATGTTCTGGTTCTGTCATATGTATGGTTCAAAAGTGTCCTAGAAACTGACCTCCAACTGGAAACTGTACACTATCACTGCAGCATGAAAAATAGGTCGATGACACACTTTTATACAGTGGTGTGGTGGACAGTGCTTCACTAGGATATTTTCCTGAGGGTCAGTATACCTCCCTCTGAATATTGCTGAATTGGCCACAGAAGACAAGTAGAAAGATCAAACTGTAACTGTAGGTCTAATATGACACATCATCCCTTTCATAACTGTTTTATTGAAACTTCACATATTTATGATTTTAATTTAATCGCCACTTGTCCATTTTTGCAAGTTGTTTTCTTTCTGGGTCCATTATATCATCGATAAGACCATAAAAATATGCTAAACTAGAGGTTGACAGAGACTCCCATGGCAGAAATCTTACATCTCAGAGTCTGCTGATGAAATAACAACTCTAAAAGCTTTCAATTTACAAAATAGTTCGGCTACTTTTCAATCAAAATCTTATCCCAACTTTGGATCAATCTCAGTGATTTAAACAATCATTTTTAATAGTACCAACAAACCATATGCCCACCTTGAAAATTTATCAATTATACAAAAACTGGTGTATGCAAAAATTTCATTGGACCTTTTTGTACTATAGTTAAATTTTCATTGAAGGGTTATGATGTGCCTTTGGAATTAATATATACATCTTACTTCACAAGCAGGGGCCACAGGTGGACAAGTGGTCTAAGGTACTCGTCTTTACAGATAACTCGTGCATTTCATCTATGTGGGTTTGTGTCTCAAAGCCAACACAGGCATGTGAGAAAGCTTGCCAGTAGTTTCCGGTGGGTCAGTGGTTTTTATCCAGGTTCTTCCTCCACCAAATATACTGACCACCATGTATAGCCTGTCATGTGCTAAAAAAATGTCATTATACCCACAACTTCACAAGTGAGTTTTATATGCAGCCTATTTGCAACACAATTGATGCTGATTTAAGGAATGACCCTATATTTTTCAAGTTCTGTGTGTGTGTGCGTGTGTGTGTGTGTGATTTGGATTTTTAACATAGCTTTAACAATTTTTCAGTCATATCGCTACAATGTCTGCAGTGTGGCAGTTTATAGTGATGTCCTAGCACTGGGGAATCATGCCGCAGACCTGTAGCATGATGTCCCACCCAGGCACATTATCTTGACACCAGGCTGACCAGTCCTAACACTAATGTCTTAATGCTGAGTGCCAAGTGAGGCAGCTGTTAGTACTATTTTTGTAAGTATTTGGTATGACTAGGCCGGGGATCGAACCCACGACCTCCCGCATCCGAGGTGGATGCTCTAACCACTAGGCCACCAGAGCGGTCAAGTTCTGTGAATATAAACTGAAAAAGTCCAAGCGCAAAATGTATGACACTTAAGTATGCAGTATTTTAGGTTCATATGTCACAGAACTTATGAAAAGAAACCTGTCAATGTTTGTGATCAAATTTTACACCCATAAACAAAAGAATACATTTCTGTCAACAATGTACCTGATATATTAATTTTAACTGCTTGTGGGTTTTTTCTTCTTTTAATTTCTGTGCATGAATGAATACATCCCAAAGTAACTGTCAATACCTAAAGAGTTATATACAGCCAATCAGAATACAGCTAATTAGAATACAGCTATCAGTTTCCTGGCAATTTAGCACAAACAAACCCTTCATCAGTAAAATCATATATACAGTCTCTATCAGACAATAAAGCTAACTGAAACAAAATTAAATCCATGGTGTCAAAGATAAGTATATCATTAAAATGCAAGACTATTTCTAATCTGTTGAATTTGTATGCCCTTACTTTTAAAATTCAAAAGTTTGGAGTAGCACTACTCATATAAGGGTACAAATTTTCACTTCTAAAAAGAAAAGAGTTCAGTTTCCCCAAGTTAACATTAAAGATGGTAAATTAAAATTATATATACAATGGTAACACTTTTCACACATTCTCACACACACACACACACATGGACAGTCATCGATTTATGCCAGGAGTTGGCAACCTTCGACATGTGTGCCACAAGAGTGGTATGTCAAGAGGTTTTGTGTGGCACGCGAAAGGCAGCCAAAAAGATCGATTTTAACAGTGTTACTCCTTACTGGTGGCACGCGCTCATTCATTTTGTAATTAATCCGAAAAAAGTGGCATGCTATGTAAAATAAGTTGCTGACCCCTGATCTATGCAGACCTCTCACACACTTAGCACAGAACTGATAAACATAGTATGCAATCACCAAATTGTGTTGATAAAAACTGATAACAAGCCTCTGAACAAGGCAGATAATAGAAGTCCTATGAAACAGAACATGACCTGATGAAATGGCTAATCAACTGGCTTGCACATTCTCCAAAAATTTTACTTAAATTGCAGCTGCAACTGAACAAATTATGAACTTTTATTTTAAAAAATTCCTTTAAGCTATGAATGTGTAACTTGTCCAAGCACAAGGCAATGTCTTCCTGTTTGGTCCCACTTGAATAATTGACTCGTCTATACCTTTTTAGATCTTTTAACAAGAGTCTCTCATATGGACCAACACTCTTCTGGCTGAAAAAGAATTTCCAGGAATTCAAGAAGACTTTCTTCTTCATTTCTTCTTCTGACAGCCATCTCTGATATTCTTGAGCAAAAATAATATTTTCAATATGGTCAACATTGTGGGCTTATTGGATGCAAGATCAGTACTATTTTTAATTTATGAACAACCTGGTAAGGTTTATGGTGAAAACAATTTTGATATCACCATACAATCTGGAATAGCAACATGATTTTTAAAATTACTATTATGGTAGCCATATTGTGTGTTAAATCATCAAACTTTTCATTCAGGACCAATTAGACACCATAACAAGTCTTCTTAGGAAAACAAACCTGATATCAATGTGTCTTTTTATTCAGGAAGAGTAGAGATAAAAAATTTTTAAAATGACTGCCATTGTGGCCATACTGGATGACAGACTTGGATCATTTTCATATGGGATCGACAAAGACATCAAAAGTCTTTCAGTAAAATCCCTACATACAGATATGACCATCCATTCAGAGGATGTTGTTGTAGGGTTTAACGCCATTTTTCAGCACAAGATAGGCAATACATGGCGGCCAGTATAACTGGTGGAGGAAGAACCCTGAGACTTGAGCCCATGCAGACAGAGGTAAGATGGCAGTGATCTGGAACGGTGAGCACTTTAGACCACTCAGTCACTCAGGGCCCTTCAGAGGATGTAGCAATATCTAGATTTTCAAGATGGCCACTATCGCAGCCATAATGGATGTCCAAGTGACATTTTCATTTATGACCAAACAGACCTTTCCATGAACATGTGTGTGAAGTTTCATGGCAAACCTCTAAGTAATTTAGGAGCAGAAATAACAAACTTGTTAATGGACAGGTGGATGATGGTTGACAGGCTATCCCATAAGCTCTTCTGGGTTAGGAGAGTAAAAATGTTAAAATTTAGCTCTATATGTTAAAATGTAGCTTCCTGAAGAAAAATATTGAATGTCAAGGCTCACATCTCCCTCTCTCTCTTCATCCCTCTGTGTGTGTGTGTGTGTGTGTGTGTGTGTTTCAAGTCTTACTCACCAAACTTTCAACTTTTTTTCAGATTACTTTTCTTTGGGGGGGAGGCAAATTAAGCACTGTTATTCACAGGATTGTTTTCATTGTAAACCCATGCATCTAAGTACACAAAAGCTACAATTTCCAAAATACTCTCCCCTCCCCCACTTGCATTGCATATAATCATGGCAATGGTTTTCGCTTGTAATTTATTTCACACATGATTCTCTGTGGAAGGTCACAAAAAGCTGAGAGTCACTGGAATGCAATGAAATTTTTTTTCCAGTTGCAACATTTGTGAACTAAAACAGTTCAATAGGGTCTGGCCAATCAGACTGCTGGAAATCAAAATGAACGAAGAAAACTTTAATTATCTGCATTTCAGCCAATGAATGGAGGCGTCAAAATATGCTGGATATCAAAATATTGATTCAAACCACACACAAAGTCTACAAGAGTCTGTAATTTGCTAATTAATCTTAATTAGGATAATATTTTTTGACAAATGCGGTACGTAGGGAAGACAAACATCATCTCAACTCTGACACTTATTGTTTGGGGCTTTATTGTCATTTCTCAGCGCGAGATAGGTTATACTTAGCATCCAGTATAACTGGTTGGGGGGGAAGAACATAGCAAAAACCGGTAAGGACCGCCATCCCACAGGAAGCTACAGGCAAGTTTTCTGACATAACCACATTGGCCGAGTCTGAGACTCGAACCTATGGCACCTACAGTATCTAAAGATGCCAATTTCAAAAGCTGACTGAACAAAATATCACAGCATTCTGTAGAGCACAGAATGTGCCACTTAATGGTTCAACACTGCATAAAAAGATTCTATATCAGGACAAATGCACATAAATATTAACGTTTCATGATGGTACAGCCAACAGAATCTGGGAAACTAACTGCACCAATAATACACCCATCTTGTATTTAATACTAGGCACTAT
This sequence comes from Megalonaias nervosa, assembly GCA_016617855.1. Lineage (NCBI taxonomy): Eukaryota > Metazoa > Mollusca > Bivalvia > Unionida > Unionidae > Megalonaias > Megalonaias nervosa. Next base: position 341,166 of record JAECUM010000016.1, read on the forward strand.
TTGGGCATTGTTGCCTCTGGAGATCATTAATCAACAAGCCCTCCATGACTTTTGCCTTTTATTAAGGTATGAAATCTAGAACAAAAGTTACTGTACTGAAATCATCTTGAATCAAACTTACCATGACCACAACCAGTGACCTTTATGTCCCAGTTCAGTATGTTTCTTTCTTACTCTAAGTGCATTCCATCCACAAGTTTGGTGAAGAAACTTGCTCTAGAAAAAATATTACTGTCCTACACCCAATTTTCTCCAAGTCACAATAATCCTGGTTCTTGACGGTTTGGAACAAAAAAAAAAAAAAAGGCCTCTTCTTCACTTTAAATGCAAGACCTCCATAAAGTTTAGGGAACACATATGGCTGAGAAATGAACATGTTTGGCAAGTACCCTTTTATTTTCTTTCAATCAAAATGACTTTGTACTTGACTTCAAGTACAAGTGATCATAAAAGGTTGGTCCAAGTCTATGAATCAGAACAAAACAAAATGTTATTCTTCAGAAATCATATTTCTTCTTTCTTCCTAATACAAAGGGCGTGTCATTCACAAAGTCTGGTAAAATGTTGAGTGTAAAGGTTATTGGTGTGAATAATTGATGCACAGTCAACACCTTGTTTTATTTCGCATAGCCCAAATTAGGTTTTCCAGAATCCACAATACACAAGTCCATCTTACTGCAGCAGATTCCTATATCGAGGATTCTGACTACTGCCTCCCCCCCATGCATATACATATCTGTTTTCATGACTGTGTAAAGCAATGGTTAGAGCTGAAATAAATACCAAATTTCCTTGAATGTATTCAGAATTAAAATATTCAGTGATGTTAATACAGCTGTCAAATATATCTTTTTCCTACTTTGCATTTTCTGACACCCCCTCCCTGCCAAGCTGCACTGAAAACACTGTGCAATGAATTATCTGATTAAATGATATTTTAGAGGTCTTGAATGAATTACTTTACAGATCCTACAAATAATGAAATAATTATAGGTGTTGTTCGCCCTGTTATTATTCAAACTCAACATGACCAAAAACCTTCATTTTATGCTGAAGATGACTCCAGGTACAGAACAACAGTAACTACAGATCACTTGAGTGGACTATACCTACAGAACTTCAGAAACTACTGGTAGAGAACTACAGAACTACTGATTACTTGAGTGGACTCTAGGTAATGAACAACAGAAACTACTGATTATTTGAGTGGGCTATAGGTACAGAACTACAGAAACTACTGATTACTTGAGTGGTCTATAGGTACAGAACCACAGTAACTACTGATAACCTGAGTGGACTAAAGGTACAGAACTACAGTAACTGATTACTAGAGTGGACTACAGGTACAGAACAAAAGAAACTACTGGTACAGAACTACAGTAACTAATGATTACTCTGAGTGGACTCCAGGTACAGAACTACAGAAACCACTGGTACAGAGCTATGGTAACTATTGATTACTTGAGTTGACTTTAGGTACAGAACTACAGTAACAACTCATTACCTGAGTGGACTCTTGGTACAGAACTACAGTAACTACTGATTACTTGAGTGGACTCTTGGTACAGAACTACAGTAACTACTGATTACTTGAGTGGATTCTTTGTACAGAACTACAGTAACCACTCATTACCTGAGTGGACTCTTGGTACAGAACTACAGTAACTCTTGATTATTTGAGTGGACTCTTGGTACAGAACTACAGTAACCACTCATTACCTGAGTGGACTCTTGGTACAGAACTACAGTAACTACTAATTACTTGAGTGGACTCTTGGTACAGAACTACAGTAACCACTGATTATTCAAGTAGACTCTTTCAAATAAATTCTCTTGTAAGTAACATTATTTACGGTTAAAAAGTGAACAAATCAACTTTTGATGTTAACTTGACTGGAGTGCAAAAAAATTAATTTACAGAGGCAACAATTCAATTATTTCTTAATTTTAACATGTAAAACTCCACTTTTGACTGAATTACAGGATTGCAAGTACAAAGGATTTCTTGACTTTGATATGGGCCCTAATCAAAATCATGTTCTTTATCAGTTTGCCATCAAAAGACGTTATCTATTGAAGAGTACCTCAATGAATATTATTATAGATGAAGATTATGTGAACAATATGACTCATCAGAATTTTTATAATATGATGACTTGTGAATGGATATTTCAATTATAGGTGATTGAACAGGTTTCAAATGATTTCCCTGTAAATTAATTCAATGGTACATAGTTCAAATTTTGGTCTGTTTGCTTCTTTTTACAAAATGATGCCAAATGTCGCCATTACCAATCCGGTGAATTGCTGTGCCTAGTTGTAAGTGTCAGTACTTGCTACAAAATTTTCAGTTTCTTTTCTCATAAATTTCCACTTCGCCTTCTCCTTCAAGTGGTCGTGAATGAAAAGAATTGTCATACTGTATGTGTACTTTTGTGGGCTGGATAAGTTACCACCCTTTCTGGCAAGGGCTTGCCTCCCTATTGTAGGCATTTGACTCCACAGTATTTACCAATGAAAGATGTACTTTCATTGTTTTAATGGACTGGCAAGAAATAATTTTCAATGAATGTATATAAAATTCTGTATTTATCAAAAATAGATCCATTTGGTGTGGTTAGTTAGTTATGTTGGATATTTTTCAGAAATACTGTCAGCTAAAATTAAATAAAAGAGTTCATATGCTTTTTTACTATCCATAATTATCAAAATACCTACTGTGAGTAGCTTGGAGCTTGCATAAGCTCTGGTGCACTTAGTGCTGGTGAACTAAAACTAGGTAATGATGAGCAGTGACCTTGCTTTAAAGATACAGAAGTGAAATGGTGGGCATGACATCTTGGGTCATGATGTAAAAGTGTACAAAGTTTAATATTACTATCTAGAGCAACTTAGGGCTTACAGGAAAGGAAAGCAAATAACTCAGACCCATGACCTTGAAGATATGAAGATAGGATACTGCAGTAGTGAAATCAAGATGTGGATGTGTGAAGGGGGGGGGGGCTTTGAACCTGGATATTTTTTAATCTTCCTTTCACCAAGATATTTTTTTTTTTTTTCTTCATGAATATAATTAGCTATTTTCTTCTAAAAACCTGAGAAAGAAAGTATTTATTTGAAGTTATCTGGGACTGGAATTTGTTTTTTTTTTTAAATCCCTGCCCCACCCCACCCACATCAAACTGTTGGTACCTTAATGTACCAAGTTTCATATCTATCTGTTCCAGGTTAACAGTCCCAACACAAAGTGTAACTGATAGATGGATGGACTGATTACACTTATAACCTCCTGGCACACACACTGCAATCTTTGTTTTGAGGTGGACTGTACCAGGTTTACAGTCCCAGACAATAAGTATAACAGGCACATAGACAAGATAGATGGACATGCTACAAGATAACTTCCTGGTGCATCCATGCACACACTTCAAGGTTACTTGGAGGCTAGCAGGATAACTACATTCATTCCCTGATTTTGATTCTTTATCATGCAATATAGGAATCAAAGAGCCCACCTACATGTATCGTAAATAAAATGCATTTATGCACATGAATATGTTGTTTTGGGTTTAACAGCACATCAGCAAAATGCTGGCTATACTGTGCCAACTAAAAGTTAAGTTCTAAAAGTGGTTAAAACACAGCAAATGTTCAAGTTAAAAACCCTCATCTGGATAGTGACACACTGCATCAGTTGGTACTGTGTCTGGCTTGCAATCTAAGGGGCCTTGGGTTCAATACCTGCCAGCTGTCTTGGTGTGTCCATGGGAGAGGTACTTAGCTCCTATTTCCTTGAAATCAGATAGGCAATAATAATGTTAAATTGCTATTAAGAGACACACACACACACACACACCAGCAAAAAAAGAACTGATATACATAATGAAATGTATTAATGAGTTGTCTGGAAATCCATAATATCCTTTCCATTGAGTCTGCTGTTTTAAGGCATATACAATGCTGTTCATAGCCTCTGTGAAAACAGATGGTTTTATTTGCTCTGCAGTCTGTACAACAGTTTAACCATAAAAATGTGATAAGAATACTTTGCACCAATGCTTTATTTGTTGAACCTTGAAATAAAATAGTGCTCTATCATCAAAATAAAATGGGTCAAACACTTTCACCATTATTATCCTTTTCTTTCACACCTCACTCACTTTATAATCACATGACAGTTCCAACAGCACTTGTGTGACCTGACATCATGTGGACTACAATTTGCTGTTGTGTCCTAATATACCAATTTGTGACCAAGAAAATACCTAATCACCGAAAGTGCAAGAGTTGTGCTACATTTCTAAATTCCACATTACCATGCACTGTTTCTTGTGTCATTATGGAATGTGCAGTCCATCTGAAAATCAAAATCTACTTTTCAATAAGTACATTTGACAGGTATCAATAAAAGTTCATGCTCTGACTTTTGCAATTTCCTGTCCACCTGAAGTGTTACATTTCATATATGGGAGTGTTATCATTTACAGGGACATGTCTGGAATAATATTCATTACTTTCATCAGTAAAAAAAGGTGGGATTCTATTATAATAAGACTGAATGTTGAATGAATATATCTAAAGTGACAAATTTTAACTTTAAAGAGGAACACTGCATGAAAGTGTTTAATACTCATCCATGTTTAGCACTTATAGAGGACAGTTATACAACAAGATCTGTCAGCACACATTGCCCAGGTAAGAAAAGGTCTATGCTGTACATGTAATACATGCAATTAGGAAGAAACTGCCTATGCCATAATGTTAAGAGTGTGGGTTTATTCAGCTTGTTAAAAACACCTGTATAAGTCAAATATATATGATCTACCAAAATGAGCTGTACGAGGGAAAATTAGTTTATTTTATAAGGACTTGGTTACAAGACTCTAACCACAATCGGGCAGGTGGAGCTTGTGACAACTGACACATTTCACACTGTATCATTTGCAGTTGTCTTACCTACAAGTTAGGCCCAATTGAAAACCGGGCCCCTGGGTGGCTGAGTGGCCTAAGGTGCTCGCTTTTATAGATCACTCACTTATATATCTCACCTGTCTGCTTGAGTTTGAGTCTCTTGATCATCATGGGTGAGTGAGAAAGCTTCCCATGGGTCACTGTTTTTCCTGGAAATTTTTCTCCACTAAAACATACTGGCAGTCATGTATAACATAACAAACTTCAAACAATAAAGAACCTGTTCTGCCATCACACAATCTGCAAGGAGATCCAAGTCTATGTTCTTTGTTTTCCTGATTAGTCATAACAAGCTGCACAGGCTCTGATATGCCAGTGCATTATGTGACAGCAAATCTAGGTCTATGCATTCTGTACTTGGATCCTACCTGCAGACAAGTATGTATGATATACTTTGCTGAAAATGGCATATTTAGTTGTTTAATTATAAAGGACCAGCTTGCTCTCCACTCACTGGTAAAAAAAAAAAATTTGCAATGAGAAGATCAAAATCATCTGCTAGTGACCTTTGTGAAAAATGTACATCCCAGTCCATGATGATTCTTGGGCCATGTCCAACACATTCCTTTTCAATTCAGTCAGCCACATTTCAATACACCATGCAACTGGCAATTCTGCCAAATCTGCATTGTTTCATTTATATTTGAAATGTGTTCCCAAATCATTTTGTTTGCATTCTGTTAGCATCCCATTCAGGTCCCCATTGAGGTCTGCACATCAGCTAGCATCTTGTTCACAGCTTCAGAAATGCATCGATATGCGTTGTCACTTCCCTTCATAGTTTCCGTTCATTTAGGGTCATTTGTAAGGGATAGAAATGCATTTACTGAAATTGTTTTCCAATTTTTGGGGAGTGGGGGTCAGGGTAAGGGAGAATTAATGCTTCCATTTCCTGTCATATTAAAAGTGTGCTTCAATAACATAGCACATGTAAACAACAGAAAATGTACCATATACATGTAAACTTATTTATAAGTTGTGTCCAACTGCAAGTAACAGAGACCCTGATATGCTGTTACATAATACACTGGCAAATCTGGGTCTATGCTCTACCGATTACTCCCAACAACTGCAAAGACCCGGACCTGGCAGCATATTATGTGATTCCAGATTTTTTAAATCTTGGTTATAACATTTCTTTTGTAACAACAATCGATGACCTCTTCTTCAAGGCTTACTATTAATTTCTACCAGAGTTAACTGATAGTATTCCAAAAACGTTAGAGACCAACCATTTAATTTTCCGATGGAGGGGTCTCAGGGATCTGACACTTTCTTTTACCTCAAGAAAATTTATAATGGCTATAATAGGTTCTCTTTGTTTACAAATCACAGCAAGAATTTTTTAGAAGCTATTTTTGGGCTAGAAATTGTTTTCGATAAAATCCTCCACCCAACCCACCCCACCCCCAAAAGAAGATAGGCCAGTCCCTTACTACTATGAGAAGTAGCTGAGAACGTAAAGAGAGTACAGGTTGACAGGGAATTCTAGGATCAGAGTAAACTGTAATGTCTAATTTTTAAAACGTTTTTGTTTACTTATTTTTTCTCATGTACATTTAATTAAGGGAAAAAATTAGACAATAAATAAATACCATATATAAATGCTTATAGGTTAAGTCCAATCACAGAGACCCAGGGCTGTTATCACATAATGACTGGGAGATATGGATCTGTGCAGTCAAAGAACATACATCTAATCTGCCTGTGGATTATCTGACAACAGATTAGGTCTATGTTGTTTGCAGTTAGACTCACCTTGTAAGTAACTGGGTACAGTATGATATAGTTTTTATGGAGTGATGGTGTATGAAAAAGTATAGGATATGAAAATGAACAACTCTTGAACAATTATGCCAATACCAATCAGGAATACATGCAGAAGGGTTGCATGCCAACAAATATGGAGAGACAGAGACAGAGAGAGAAAGAGAGAGAGATCTGGCTAATGACTTAAAATAACATCTATGCCAGAAAGCATGCATATAGGTCCATGTATATCAACATCATTCCCACACATGTAGCTAACTACAAAATATACTGGATGACATACTAGCATGACTGTTAGGTGTACTCAGCAACATGTACCATACATATCCGTGATTGCAGATAAACATAATATATTATTAGACAAGTTGAGAATGAACAAAAAAATATGCCATATATACTTACTTACAAGTAAAATCCAACTGCAAAGAACATATATTTTGATCTACTGTTGTATAATGGGTTAAGGATTACAATTAGTATCAATGTTCTTTGTTTTACTGATTACTTCTGACTACTTCCTACAAGCTGCATAGACCCAGATCTTTTGGCCTCTTTTGTGATGTCAGATCTGTGTTTGTGCAGTCTGAAGATGGGGTTGACTTGAAAGCAACTACATACGGCAATGAAATTATTACAGATTTTTATGTAAGCAGCATATTTCATACAAATCAGAATAAAAATGCTAAATAAAACAGAAAACAATCTTCCGCATCTGGTCCAAACTCACCAGCCTAGACCATGTTTTATGATGGTGCATTTGATGACTCTGAACCCTGCTACTGCAACAAATTCAAGATGCACTGTCCACATTTAAAATTACAGTACTGAATGACAATGATTATGAACCATGCAATCAAATGTACCATGAATTGGATGCATGCTGAGGGCAAGATAAACATCCTTATGATTAAAACCTACCAGCAGTCTGGTTCCTAAAGTTTGTGTTTTGCATTAACAAAGTATTCTAATTTAGCAAATGAAATTAATTCCAAACCTGGAAGTAAAATATTCAATTCATTAATTTTTTTTCTAGAGTACTGATTCATTTCAAAGTTGAAAGCATACTTCTCCTGCCATAAGATTAATTTGTGTTTTATTATGGTGCATTAACCAAAGTCTGAACACTCACTTTAGTAGAGGAATTTAATTGAATGCACCCCAAATTAGCCTTGGACATTAAGCTGTCCAAAACATTCTCAAAGTCATGATAAGCATCTCGATGCATGGTTTTCTAAGGATCCATCATTGCCGGAATAATGCTAATTTTGAAGAAAAAAAATGGGTGCCAAAAACAATTAACAGAATGCATGAAATTCATGCATAAAATTTTCAAGCCCAACCTTCATTTTTTTTTCATTTGATCCCTCCTGTATTAATCAAATTTCTCCAACTTTTTTTAAAATTAATGAGGAAATGCCACCCCCTCAAAAATTTTCAGTTATATCATATACCCTGCTTGATGACTAAGGCTCAGTTCTTGTATCATAACTTCACAACATAGTTTCATATGTAATTTGTCTATTTTCAACACAACTAGATCAGCAAATTTATTTAAGGACTGACTGTTTATTTTATTTTTCATTTCTGTGAATTATGAACTAAACAAGCAGTGCAAACTGAATGATACAAAAGTTTTGGGATATTCTTTGCAGAATGTTAAGAAATGAAACTTGTGAATCCTTACAATTAAATGTTACACCTATAAACAAAAGAATAAACTAAATTCTGTGAAAAATGCAATAAATATATTCATCTTGACTTATGCATTTTTTCTTTCTTTTTCATATTATGTATCATGGAACTATATAAATCCCTTTATTTATTAAATACATGTACTCGGGTTTCGTTTTTTGTGTACAACAATAACCCAAGGGTGATTTATGTACCGTATACACTCGCGTATAAGCCTAAGAATTTAGGAAAAAAATAAAGCCTTGAAGAAGGGGGATCGGCTTATCTGAGGGCCAAGGTCTAAGTCTGAAAATTTTAGAGCTTTTCTTCTCGATTACCGGTATTTATTGTTACTGTTGATCGCCGAAGATGAGATCACATGCCTAATGATGCCACATGGCTCATGTGATATGTGCTGTCTTGATGTGAAACAAGTATTTTTTCTAACTTTACTGGTAGGATAAGGAATGCAAAACATGTATTACCATACTTGACGTCTATATGACAGATGTCCACCCACCAAAAAATGCAGCCATACATGTTATTTGAGCCACATTGGTATGTGTATTTTCCAAAAGAACCACCATATTAGTAATCTCTCAATGAAGTATTTAACCCTCAACTCATCAGTAATCATTAAACTCTGCAGTACCGTACAAATGCACACTAGCTTATTTCAGTGTTAATATGAAAAGAGACTACAGTATATAAAAAGATTTAAGAATTACGATACTGAAGGTATTTACGACACAACCATTTTGGTGTGGGGAGTCATGTACATGTACATGTACGATAGCCTTACAGCAACCATAGCGAGCGGCTCCAAAGGGGTTTGTTGCACATGCACCTAGGAAGGGTAAATAACAGGCAAGTAGCATATACGAGTCAGCATGATTAATTGTTAAAAATATAATTTGAGGGATTTCTTTGACAGGTGTTTTAGAAGTAAAAGGCAGCCACAGTTTATCTTCTACTGTTGTTTAGTTGTTTGTATTGCAAAGTTGTTGTTGTTGTTGTTGTAGAGTTTATAGCCATTTTTCAGCACAAGATAGGCTATACAGGCCGGCCAGTATAAATGGTGGAGGAAGAACCCGGGAAGATCCCAGAAAGAACCACTGACCCACGAGAAGCTGAATTGCAAAGAGGTTTGTTAGTTGTAGAGTGTTGTACAATAACTACAGGTACACTTAATCTGTGGTAAATGCCTCAGGGATTTTGTAGCACAATGCCACTGAATTTACTAATACATACCGACTCTCAGATGTATTGTTTAATGAGATAAGGCAGTGGACATGGTTTCTGCTCAAAGTTATAACTGTCACAATACTTGAACAATGTCCACGCTGAAAACCAATCATATTTTGGTCAACTGAATCACGCTACCGGCAGTTAAAAAAACCGATTAAAAAAAACAAAACAATGATCAATAATTATCCAACACAAATTGATAACCAACCACCCATGGGAAAAATTACAGGATAAGGTATAAATAGGATACTATCACAATCAAAAATTATTTCAGTTTAATCTTTCCTGAAGTTTATATTCAATCAGATAAAATGAATAGTGTTGGAAGTAAAAGAAAGCGTT